>VZQC01002623.1:287575-589405 GCA_009823505.1 Rhizomys pruinosus
TTTGTGGAGGGATTGTAGTTATGCTCTGGATTATGTGCCGGTTCCGCACCCAACATCAGCGGGATAAAGTAGTCATTGCACAGGCTCTTGCAGCATTAGAGGTAGGCTCATCCCCTAACATATGGCTTTCCATGCTGGAGAAGTAGTCAATGACGGGTAAAGCCTACTGCAAGTATTACCAACCTAAGACAGGGAGCAAACCGGCACCTGTACTAGCAGAGGCTCGTGGGACGCTACAAAACTCTGTTGGTTGGGCTCGTGGGACGCCGCGAGAAATCACCAATTAATAAGCTGTTTGCTGTCCCCATGACAGGTAAGGAATACCTCTACAGTGGCAACCTAAGACAGACATTCTCCCAGCCATATAATAGATAAGGGGGAACTGTTGGTAGCCTGCACGAGTGTGTTGTGTCGCTTGCGACCACACCTTAAAGATGGCGCCGACTTCCTGAGTCACTACAAGCCGTTTCCCGCCGTTGCCTTTGCATTGGAGAAACTGCGCATGACTACTAGTCCCTAAGCTCCCGCTTTTAACATGCAAATGAGGCATCAGGGCACTGCACCAATCCAGAGCATACACGAGCCCTCTAGATGCTATATAAGCAGTGCTTCTGCCTCATTTCGGGGTCCTTCTCACAAAAGAGCTGTGCACAATAAATACTGCTGCAGAAGAATCCTGTTGTCCGCATGAAGTTCTTGCCAGCGAGACTGCTGCGCGGGACATGAGGTCACTGATTGACAGTTTCTGGAGGGAGTGGAAAATCTCTGTGTGGTCTGTGAATGCTGGCCATAAATTCCACATCTTGGAAGAACTAGGCCTAACCCACTCCTGGCTACTTTGGAACTTACAGCACTTCTCCTGCTTCACCCTCCTAAGTGCTGGAATTATAGACATGAGCCATCACAGTCCTGCTATGGTCAAACATTTAAAGGTACAATGGAGATGTACTGATGAACACACTGAAAAATGGTTAACGCCACTGCTTAGTGGCACAGCCTGTATGCATCCCAGCCCTTGGGAAGCTGAAGCAGGAATTCCAGCTCTAGGCTAGCCTGGCCTACAGAGTGAGACCTTGTCAAAGAGAGGGAGGAGGGAGGGAGAAAGAAAAGGGAGGGAGATAGTTAAGACCTTTTGTGTTATGCTTACTTTACCACAATTAAAAGCTTCCTTTTTTGTTTTGGTTTTGCTTTCATTCTTTTGAAGCAGGATCTTAAACAGCCCAAGCTGGGTGTTGAACCTCCAAAGTGCAGTGGTTACAGCCCACAGGTATGTGCTGTCACATCTAGTTTCACCATTGACTTTTTTTTTTTTGAGATAGGGTCTCCCTGTAGCCCCAGCTAGCCTAGAATGGGATATGTACACCAGGCTGACCTCAGTCTCACAGAGATATGTCTGCCTTGGACCTCCAAAGTGCTGGGATTAAAGATACAAACCATTGTACCCAACTTTTTACTTTTTGTGTGTGTGATTTAGTCTTTAAAAATATTTGATTTATAGCTGAACATGATGGTGCATGCCTTTAATCCTAGCACTCAGAGATAGAGGCAGGCAGATCTCTGTGAGTTCAAGGCCAGCCTGGTCTACAGGGTGAGTTCCAGGACAGCTGGGGCTACAGGAAGACCCTGTTCCCCAAATACCAACATTTTAATTTTATGTCTATGGGTATATTGCCTGCATGTGTGTAAGTGTACCTGTGTTGTGCAATGCTGGAGGAAGTCAGAAGAGCGTGTCAGACTTTCTTGGAGCTTGAGAGCTCGAGTTATGGGGACAGTTGTTAGCTGCCATGTGGGTGCTAGGAATTGAATCTAGAATCTCGATTCTTAGTCACAAAGGCCTAAAGAGGTAATTGTACCTGGGAGTAGACCCTGTCATCTCCTGGTATGAGCCATGCCACCATTCTCAGGAGATCTCTGCTAGCCCACAGGAGGATCGCGGGCAAGGCTGGTTTTGCAGGTTGTATGCTGGTGCAGAGCTGCTTGGGCCAACCTTCAACAGTTACCCAGGTGGGGGAGCACATGGTCAATGACCCAGGCTTGGAGCCTCTGTTTATGTCACTAGTTGTTAAATCCTGCTCATTCTTAGGGTGTGCCTTCTTCAGAGAGATCCCATTCTGCCACCCCCTCCCAAAGATGACCCTTCTCTTCCTTCTATAAATGTTTATGTATGTATTGTGGATCATTCCCATTATCTGGTGTGCTCAGCACCTTGACTCAAGTGCCAGCTGGAAACAATTAGTTTCTGGAGGTTACAGAAAAGCACAAAGCCCTGGTGGTGGTGGCACAGGCTCTGCTACAACTCAGTAAATCCAAGGCCAAGGCAAGGTGGTTTTTTTGTGTGCCTGAACCTTTAAGGGCTATGCCATCTCTCCAGCCAGAGGCAGAACTTTGAGCTGAACCCCCATCCAATGGCACTGTCCTGGATGTAGGGGCCCAGCTTTCCAGGTTGTCCAAGTAGGGTTCAGCCAGTTCTCCAGTAGAGGGTGACAGGTTTCTGTCTGCATGTGGAGTCTGAGGATAGAACACCATAGCCACTGGGGGTGGGGCAGGAGGCTGGGAACAGGCCAGCATAGCAGTTAAAGCTTTGTAAACAGCTGCAGCTAAGCTCTGTGTTTGGGAACCCGCCCCTAGCAAGGCCTCATCGCCGGGAAGCACCTGGCTTGATACCACCCAACTGTCATGGAGCAGAGGACACAGCATCCTGTGCTGGGCCCTCCAAAAGCAGCACAGCAGGTCTCTGGGAGAGAACAGAGTGAATGCAGTCCTGGGCACAGAGAAGCAGCATGTGTGAAACATGTTTGCAGATGTAGAACCTTTGCTTCTCAGACCCCTGGGGAAGCTAGCTTGTGGAGAGGAGGATACTAGTCCACCCAGCCCCTTTCTGTCCTCACTTTGGGGGTCATCTAGGGCAAGGACAAACATCACTCTTCTGTGCAACAGAGATCTGGAGATGGGTGGGGATGGGCTGATGGGAAAGGGTGAAAAAACTTTCCAGAACACCCAAAATGTTCCATTTCAAAGAGACATGAGTTGGATGTGTGCCCATCTGTCAAACCCTCCTCCAGGTGAAGAGAACTGTACATTTTTGGTGTATGGAAATTAGAACTTACACAAAATGAAATAGAGTGAAACCACTTTCAGTCACTGCCACAACGAGTGTCAGTAAAACAGAAAATGGCAGGTGTTGTGACAGGACAGTTGGAGGAGTCCCATCCCTGCATACTGAGAATGCAGGCAGAAGATGTACAAACCAGCTTGGTGGTTCCTCAGAAAGCCAAACAGGCTGGGCTGTGGCTCAGTTAGCAGTGTACTTGCCTAGCTGCATGGAACTTGGGTTCCATTCCCAGCAACTCATAAGCCAGGCATGGTGGTACATGTCTGTAATCCCAGCACTTGGGAAGTGAAGTCTACAGGATCAGAAGTTCAAGGGGGAACCTTAGCTATATATCATATTAGAGGTTAGCCTGGGCTAGAGATACTGTCTTTAAAATAAAGGAGGTGGGGATGATAGAATGACTATGTGTTCTGGCTTGTCTTCCATTGCTGTGACAAAACACTCTGACCAACACCAACTTGGGGAGGAAAGGGTTTATTCAGCTCACATCTCCTGGGTCACAGTACATCACTCAGGGAGCCCAAGGCAGGAACTCAGGGCAGGAATCTGGAGGCAGGAGCTGAAGCACAGGCCATGGAGGAATGCTGTTCACTGGCTTGCTCCCCTGGCTCATGCCCAGCCTGCCTTCTTATATGGTACACAACAACCTGCCCAGGGTGGCACCACTCATTGTGGGCTGGGCCCTCCCACACTGCTCAGCCATCAAGACAATACTCCACAGATGTGGCCACAGGCCAATCCAATGGAGCCAATTCCCCAATTGAGGCTCCCTCAACCCAGGTGTGTCAAGTTGACACTAAAGCTATCCAGCACAATTGACCCCTTGTCAACTTGACACACAAAACACATCACTATTAAACCACCACCTTTCCAGTTCTTATCCCCAAAGTATGATGTTAACATTAATCACAACCTAAGACAGTACAACCTTAAAAGCCCCACAGTCCTTAAAATGTCCCAACATTTAAAAGTTCACAGTCTATTAAAAGTCTCTTATCAGCCAGGCGTGGTGGCGCACGCCTTTAATCCTAGCCCTCGGGAGGCAGAGGCAGGCGGATCTTTGTGAGTTGAAGGCCAGCCTGGTCTACAAGGTGAGTTCCAGGATAGCTGGGGCTACAGGGAGACCCTGTCTCAAAAAGACCAAAAAAAAAAAAAAGTCTCTTATCTGTGGGCTGCTGTAAAATCCAAAACAAGTACTGTCTTATTTCAAATGGAAGAATAAGGCACTCTCAAACAAAACCTAAGTCCAGCAAGAAGCTCAAGGCTGGACATCTGCGACTCACAATCTTCTGGGCTCCAAAGTTCCAGCAGCTCCCCTTCTCTGATTCTGCTGTTCGTGGCACACACAGCTCATTCTCGCAGGCCCAGGCTGACTCCATTCCACACCTGCCTGCTCTCTTGGTCCCACAGTCCCCGGCATCTCAAAAGCTGGGGTCGCCACGAAACAGGTTGTTTCTGACCTCTCTGATGCAAAACCTCAGCTTCTCTTCCTGACCCCTGGAATCTGGGGTCTTCACTGCAACCAAGGCCACACACTGACCAGTGACCTTTCCTGGCCTCTCATAGTGCCAGGCCTCAGCTGCTCCTTGACCCCTTCATTTTCAACACGAACCATATGGAGACTCTTACACGTACCAAGTCCTGCTTCTGGCTGACATGGAGGCTCAGGCCCCTTCTGGAACAAAGCTTCTGTGTACTGACCCTGAAGAAAATTTTTCCAGAAGATTTCACCACAGTGATGCTGGTCTCTTGTTACTTACAGCTGATTTTTCAGCCCCAGTTAACCAGTCATCAATTGTCCCAGTACAACAAAGATTTCCCTTCAGGTTCTGGTCTCTCTTCTTCAGCTGAATCTTCAGCCCCAGCTGACCAGAACCCACAGTAACATATAACAGCGATGATCTCTGCTTTCCTTTTGAAACTTCACAAGCCAGGCCTCCATTCTACAACTCTTTCAGCCAACTTTCCAATCCACAGCAAACGATCTTTAGGCATTTCAATGATTTTTCTAGCCCAAAGTTCCAAACACTTCCACAATCCTTCCCCAAAACACCAAGGTCAGGTCTGTCACAGCAATAGCCCACTCTCTGGTACCAATTTCTGTTCTGGTTTGTCTTCCATTGCTGTGACAAAACACTCTGACCAACACCAACTTGGGGAGGAAAGGGTTTATTCAGCTCACATCTCCTGGGTCACAGTACATCACTCAGGGAGCCCAAGGCAGGAACTCAGGGCAAGAACCTGGAGGCAGGAGCTGAAGCACAGGCCATGGAGAAATGCTGTTTACTGGCTTGCTCCCCTGGCTCATGCCCAGCTTGCCTTCTTATACGGTACACAACAACCTACCCAGGGTGGCACCACTCATTGTGGGCTGGGCCCTCCCACACTGCTCGGCCATCAAGACAATACTCCACAGATGTGGCCACAGGCCAATCCAATGGAGCCAATTCCCCAATTGAGGCTCCCTCAACCCAGATGTGTCAAGTTGACACTAAAGATATCCAGCACACTATGTAACCTAGAAAACCCACTTTGGGTATATATTTGAAAGAATTGAAAGCAGAATGCCGGGGATGGAGCTTGTTAGCATGGTGCTTGCCTAACACACACAAGGCCTTGGGTTCCTTGCCCAGCATGGAAACAGACAAAGAAACCTAAAATCAGGGAATTGAAGATAGAGTTGCACATTCATGTGCACAGCAGAATTATTCCCAATGCCCAAAGGTAGAAGCCACACGGTGTCTGTTTACGAGTGAATGGAGAAGAAAATTTGGTATGCTATAGGAGTGTTACTCAGCCTTAAAAAGAAACAAATTTCAGACACCTGCTACAATACAGATGGACTTCAAGGATATTACAGGAGATAACAATAAGCCAGTCTCATGTCCCATAAGAATCATTAAAGGAGGTGCCTAGAGCTGCCACATTTATAGAGGCAGAAAGTAGAACAGCAGTTGAGCAGCAGTTGCCAGGCTGAGTGGAGAACAGGAAAGTCTGCTTATTGGATGTAGAATTTCAGTTTTCTTTTCTTTTTCTTTCTTTCTTTTTTTTTTTTTTTTTTTTTTGGTGTTTTTGAGACAAGGTCTCTCTGTAGCCCCAGCTGGCCTGTAACTCACTCTATAGGCCAGGCTGGCCTTGAACTCACAGAGATCTGCCTGCTTTCACCTCTCAAGTGCTAGGATTAAAGGTGTGTGCCACCATGCCCGGCTGTAGAATTTCAGTTTTAGAAAGTGAAGAGTTCTGGAGAGTATGGAGTGTTGGCGGCACCTTGTGTCAATGGCTCAATGCCTCTGAGCTGCAGAATGTTCGTGGGATGAAGATGGAGAAATGATTCAGTGGTTAAGAGCACTGTCTGCTCTTGCAGAGTACCTGGGTTCAGTTCTCGGCACCCACATGACAGCTAAGAACCATCTGTAACTCCAGTTTCAGGGGATCCAATGCCCTCTTTTGGCTTTCTTGGATACTTCAAATATGTGGTGCACATATATACACGCAGGCAAAACAGATACACATAAAATAAAATTTTAAATTAAAAAATTAGCCTTTAAATACCAGCACTTGGGAGGCAGAGGCAGGCGGATCTCTGTGAGTTCAAGGCCAGCCTAGTCTACATAGAGAGTTCCAGGCCAGCTGGGACTAAAGGGAGACCCTATCTCAAAAAAAAATTTAAAAAGAAATGATTAGGGGCAAAATTTATACTCTGTGAAGTTTCCCATAACTCAATAAGTTTGTCACAACTTCTCAGTGTTTGGCTAGGATCAAATATGAAAGTATTCATCATAGCCAAACTTTATCATTCCTCCAAACATTCCTGCCCTTGTCTTTCTCATGACAGCCAAGGGCAGACGGAGATGAGACCCTGCTCTGGCCCTTCCAAGTGACCTGACTTCCTCTGGAAGGGACAATCAGTGTGGACTGATGAGAACCCTAAGGTTGAGCCCAGGTCTACTTCTCACCACCAGGCTTGAGGGTGCCTCTGGTTCTCCTCTGGTCTTGGGGGTGGTCTCTTCCCAGTGAAATGCAGACCACTGCATAGAGAAGACAGTGCTGCTGGTCGTGGTAGTGCATGCCTTTAATCCTAGCACTTGGGAGGCAGAGGCAGGTGGATCTTTGCTAGTTCAAGGCCAGCCTGGTCTACAGAGCGAGCTCCAGGACAGCTGGGGCTACAGGGAGACCCTGTCTCGAAAAGACCAGAAAAAAAAGAAAAAAGAGAAGACAGTGCTGCACAAATCCAGATGCCATTGTTACACAATGAGGCCACCAGCACATGGACAGGTTACTGGGAGGTGGCTCTCTCAGAGCCCAAGAAGTTGTGCCTCCAAACACTCTTCCTTGAAGAATGTCTTGTGAGTAACAGACAAGGGGCGCACAGCAGACCTCGGTCTCCTAGTTAGGATACAGGTGATCCCTAAGAGGTCTCAGCCAGCTATCCTGAGGCCTCCCTAGAAACATGGCAGACAGCGCTCCCAGCACTCATCCCTCCCATCCCGATTGCCTCCAAAGGTTTGAGCTAACTGTGTGAGATGTTACCTCACACTGAGGCCCTGTTATCACAGAAGGCAGGAGGCTCCCAGAAAGGGCTGGGCAGTAAATACTTTAAGCTCTGTAGGGTGTGCTGTCTCATAGCAGAACTCCATCATTCCAGAAACAGCAGCCAAGTGCAACGGGGAAATGTGGTGTGACTGTCCTAATAAAGCTTTATTTATTTATTTATTTATTTTATTTTATTTTTTTGGTGTTTTCAAGACAGGGTCTCTCTATAGCCCCAGCCGTCCTGGAACTCACTCTGTAGACCAGGCTGGTCTTGAACTCACAAAGATCCGCCTGCCTCTGCCTCCCAAGTGCTAGGATTAAAGGCGTGCGCCACCACACCTGGCTATAAAGCTTTATTTTTAACCACCAAAGGTGTAATTTCAGATCCTTCCCAATGGCAGTAAATCTTTTGCCTTAAAAAAAAAATTATTCTCTTTCTAAAAACGTTTTGGTCTCCTGCTGTAGCTCAGAAATGTACTCCTAGCTGTTTAAGTTACAAAATACAAAATAACTATTTCTTGGAGAAAATCTTGGGGATTACCATTTAAAAATGAAATTTGGAGTTCCCATAGACTTTCTTTTTCTTTTAACAGTCTTTGAACTTTCTCCTGGCACACACACAAGGCTGCCTGTAACATGTGGGGCCCTGCCTCCTAATGGCGAATCTTTTGCCTTTTATTTTCACTTAACAATGCAATGGCCATTTTGAACTGAGCCATTGGGTCAGGTGATAGTGGTGTCTGCCTGTGCTGTGCACACAGAGCCCACACTGCACTCAGCAGAGTCCTTCTTCTTCCTCGCTGCCCTGTCCATGGGGGTCATCCCCAGGAGCCGTGGAAGCAGAGCATAAACAGGGGAAGTGAGGGTGGGTATAGCACCCACCTTGCTTGGCTGATGTTGCCCCTCAGAACAGCTCTGGGCCCAGTGCCTTTGTCTGCCCCTAAAGGGGTAACATCAGCCAGCTCAATACCTCTGAGCTTTGGAATGGTTGTGGGGTTGGAGAGATGGTTCAGTGGTGAATCTGCTCTTGCAGAGTACCTGGGTTCAGTTCCCGGCATCCACTGTTTACACAGTTTAAATATAGGAGATCTGGTGCACCAAGAAATTAACCCCAAACTCTGCAAGGCAGCCATTCTTCCCTGAGAGAAATGGCCACAGTTAGGTATATACTGATCCTTGATAAGAAAATTGCACTTATCCTCTGAATCTCAACCCTATGATACTGGAGACCTAGTAGGGGTACCTGAGTCCTGAGCCCCAGAGCCTCCAGCTGACAGGTACCCTCACTGGGTCTTAGCATTCTGGACCTACAGCTCCACCCTCAGCCTTTACCCTCAACCCTCTTCAGTCTGTTTATTGTGCCAGGTTTGGCCAGTGTGGTAGGATCTCCAGTCTCAACCTCAAAGGGCTCATCATCTTAGAAACATACCATTGGAGTTGGCTTTCTGTGCCATTTTCTTGTTCACAAATGGGAAAAAAATGTCTACATACCTCATGGTCCCTATGGGGATGAGCACAACACAGAATCAAATAGAGGCTGAGCGAGCCTAGCCCTAGTCACCTTCCACTATTCCACCCAGGTTAGGAGCATGTGTTCAGCTAAACCCTACTGGATCCACTTGGTGAGCCTGAGACAAAGGGAATGGAATGCCACAGGTGCATGTAGTGTGGTCTGGGCATTGCAGCCGTGGACAGGGCTTGAGACACAGCTTCATGCTGCCCTTGTAGCAGCCTGAGTGCCTTTCAGAGTTCTCTAATCAGGAGAAGCCAGGATTCTTGACTCCACCACAGAAAAAAAATGTCAAGAGTCAGTATGAAAAAGAGTTGAAGTATATTAAGAAAATGTTTTAGAAGATGGGGAGAGGCTGAGTGGGTTAGGGCACTTGCTGCACAGCATGAGGTCCTGAGTTCGAATCCAAAGCACCCATGTAAAAGTCAGGTATGGTTGCCCACTTGTAACCACACTATAGTGGATGGAGACAGGGGGGTGGCTGGGGCTCTCTGGCTGCCAGCCTAGCTCCAGCTTCAGTGAGAGACTCTATATCAAAGAAATAAGGTGAAGAGAAATAGAGCTGGACACTCACCATCGACCTCCACCCTTCATACACATACACACATGCACATTCACCTACACACGTGTGCATAACACACACATAGGAAAAGGTTTTGACATATATTTAAGCACAGGTATAAAGGAGAGAGGCTTTTAAGTGTTTTACAATAGCCACATACATGATTTTTGTAAAAGAGCAGCTAAGGAACTACTCTGTATTTCTTTTAATATTTATTGACTTGTGTGTATGTATGTGCACATGCGCGTGCACCTGTATACCCTTGGCATGGATGTGGAGGTCAAAGGACAGTTTGCCGCAGTTGGTTCTCTTCTACCATGTAGGTCCCAGGGACTGAACTCAAGTCAGCAGGTGTTCGAGTTTCCTTTCAGTTGCCGTGACAAAACACTCTGACCAAAACCAACTTGGGGAGGAAATGCTTTATTCGGCTCACATCTCCCAGGTGCAGTTCATCACTAAGGGAGCCCAACATAGGAACTCAGAGCAGGAACCTGGAGGCAGGATCTGAAGCACAGGCCATAGAGGAATGCTGCTTACTGGCTTGCTCCTTTGGCCCATGCTCCAACTGCTTTTTTCTTTTCTTTTCTTTTCTTTTCTTTTCTTTTCTTTTCTTTTCTTTTCTTTTCTTTTCTTTTCTTTTCTTTTCTTTTCTTTTCTNTTCTCTTCTCTTCTCTTCTCTTCTCTTCTCTTCTCTTCTCTTCTCTTCTCTTCTCTTCTCTTCTCTTCTCTTCTCTTCTCTTCTCTCCTCTCCTCTCCTCTCCTCTCCTCTCCTCTCCTCTCCTCTCTTCTCTTCCTCTTCCTCTTCTCTTCTTTTCCTTTTCTTTCCTTTCTTTCTTTCTCTGGTCTTTTTGTTTTGTTTTGTTTTGTTTTATTTAACTTCTTATGTGTATAAGTGTACTGCTTGCATGTAGGTAGGTGCACCCGTGTTGTGCAATGCTGCAGAGGTCAGAAGAGGGCATCGGATTCCCCTGGAATTGGAGTTTTTTTTAATTTCATCTTTATTTCTTTACCTATAAAGCATAATTTTCCATACTCAAGTAAACAAATTCATTAAAAAATAAACTGGAATTGGAGTTAAAGATGGTTCTCAGCTGCCACATGGATGCTGGGAGTCGAACCCAGGTCCTCTGTAAGAGCAATCAGTGCTCTTAACCACTGAGCTATTTCTCCAGCCCCCCCCTTTTGTCTTTTTGAGGCAGTGTCTCCCTTTAGTCCCAGCTGACCTGGAGCTCACTATGTAGACTCAGGCTGGCCTTGAACTCACAGAGATCCGCCTGCCTCTACTTCCTGAGTGCTGGGATTAAAGGTGTACACCACCACACCCAGAACTTCAACTGCTTTCTTATACAACACAGGACCACATGGCCAGGGGTGGCACCACCCACAATGGACTGGGCTCTCCCACATCACTCAACAATCAGGAAAATGCCTCACAGACATGGCCATAGGCCAGTCCAATGAAGGCAATTCCCCAATTGAGGCTTCCTTAACCCAGGTGTGTCAAGTTGAGACTAAAGCTATCCAGCACAACAGGCTTTACCTGCTGAGCCATCTTGCCAGCCTGTGCTCCCCACCTCTCTGAGTAAATGAGATCACAGGATGGCTCTTGAGGGACATTGATATACTTGCCTTGCATGCACAAAGTCCCAAGTTTGATTTCCAACAATGGATAAGTTAGTCTTGTTGGATACACCTCTAATCCTAGCAAGATCAGAAGTTCAAGGTCGTCTATGGTCTCTAGTGAGTGAACTTGAGGCCAGCTGGGCTACATGAGACTTTGTTGCAGAAAACCAAAAAGAGGAGGGTAAGAAAAAAGAAAAACTTGGCAAAAAAGGTTTTTTTATTTAATGGGTGCAGAGTGTCAGTTGGGAAAGACAAAATAATTCTGGCAATGGATGGTGAGAAGCACAGCTCAGCCAGCAAGTGTGCTCAATGTTATAGAATGGTCTACCTAAAACCAGCTGGGACTGGGACATAGCTCAGAGACAGAACATTTCCCTAGGACACACGGGATCTTAGGGTCCATTCCCAGCACTGCAGTAATGATAGAGAATCTAAAGTGCTGCATTGCTAAATTGAAAATATCTGTATTTTGCTGTAATTGTTTTTTGAATGAAGGAATAATTACCTTGTAGGGGGGATCTGGGAGCACTTCCAAGGTCATATTTGGTTTTTTTGCTTCTCAAGCCAGGAAATATGCAGCTTTGCATTTGATTTATTCCATTCCCATCTTATCAGCACTTCCAAAGAAGTGAAAACAGGAGTTGGAACTCTTACAGTGACTGGGAAAAGATGGGCAACGATAAGAGAGCCAGGGGTGCAGCCTCCAACACGCTTCCTGTCAGCCTAGTCACAGTGGCTGTGGTGGGGCAGTGCCGTTAGGGAGGCTCCTGCCCTGCCCTGACATCTTAGGATAAGGACACGGCCAGGCCTGGCATAGGTAGGTGAAGTGGACCAATAATGTGGGGAAGTTGAAGTCTTGCCCAAGGGTCTATGACCTCTCTTTCTTTCATGTCAAGGCAGGTGGCATCACATGAGTGCCCCCAGGCTGTGCTCCTGAAGGAAGTTGCCACAGGATCATCTGGGATGGAGCATCCAGCACCATGATGCTGGGCATGCACCCCAGACCTCAACTCCTCAGTCTGTAGCCTGTCCAGGGCTAGCCCAGGTGTGTCTGGCACTTCAGGTCCTGGCTGGCACCTGTCCCAACTTGAACCTCTCTGCATGTACTCTGGCTACTGACCAGGATCCAGTCCTCCTTGATCCCTGGCTCTCCCAGTTGAATTGTCACCAATGTGTCCTCAAGCCTGGCACTGCAGCATTAGGAAAGCCACGGTGGCTAAATGGACACAAACCTTCCTCTGTTCTGACTCCAGCATCTGGACTGTGCTGATCTACTACAGAATGCACAGCTGGCAGAACTGGATCTCGTAGCTCAGGGAAGGCAGGGCAGCAGCAGGAGTAGACAGAGGGCTGTGCATCTCCCACAAAGTCAGGGTACTGTTTCTAAAGCAAATTAAGGCAGTAGAGAAAGAGGAGGAAAGTGAAGGTGACAGGAAGGGGAAGGGAAGGAGCCTTTCACCTCAGAGTTTGATTGAAGTCTGTCACCCACTGGGAGTCAAGAATTTCAACACAATTAACAGAATTTTGCTGTGAAGTTTGCCTACATAGAGCCAATATTCCTTTCATAGAGAAATATTTCAAATAAGTATGTTAAAGTATCAATTAATCATGCTTCAGGTTGACACTTTGGCTTTGCATGTGACCTTACTCTTCCTTACTCTTTCCCTGCAATTTTCTGGGAATCTCACCAACATGAGGACAACTTCATTTACTGTAAAAACATCTTAACTTCCTCTGCAACCTTTCTACCCAGAGTATTTTTTTAATATTTATTTTTATTTTATGTGCATGCGTGTAATGCCTGCATGTATGTAAGTGCACCCTTGTCATGCAATGCCCAAGGAAGACAGAAGCTGGATCCCCTAGAATTGGAGTTATGGATGGTTGTTAGCTGCCATGTAGATGCTGGAATTCAAACCCAGGTCTTTTGCAGGAACAGCCAGTGCTCTTAATTGCTGAGCCATCTCTCCAGCCCCTTCTACCTATGGTCTTAACCATTTCAGCTGTAACCCCATCCAATGCATAGAAAGAACCCTAGGATTTCATTGAAGTTCCCTAGCAACCCTTTGAGATGTGACTTCAGAAGCCACCAAAATCATACATACAGCTATTGCAAAGATTTGGAAGTGCAAGTCTCCTAAGAAGCACACACCCTCAAGCATTTCTTGTCCTTTTCCTGAGAGTCTCTTTCTATTCACCACTGTGCGTAAATCTATATTAAAATCTCTTCTTAACTCCAGCTCAACCTCAGGCTGACTTGTCCAGAATTCTTTTCTTCAGCAGAGTCAAGAACCCTGGCTGAGGATGGTCCCTGGAAAGAGATTTCCACAGCAGCTGCTGGAAGCTGGCTTTAGGAATCCAGGTGCCTTAGCATCTTTGGCGGAACAACCTATTCCTCAGAAACCATGACTGTGAAACCCTACTGCCCCAAGAACACAGTTCTAGGGAGAGGTATGTCAGAAATGAGATTAATCTAGGTGGAGTTTCCTAAACTTGACTTATCTTCAGGAAAGCAAGCTAAACAAAATTGGTCTGTCTGTCTGCCTGCCTACCTACCTACCTACCACCTACCTACCTACCTGAGAGTCTGTGTAGTACTGGCTGGCCCGGAACTTGCTATGTAGATCAGGCTAGACTTAAACTCACAAAGATCTGCTTGCCTCTAATTCCAGAGTGCTGGGATTAAAGGCACGCACCACCACTCCCAGCTAAGCAAGGATTTTGATTTAGGTATTTTTTGTTTTTTGTTTTTTTCCTGTCTTTTCCAGATAGGGTCTCCCTGTATCCCCAGCTGTCCTGGAACTCACTCTGTAGACCAGGCTGGCCTTGAACTCACAAAGATCTGCCTGCCTCTGCCTCCCAAGTGCTAGGATTAAAGGCGTGCGCTGCCACGCCCGGCTTGTTTTGTTCTTTTCCCACTGTCCTGTATCACAATCTGCCAGTCAGGCTTGGTGGTGCACACTTGTGATCCCAGCATTTAGGAGGTAGAGGAAGAGGATCAGGAGTTCAAGGCCAGCCTGAGCTACATGAGACTCCGTCTCAAAACACAAAACAAAACAAACAACAAAAACAAAAGCTGGAGACCTCTGCTAACCACTACCTGGATATTTGTGATAAAATTTCAGAAAGCAAATTCAGCAGAGCTGGAGAAAACAGGAAAAAATAAACCCTATGGCTTTGCATAAATATATAATCTGTGCACATCTAAATTTAATCTATAAACTAGCACACGACAAACGCAAAGCTCCCTGCGGCTTCTTCAGAGAAAGGGATCACTAACATTCCACCCGCTCCTGGACAATGCACCACTTTGAACTGTTTATAATCTGATACAACAGAGGCCAGATTGAGAACGAACACAAGAGCTCTGCCCTTTGAAGCTGCCTGCCATCCACTATTACAAGGCAGGAAGTAGAAATATCTGCTTTGATTTGTTTAAACGAAATTAAACATAACTGGCAGCCATATTTCCTCTCATTCAGGGACGTTACAAAAGGTACAGAAATCCAAAAATACCAGGTGACTTGGACATGATGAAATTGGCTTTTTATAAGCAAAAAAGCAAACAAATACTGACCTTCCACATGTCCTTGGAGGCCTCCAGTGCGTGAGCCTTGGGGAGCACAGCCCTGTTCAAAATCATTTGGAAATATGCACTTCCTTTAGGTCAAAGAGGAAGTTGTTCAAATAAATGTAACTCTATGCTTTTTATCCCTTTAAAATTTAACTCTGTACTTAATCTTGTCTAGCCACAACCTTCCCCTTTAGGATTGCCAACTGAAAATCTGGAAGGGTTATGATGGCACCCCCCATGGAGCCAGGGCCATCTCTGAGTGCCATGCTTAGGGAGCAGCACAGAGGAGGAAGACATGAAGGAGAGAAACCCGAAACCTAGTAGCTTCCTGAAACCTGTCCCCACAAAGGGGACCTGGCCAGTTCACATGGGGTTCAGGCAGCCAGGGGCAGGCCCTGGAACCTGGCCTACAAGCTGCCCCTAGTAGTTCACAGCTTAAGCACCCAAACTCTGCCCACCTCACTGAGGGTCAGGAGTAGGGACAGCAGTGGGGAGGGAATCCAGAAACTGGGCCTCAGTGTTCAAGTCTGTAAAATGGGAAAGAATTTTGGACTGTGAAATCATACCTTGAAATCACCCACTATGGTAGAGATTCTATAAAGGGGAATGGATATGCAGGTTTTGTTTTAAGTTTTGTGGTGCTGGGGATGGAACCCTGGGTCTTAGCCCCTCCTCTGAGTGATGGTTAATCTTCATTATCAACCTGACTTGATTTTTTTTCAAGTGATTGGGTTCTTTAATAACCTTGGCCACTCATATCAGGAGAAGCTGAGATCTAGATCCAACAGCAACCTGCAGAACAAGGGAAATTCCTTGGGCTGGAGAGATGGCTCAGTGGTTAAGAGCACTGGCTGCTCTTGCAGAGGAACTGGGTTCAGTTCCCAGGACCCACATGGTGGCTAGCAGCTGTCTGAAACTCCAGTTCCAGGAGATCCAGCTCCCTCTTCTGACATCCAAAGGCATTGCACACATGTGGCTATAAAAGAAATGACTCCATGGAACAGGGTTTTGAGGGAGATGGGACCCAAGGGGTTTATGGGCATCTGTTTCAACTCCAGCTACTTCCTGCTGAAATTGAGGCACTGTGGGAGTTAGGGTCAAGTCTACCTCAGTCTTCACATCCTGCCAGCTGGCCAGTTAGTGAACCTTGAGTCAGGGCCTCGTATCTGTATTTATGTATCAAAGGATGTTATTTACAGGAGTCTGTGTGGCATCATATTTGTTACTTTTCTGTTGCTGTGATAAAACACTAGCCAAAGCAACTTACAGAAGGAAGAGTTTATTTGAGCTTATGATTCCAGGTTCTAGAGGGATTAAAATCCATCATGGGGGGGGCATGGTGAGGTGGCCTGAGTAGGAGCAGAAGCTAAGTGCTCACATCTTTAAGCGGACACAGGAAGCAGAGAGGGACTGGAAATCTGGAAAGGCTTCAGAACCCTCAAGGCCCTCCCTCAGTGATATACTTCCTTCAGCAAGGCCACACCTCCTAAAATGTCCCAAAATGCTACCAACTGGGGACAAAATGCCAAATACTTTGAGCCTATGGGGAACATTCTAATTCATATTACCACAGGCATACTGGATGGTGGTGTGGATTAATCTGTTTAACAGCCAGACTAGAAAGAGGTCAGCTGTTTTTGAGCAGGAGTTTGAGCTTCCCCAGGAGGCCACAGGAATAAGTGGATTCAGCTGAAGTGTAGGTATTTAAGCACTGCTTTTCTGGGATCAGATCAAGAGCTGAACAGGTATGTGATTGAAGTGTGGGCTATGCTATCCTTGAAGTCCATGAATTGATTTTAGCCTGGAAAAATGAACTGAGACCTGATAGATTAGTGGTAGTAGTGGTATGAGGAGAACCAGGTAGGGTCCTGACCTCAGAGGTTGAAGGGTTTAGGGATTAAGATTTTAAATTGACCCAGTCTTCTAGGTGGATTGATACAAGATGAAAACAAAGGAAATCTAGCTGTAACCAGGAACACCAAAAGATATCACTGGGTCTCTTTTAACCATCCTTCAGTTTCTAGTCCAAGCTGCTGATGGGGCTAGAGCCCAGAAAAGGGGGCTGGAACCCCAGGATTAGGTCAAAGAGCCCAATAAAGGGGGGGCTATCAGAGCCCTAGGAGTAGGGCAAAGATCTAGCTAGGAGTCAAGGAGGATGCTGAGTAGAAAGAGCTACCACAAAGGAGTCCACCTCAACTTACCTGTCAAGCGCCAGGGCTTGAATTTTAGGTGATCAGATTCTGTAATAATGCCAGTCACTCACAGTGGAGGAAGCTCAGATAGGTAATCCAACAGCAACCCTTTGACTTGATTAGAATGAAAATTACCATGGAAATATCACTCTGGGATGCCTGTGAGGGCATTTCCAGAAGGTTTAACTGAGGGGAGAAGGCCCACCTTGAGTGTGGGCTACACTATCCCATGGGCTGGGATCCTGAACTTAATAAAAAAGAAGAAAAGTGAGCTGGAGACATGGCCCAGCAGTTAGGAGAACTTGATACTCTTGCAGAGGACCTGAAATTTAATCCCAGCACCCATTTTATCTGGCTCACACCTCTTGTAACTCCACCTGCAAGAGAATCTGATACCTGTAGTCTCCGAAAGCACCTGGACTCTTATACACATATCCACACGCAGACATACATATGTACACATAATTAAAACTAAGTCATTTAAAAATTTTTACATGTATGAATGTATTCCCTACATGTATGTAAGTACAGTTGTGTCATGCAATGCCTGTGAAGGGTATGGAATTCCCTTGGAACTGGAGTTATGTATAGTTGTTAGCCACTATGTGGGTGATGGGAATTGAACCTGGGTCCTCTGCAAGAGCAGCCAGTGCTCTTAACCGCTGAGCCATATCTCTAGTTCCATAAAAGTAATTTTTAAAAAGTGAGCTGAGCCGGGCGTGGTGGCATACACCTTTAATTCTAGCATTTGGGAGGCAGAGGCAGGCAGATCTCTGTGAGTTTAAGGCCAACCCGGTCTACAGAGTGAGTTCCCGGCCAGCTGGGGCTATGGGGATACCATGCCTCAAAAAGACAAAAAAAGAAAAAAGAAAAAAGAAAAAAAGTGTGCTGAACCCAATATTAGACTCCCTCTACTTCCTGTGGGTGTGACGTAGCTGGCTACCTCCTATGCCTCCCATTAGGCCTTCTCCTCCATGACAGACTATATTCCAAAGTTGTGAGGCAAATAAACCTTTTCTCTTTTAAACTGCCTTTCCCATGTTATAGCAAGGAGACAGTGCTTAATACAGTGGGAGAGTGCTGGCCAGACCCCAGCCCTGGTGTGTGCTTGCTTTCCTGTGATTCTTATGGATCAAAGCAAACTGTATTTCAAATAATGATCAATGAGTGTCCAAGTCCTTAACGACCTGGCTAGCTGACAGTCACAGGAACAGTGAAGGGCCCTCCAAAACTCACACCTGGCAGCTGAGAAAACACACATTAGGACTCTAGGTACAAATGCTCCAGATTGCTATTTGAGATGCAACTCCCAGTGACCCCCCCCATTTATGACTGTTTGCTCTGGAAAGTGTCAGGCACGGGATGTCCTGCCAGAGTGAACACGGCTTAGATTTCGTTGACATTCCAGACCCAGATGAGTGCCACCTCACAGTGACCAGCATTTCAGACCAAACTTGCATTTTCTTTCGTGGATCTCTGACATTTGGCTTATTACTAGTTCTTTGCAGTCTGTGTCATTATTTTCATGTATCCCTTTCACCTATTTTTGCTAATTCTGATTTTGTGTACATTGTAATGAACTTAACCCATTCAGCAATGATTTTTGTCTCATTTGGCTTGTTAATAGATCAGAGTGCTGGGGATCTAGCTTAGTTGTAGAGAGTTTGCCTAGCAATGCATGAAAGCCTGGGTTCTATCCCCAGCACTGTGTAACACTGCAATTTCGGTGGAGTCTGGACCTTGTGGTACTATGCAGGGCATGGTCCACCAGCCCATTCCACCTCTCCTAGGGCTGATTAAGTCCATCTCATGGCATGCCAAAAATATACAGGTATTCATTGCAAACATAAACCTGGGCCGGTATGTATCGGTAGCTCCATTGGCTCTGTGAGCCTCCCCTCCTCCCACCCAACCTCCAGTGGCACTCTGGGCTTGGGCCTACCCACTGTTATTGGCTGTGCCCTCTGAGGGCGCATGTTGGCCAGTCACTGTATCTTGCCATGTTTTTGAGCATCACTAGTATGGTTCACAGCTGCCTGCCACACCCACCAGGGCATTGACACCTTGATCAGGGATGATGGGAGTTCTAGTACCTGGGAGGTGGAGGCAGGTGGAGCAGGAATCAAGCTCATCTTTAGTTACATAGCAAGTTTGAGAATTCAAGGTCTGCCTGGACTAGAGATTGTGTCCAAATAAAACAAAAACAAAACAAAACAAAACAACAAAGGCCTGCACATCCTGAAGTTAAATTGCAGTGAGATGTTGGGGAACCAGGCCACCCTGGCTTGTGCAGTGTGACAAAAGGCCATTTGGGAGGAACACTGTGTGGCTACTGTTCTGGCCTCCAGTTCTCTCCAAGCAGAGCAGGGTGTGGCACAGGCTGATGTGAGCTCATTGTTATGTTTCAACTCTGAAACACCCATCACCCACCCACTCATGTTTTTATTGTTAGCCAGCTGATGATAGTATTTTGTGAATTTAAGGAACCTTTAAGATGTGGGATTTCACTGGTGGAAGTAGGACCCTAGGTAGACCTTTGAAGGTGACACTCAGCCTCTGGTTCCTGCTGTGTGCTCTGGTCCCTGTCTACACTCATATGAACAGCTTCCTTTATACATCCTTGCTGTCATGAACTGAGCTGCATCCTGCCCTCCCCACCATGATAGACTAAAACCCTCTGAAACCTCAAGCCAAAGTAAACCTTTGGTCCCTTAAGTTGTTTTTCAGGTACTATGGTCACAAAAGAGCAAAACTAAGGAGCATACTCACTCGCCGTCCTCTGACATTCCCTGAGCCCTTCCCCCGTCTGGTTCAGCGAGTATAGGAGAGCACATGTACAGGCCAGCTCTTGCCATGTGTCTGTTTATAGCAAGGGAACACATGTGTCTCAACGTCAGCCTCTCTCCCCAAATCAGGACTCACCCTTTCTGGCTTTCTCCTCATCTTCCCATCTCCCTGAGGGAATACACAACTTCCACTTCCACCTCTAAGTCAGCAACTCTGGAACTTCATCTCGGGGCTACAGACTCCTCCCTTGAATCTCAGACCCTCCATTCTTTGAACTACCCTGAAATATCTTGCAAGAACTTTGAACTCCAAACAATCCATTCCCCACTAAGCTATAAAATTAATTGACCATATTTGTACAAGGTTGTTTTCTAGTTTCTCTAAATGGATGTAGATTTGTCCACTGATCTAAGTGCCCACCCTTCTCCCACAGCACCATTTCTTTTTTTTAACCACCATTTCTAGATAATTGTAGCTTTGAGTAATTTTTTATTTATTTGTTTGTTTTGAAACAGAGTCTCGTTGTAGCCCAAGCTGGCCTTGAACTCCTGACCCTCCTGCCTTTACCTCCCAAATGCTTGGGTTACAGGCATGGGCCACCATCCCCTTCTGTTATAAGTCTTGAAACTTGATAATGTGTCCTTTAATTATATACTTTCTCAAAGTTGTTCTGTGCCAGCTTCTGGCCTTTCTCTGTGAATTTCAGAATTGTTCATTAATTTCTACAGTAAAGCCTGCTGGGATTTTGCCTGGACTAGTTTTAATCTCTAGATCAATCTGGAGAGAGCTGACATATTAACAATACTGGCTATTCTAGTCCATGGACACAGTAGATCTATTATAGCTTAACTCTTGAGTGTCCTCAAAGTTCTGAATGGTAGGGCTTGGTTCCCACTTCAGTGCTACTGGGAGGTGAGGAGTTTAAAGGACTTGGGGGGGGAGGCTACCCTCTTCCTCTCTATTTTGCTTCCCAGCCACATGCTCCTGCCCAGATTTCTGTCTGACCACAGGCTCAAGAAGCAATGGAGCCCCTTGATCATGACCTGGAAGCTCCAAAATGAGCAAAAATAAACCCTTTTCTTCTATAGATTCATTAGCCCAAGTATTTGTCATGCAATAGAAAGCTGATGGACACAAGTATGTTAGTGAGTTTTTCTCATTGCTGGAACCAAATTACCTGACATGGACAACTTAAAGATTTTGGTTCCTAGTTTTAGAGTGTTTGTTCACCACAGAGGGGAAGGCTTGGTAGAGCAACTCAGTTCATATCATGTCAGGCCAGGAAGCCCAGAGGAAGACAGGAAGTGGTCAGAGATAATATGTATATATCCCAGGGACCTGTTCCCAGGGACCCAGTTCCTCCAGCTAGAGCCCACCTCCCAAAGTAGCACTGCAAGCTGGGATCATGTGTTTCAAAACATGAACCTATGGGAAGATTTCACATTCGGTCCATAAAATATATCTTGTTTTGCTGGAGATAGTCTCACTGTGTAGCTTGGGCTGGCCTAGAACTTGCCTCTGCCTCTCCAGTACTAGGATTTCAGGGGTAACCACCACATCAGATGTCTTCAAGTCAGGAGAAGAGGGATTCTCAGATTTCTTTCATCTGTTCATCCATGTGATTTTTTTTTTTTTTTGTCTTTTTCGAGACAGGGTCTTCCTGTAGCCCCAGCTGTCCTGGAACTCACTCTGTAGACCAGGCTGGCCTTGAACACACAGAGATCCACCTGCCTCTGCCTCCCGAGTGCTAGGATTAAAGGTGTATGCCACCACATCTGGCCATCTATGTGTTTTTTAAAAATTATTTATTTTGGGAGCTGGAGAGATAGCCTAGCAGTTAAGAGCACTGACTGCTTTTGCAGAGGACCCGGGTTCAATCCCCAGCACCCACATGGCGGCTAAGAACCGTCTGTAACTCCAATTCCAGGAGAACTCCAGTTCCAGGGGAATCCGAGACCCTCTTCTGACCTCCATGGCATTGCACGACTCGGGTGCACAGACTTACATGCAGACAGTACTTTCATACACATACAAAAATAAATAAAATTAAAAAAAAATAAAAATTATTTATTTTGATTTTATGTGTATGAGTGTATTGCCTGCATGTATGTAAGTATACCTATGACATGCAATGCCCACAGAGGTCAGAAGAGGTGTCAGATCCCCTGGAACTGAAGTTACAGATAGTTGTTAGCTGCCATGTGGGTGCTGGGAACCAAACCAGGCTCCTCTGAAAGAGCAGCCAGTGATCTTAACTTCTGAGCCATCTCTCCAGCCCCAGCATTTTGGTTCTTTTGTTTTGTTTTTTTGAGACTCCTGTAGCCCCAACTGGTCTGGAATTTGCTATGCAAACCAGATTGGCTTTGATCACATAGAGATCTGCTGCTACTTCTTCCTGAGTGCTTTTGCCACCATCTCCAACATTCACTAGTGTTCCTATAATTTTCAGAATAAGGCTCTTCCTTTTATTTTTTTGGGAAGATTTATGTCTAAGTAGTTCATGCATTTGCAAGTGGAGATGTTTTCATTTTTAATCTTTTTTTGCTAATTGATAGTGAAATTACTTGTAAATTTTATTAGCTGTTGTGTAGATTTCACTGAATTTACTACTAAGAAAATCATGTTATCTATAAATAAAAATGGCTTGGCTTCTTCATCTCTGAATGATCTGTATGAATTTAATAATTAATTAATTCATTAATAATTAATTAATTTGTTTGCCTTGTGAACTTGCTGTTAGTACAATGATGACCAGACGTTTCAAGGTTAGATATCCCTGCCTTGTTTCAGATGTTTCATCCTAAGGATGGTGCTGGCTGTGGGGACCTTGTAGATACACTTTTATCAGTGACAGAAGCAAAGAGGATGGTTGTGAATAAAACCGAGCAGAACTATCCTAATTCATCTATGCACACTGAGTACTACAAGCTGAGCTAGGTGTTGATAGGAGAAAAATCTAGAAGAAATCAAGAAGTGAGAACAATGGTGCCAGGCGGGCCGGAGAATGAGCAACGAGCTTCTCTAACTTTCCTCAAGTGGTCACCACAGACCATTCACAGTTAAAGTTCAAGTTTTAGAGAAACCATTGCATGCCAGTAACTTGTACTTCAAACTCAACAAACAATGAAAGGACCGGGAAGTGACCCACTAGTTCCCACGAGGGCGAAAGCAAAGGCCTCCTTGGCAGGCTTCCTGTGGACCTGTCTCAGGCAGCAAAGCTCAAGCAGCTTGTGACCTTGCTGGGGCTGGGGCTGAGGACTAAACACGCTTAGAAGCGAAGAGCAGCAGCACACACACTCATTCTGTTATGATGGTGGTTTGGGTTTCAGGATGGAATTTGGGCCTTGTGCACACCAAACACACTGAGCCCAGTTCAAGCAGATTTTAAAATGAAAATCTAAATCTGCACCTGGATGAACTTTGATAAATGACAATGCAAGGAGTGCATGCCTTATGTGAACAGACTGCACAGCTGCGCTCTCTCTCTCTCTCTCTCTCTCTCTCTCTCTCTCTGTCTCTGTCTCCACACACTGTGTTTTCAAAATATAGCACACTGGCCTCAAACTTTCGTTCCTCCTGCCTCAGCCTCCTAAGTGGTGGGGTTACAGGTATGTGCTACCAATTCTTAGGGATAAAACTTAAAGTTTTATGCATGCTAGGCAAGCATTCTAGCAACTGAGCTTAATCCCCAGGCTTCTCTTTGAGCAAGTTGGGGAACAGCAGTGACTGAGGACGATGGTGCTGGGCCATGCGTGCTGTTTGCTTTGGGCCAAATCTTGAAGGAATCCTGTGACCACAGCCATCATTGCCACCAACTATGATGAGGACAACCAGGTGTGAATTGAGGCTCAGCACAGCCAGGGACATGTGTGCTGTCTTGGGCTTGTGCTCAACTGAGTTCACCCTGGCTTTGCTTACTGGGCCTCCAGAAACAGGTGTGATACAGAGGGATAAAGGAGGGACTTACCCCAAGTCCCAGCAATGCATCACAGGAAATATGAGCTGGAGGAGTCCCCCAGCCTCTGTGGGCCTCACCTTCCTGTGTCCCAAGATAAGATTTACCCCCCAAGATACCTCTGTGGGGTAAATCTAAAATCGCTGCTCCTCTTTGCTATATGGCCTCCTGCATGTCCCTCCCTCCTGTCTGTGATGATGTTCTTGTCTCTGAATTCACCCGGTTCAGCTCAGTCTGGAGCCACTGTCCCAGTGTGATTCCTTTCCGTTGCAGCTGGGAAGAAGAGCCAGGAGGCCATGGAGGGTGTGGACTGCAAACCTCAGAGGCTCACACACTCTAAACTCAGTGAGGGTGGGACAGCAATGAACCAGCCTGCAAGGACTGTGATAGCGACCTTGCGTTGGCTCTGCTCTAAGCCATTTATATACAGTTCCTTCAAACTTGACAACCACCCTGATGGCAGTGCCATCACTGTGATCTGTGCTTTGCAGGTGAAACACAGAGACCATGTTGCCCAGGGCTGAACAGTAGGCACTGAAGTCCATTTTGTCACACACATGTGTACTTTCAGCATTTAGACAGTGTGGGGCCTGATAGTCGATATTGGCTGAGCAATAAGAGGACTGGCTTTGCCCTGACAATCTGCAAAGGCCGGGGATCAGGGCCTGCCCCCACTCACCCAATGGATGGTTAGTTCTTGAACCTGCCACTTCTAAGAGCACACCTTGATTTGGGGAACCAGATGGCGCCTCTGCCAGATAGCATAAACAATGGCATTGTAAAAAGTACACATAAACTTCTCCTGCTGTCCCACCCTCATCCTCTCCAGAAGCCTGCCAAAGCTACTATATAAGACTCTAATCTACTGCAAATAAGTGAGTCACTTGGCCCCTTGAAGCCTAACTCCCAAGTCTTTGACCTGCGGGTTTACCTGCCACTATGACTGAGAGGACAGTGACCTGTTCACAGACACAGGGAACCCCACAACCCCACAGCCCCACAAGACAGAACACTGATGTTGTTCATTATGCCCAATTTTGGAAGTTTTGTACATTGCTCGGGGGAAGGTAAAATGGGGCAGTCACCATGGAGACTAGTTCGAGTGTCTCAAAAAAAATTTTTTTTGGTCTTTTTGAGACAGAGTATCGCTATAGCCCCAGCTGACCTGGAACTCACTATGTAGACAAAGCAGGCCTTGAATTCACAAAGATTTGCCTGCCTGGGATTAAAGGCATGTGCCACCACACAGTGGGTTTCTTGATATTTTATTTATTTATTTATTTGTTTGTTTGTTTGTTTGTTTATTTATTTGTTTATTTATTTATTGGTCTTTTCGAGACAGGGTCTCCGGAGCCCCAGCTGTCCTGGAACTCACTCTGTAGACCAGGCTGGCCTTGAACTCACAAAGATCCGCCTGCCTCTGCCTCCTGAGTGCTAGGATTAAAGGCGTGCACCACCACGCCTGGCCTTGATATTTTAAACATACAGTTGTGGGCTGGAGAGATGGCTTAGCGGTTAAGAGCGCCAACTGCTCTTGAAGAAGACCCGGGTTCGATTCCCAGCACCCACATGGCGGCTGAGAACCATCATAAACTCCAATTTCAGGAGAAGTCCAGGGGAATCTGATGCCCTCTTCTGACCTCCGAGGCATTGCACAACACGGGTGCACAAACCTACATGCAGACAGTACATTCATACACATAAAATAAATAAAAATAAAAATAAACATACAGTTGTATAGAGCCTCATTGCTAAAGGAAACAGACAACAAGGACTGGAACAAATCTGTACCGTCCTATTCCTTGTGGTGGTAGACAGCTATGAGACACATGTCCATCACAGGTGAGTGGAGGACATCAGGATCTATCAACAGAAGACATGAAGCCTCAAAAAGGAAGAATCTTTGTACACATGGGCAGCCTTGAAAACTGCACACAGATAACCCAGAGGCAAAAGGCCACATACTGCAAAAGTCCACCTACCTAGGGCATCTAGAGAAGTCAAATCATTAGAGACAGAAAGTAGAGAGAGGCTGAATGGGTGTGGGGAGAGGTTTAATAAGTACAGTTTCTGCTTGGGGTGATGAAGTTTTGATATTCACTGATGCATATACATACAGAAACACACATAAACATGTGCATAGGTGCACATACACACAAATACATACATAGACATGCACACAGACACTGCACACACATAGACATATATGCACCCACACAAACACACACATACACATGCACACAGACACAAGCTCACACATATCACATGCATACAGCCATTCTTCGGTGTCCATGGGGTACTGTTTCTAGTCCCTCCCACAAGAATGGAAATTCATAATGTCCAAGTCCTTTGTGTAAATGGGGCAATATTTCAATATAACTTAGAAATATCCTTCTGTATACTTTAAGTAATTTCTAGATGACTTATAACATCCAATAGAATGTCAGTACTGTGAAAACAGTTATTACACTCTATTGTTTAGGGAACAATGACAAGGAAAAAAGTCCTACATGTTCAATGCGGATGCAATGTATTGTTGTTGCTCTTTGACAGAGGGTCTGTCTTGATTAGTTCAGGCTGTCCTTGAATTTCCAGTTCTCTTGCCCAATACTCAAATGCCGAGATTATAGGCATCAGATACAAGAATTAAAAAAAACAGTGTCATTCTCAAGTTTGGTGAACCCATGAGTGCCAAGCTGGTGGACACAGAGGGCCAGCTGTGCATGTGTGTGTATGTGTGTGCATGTGTGTGCATGTGTGTGCATGTGTGTATGTGTGTGCATGTGTATGTATGCATATGTGTGCATGTGCAGGCCAGCTGTGCATGTGTGTATGTGTATGTGTGTATGTGTGTGCATGTGTATGTGTGTGCATGTGTGTGCATGTGCAGAGCAACTCCTTTGCATCATTCTGACTTAGATAAAGAATGGATTGGTAGAGGTCTGAAAGAAAGAAAAACAGGTTCTGAAGCAATGCAGGAATTAAAGGTGCGTGCCACCATGCCCAGCAGGTATTTATTTATTTATTATTTATTTATTTATTTATTTATTTAGTCTTTCTGAGACAGGGTGTCCACATAGCTCCAGCTGGCCTGGAACTCACTCTGTAGACCAGCCTGGCCTTGAACTCACAGAGACCACCTGCCTCTGCCTCCCAAGTGCTAGGATTAAAGGCGTGTGCCACCATGCCCTGCTTAAGGATGGTTCTTAGCCACCATGTGGGTGCTGGGAATTGAATCTGAGTCCTCTGCAAGAGCATTCAGCACTCTTAACCACTGAGCCATCTCTCAAGCCCCAACAGGTTTTGATTTATTAAAAAAATTTTTTTCCATTACTTCTCCTTTCCTTTTTCTCTCCCACCCTCCTTTCTTTTTTCTTTCTTTCCTTCTTTCTTTCTTCCTTTCTTTCCTTCCTATCTTTCTTTTTTTGGGGATAGGGTCTCAGGTAGTATAGGCCTACCTTGAACACACTATGTAGCTGAGGATGACTTGGACTTATGTCTTCTTGTTTGCACCTCTTCAGCACTGAGATTACAGGTATATACCCCCAAGATCCCCTTAAAGTTCTGAGTTTTAAAAATTACATTTATTTATTTATTTATTTAGTGTGTGTGTGTGTGTGTGTGTGTGTGCGTGTGTGTGTGTATGTGTGTGCAGGTATGCACATGCCATGGTGTGCATGTGGAGGTCAGAGAACAACTTGTAGGAGTTGGTTCTCTCCTTCCACCCAGTGGGATCTGGGACAGATCAGCTCAGCAGGCTTGGTGCCTTTACTTAAGGGTGCATTTTGCCCAACTGGTTCTGATTGTTTAAAATGTGTTTTACCTTGGACTGAGACATGTTTTATTTTAAGGTTAGAATCATAAAGAAAAACATTAAGTCATATTTAGGAAAGTATGTTCTTTCTTCCAGCTGGCACCACAATTTTTATCATGAGCAAGACTTGATATTCCATTTGTGTGATCAACTGTGAAGAGACAGGAGGTTCACATGTACAATGGGAAGCCTTCTTAACCAATTCGTAGAAAGCAACTGGGGCACGGCCTCAAAATGAAAATGCCTGATTATAAGTCAGCCAGGTCAGGACATCAGCTTTCCTCAGCCGTCCTCCTCAGCCATCAATACTGATGATCTCAGTCCGTACTTCCTTATAAGCAGTGACATCAGCCCTCATAGTAAATGTGGTTATCAGATCGAAGACCCTCTCTTCCTTTCAGCTTCAAAACAGTGACAGGAAATGGAAAAGGGAAAACACCTTGGAGTCTGATGCTGGTCACCATGCCCCTGGCCAGCACAGGAAGGAAATGACACGGGACACCTGTGTCACAGCCAGAGCCAGGCCTCACTCGGATGTCATACAAATGGGTGGGTGCTGTGACCTCATGCTGAGTAATGTCCCCCTGACCCAGGCTTGATAACATGGGCCCTAGATGTTCTCCCCCTCTCCTTCTAGGAGTTTCTTTTGGGACACAAGTTATTGTCTTACTTTTCCTGGGAAGACATGAATAAATGTCTCTTTGCCCACATAGGGCAAAGATAACAGACCAAAGAAATGATTCCACTAAAGTCCAACTTGGAAAGCAGTGAGTTGGTTGGGGTTACTTATGGAAGCTTGGGTACATAAAAGGCAGCTGCATCACTGAAAAGTCCCAGCTCAGAATGTAGCTCAGGAAGATGCATCTCTGGAGCTCTGCCTTCAGTTAACCGTCCCTCTCCTGGGTAATCCAGCACTCCACAAGACCACAAGCAGTGGGAGGCAGGAAGAAGGAAGACTGGGATCCCAGGTGGGAGTCTAGTGGACCTCTCCTTTACCAGGGAGTGTCATCAGAACCATTACCAGAGTCCTTGCTGACTCTGCATTGGTCTGCCTATTTAATTATCATGACTATGGGGCCAAGTGTCTTCAGAACCATAGCAACTTCTGCTCCAAGATGGATGATGGTTACATCCTGCCAGAAGGAAATCCCTTTACCCGACACAGGTTGATACACTTAAAAACAACATGAAATGATGTCTAGTGCTTTCTTCTAATTAATCCAGAGATGTGGTCATGATGAGGCAAAGCAGGATGGCCCTGAATGAATTGGGACCTTTGGGGCCTGGGTGATGAGCCCCAGGGAGCAGGGATGCCATTAGATTATTCTGCTGGTGTCCAGATTTGTATTTTTCCATAAAAACCTTTTAATCTTGTTTTTGTTGTTTTATTTAAGTTTTGGGGTTTGGGGGGACAAGGTCTCATGTAGCACAGGCTAGCCTTAAATTCACTATGTAGATAAGAATGACTTTGAACTCCAAAGTCCCCCTAACCCTATCTCTCAAGTACTGGAATGACACACACACTAAGTGTGTGCCACCTTGCCCAGTTGATAAACTTGTTTTTTAAAATGTTATTATTTTTATTTATTTATTTTTATATGCCTGAATGTATGTAAGTGTACCAGTATTGTGCAATGCCTACGGAGGTCAGAAGAGGGTGTCAGGTCCTCTGAAACTGGAGTTAAGGGCAGTTGTTAGCCTCCATGTAGGTGCTGGGAATCAAACCCAGGTCCTCTGCAACAGCAGCCAGTGCTCTTAACTGCTGAGTCATCTCCATAGCCCTTGATAAACTTGTTTTAAGAGAAGAAGACTAGAGCTGGTGAGATGGCCTAGTTGGTAAAGTGCTTGCTGGGCAAGTATTAATTAGATCCCCAGCACCTATTTAAAAAGCTAGGTTCCGTGTCATGAACTTGCAGTCCCAGCCCTGAGGAGGCAGAGACATGAGCCAGCTAGTCCAGCAGAACTGGTGAGCTCCATGTTCCACAAATGACCCTGTCTGAAGGATGCCGTAGAGAGTGATTGAGAAAGAATATCTGATGTGTTCTTTCTTTCTCTCTCTCTCTCTCTCTCTCTCTCTCTCTCTCTCTCTCTCTCTCACACACACACACACACACACACACACACACACACACATACACACACACAGAGTCACCAAAAATTAAAAAAGAAAAAACAAAGAAGGCTCATACCCCTCTCTTTTGTCCTTGTTTATTTTCTGTACATCACACCCTTTTTGTGTGGGTGGTTCTAGGTTCAAACACAGAGCCTCACACATGCTAAGCAGGTACGGTGACAAGTTTTAGGGCAGAAGTCCTGGCTCTTGCAGCCTCCGTTGGCTAGGATTAGCCACCCATTCTAGTAAACAAATTAAAGAGACAAGGAATGGTGAAAAGTAGAGAGCTTTAATCAGTGTATGTGGGGAAGAACAAAGAAAAGAGAACATTGTCCCCAGGTTTTACTGGGGTGCTGATACATACTCTAAGTTTGAGCAGATAAAGAATTATAGCTGGGGCAAAAGCATGAATAATGAAGCAGTCCTGGTCAGGGCATGGTCACATATTGTCTCAGTTTGGTCCCACAAGGTGGTCCTCCAGAATTTGCTAATTATTCGTCCTCCAGGAGGCCAATCAGAGTCTTACATAATGATCTGTTTCTAGGCATAGCCTTCCTACCATAACTGTTCTCATTTTGGGGGTGCTATGTCCTGTCTGCAGGCCTTGCTGTTCCTTAGTATCTTAACCTGCAGGTTTAGTACATTGACTTAACATCCTGCCTTTCAATATGAAGGGGAATGAGTTAGGTTTCACTAGTTTAAGGAAGATTCTTCCCAAGTGATTAACATGTCTACAGAGGTGATCAGAATAAGATTTAAGTTGGTAGAGGGTGGTGGTGGTCAAAAGGACAATTTTATGTGCATGACTCTTTTGCCTGCATGTAAATATGTGTACCACATATGTACCTGGTGCCCACAGAGACCAGAAGAAGGTGTCAGATCCTCTGGAACTAGAGTTATGGATAGATGGTTGTGAGCTGCCACGTGGGTGCTGGGAACCAAACCCAGGTCCTCTGGAAGAACAAGTTAATTAAATGCTGAGTCATCTCTCCAGCCTGGAATAAGTTTAATTAGAAGAGTTATTAATGTTATGAATTGACAGACAGAGGAGGCAACAGCATGATGAGGTCCATGATGAGAGTCAGAACCTATGTAGCAGGAGGGAGTCTTTTTATGCCTCAAAAAAGTGGAGAAGCCAGGCTCTCTAATTCCCAGGTAAGAGACAGGAAAGGCACAATTTGTCCTTTTTTGTTGAGACAGGCTGGCTTCCAACTGAGGATGACCTTGAACTTCTGAGTCAGCTGTCTTCACCATCAAAATACTGGGATTATAAGTGTGTGCCTCCATACCTGGCCAAGTTGTCCTTCTTGAGAACTGTATTTTGGGTGAGGCGCCCATGGGTCATTAGGAGTTAGGCTCTAAGTATTTGTATAAGACATCCTAAGTCCCTGAGGTCAAGCAACGTGTATTCATGGCCTGGTTGTTAAAGTGTGGGGATTTTGGCCGGGCATGGTGGGGCATGCCTTTAATCCTAGCACTTGGGAGGCAAAGGCAGGCGGATCTTTGTGAGTTCAAGGCCTGCCTGGTCTACAGAGTGAATTCAAGGACAGCTGGGGCTACAGGGAGACCCTGTCTCGAAAAGACCCCTCCCAAAAAAGTGTGGGGATTTTGCTTTTATTTTTTATTTTTGGCCATTGGTGTCTACAAAGTACCCCAAGATGAACCTGAAAATCTGAATCCCGTTGTTTGTTAGAAATAAAATCTGAGATCCTTCAGGCTTGGTGGCGCGCACCAGTAGTCCTAACACTTGGGAGGCAGAAACAGGTGGATCTCTGTGAGTACAAGGCCAACCTGGTCTACAGAGTGAGTTCCAGGACAGCCAGAGCTACAGGGAGACCCTTGTCTCAAAAGACCCAAAAAAAAAAAAAAAAAAAAAAAAAAAAAAAAAAGCGGGGCGTGGGCGGCACACAACCTTTAATCCTAGCCCTTGGGAGGCAGAGGCAGGCAGATCTTTGTGAGTTCAAGGCCAGCCTGGTCTATAGAGTGAGTTCAGGCAACAGCTGGACTACAGGGGACCCTTGTCTCAAAAAGACAAAAAAAAAAAAAAAATCCGAGATCCAGGATTTTACCATACTGCACAAAGAATACGCAAAAATTAAATAAATAAATAAATAAATAAATAAATAAATAAATAAAAGCAACTCAACAAAGCACCTTTTCCTTTTGCAAAGGCTGCATTGCTTCATTTCAATAATGAGCAAGCACATTGATCAGAAAGTGTGATAGGTTTTAAATCCTAACACAGGAGTACTATATCTCTTTCTCCATTGGCTGGAGTACAACCTTACACACAAGACCATCAACAAAAATGGAATGCCTGATGCAGTAAAATTTACTACTTAAGAAGATATCAAGATGGATGCCTATCCCTCCATATATAGAACCCTCACAAATGGCCCATGAGTTAAGACCAAACAACTTGCCCCTCAGCTGATTTGAAAGAACTCCAACTCACTCTCTGAATCTTTATGCCATCTGGGAGTTCACCTGCTGCTTCTTTGCAGTACATTTCAATAAATTCTCTGTCTTATATATTCTAGACAAACTTATTTTAATGTTTAATGTTTATTTTATGTATATGAGTCTTTTTCCTGCGTGTTCATAAGTGCATTTGTGTTGTGCACCATAGAGGTCAGAAGAAGGTGTTAGAGTCCCCTGGAACTGCAGTTACAGATGATTTAGTCGCCATGTGGGTGCTGGGAATCGTACCTTTTTGTCCTCTGCAAGAGATGCCAGGGTGCTCTTAACTGCTGAGCCATATTTCTAGCCCCCAGTTTAAAAAACTTTTTTTAAGCTTTTACATTTATTTTTAAAATTCTTGGGGCTGGAGAGATGGCTTAGTGGTTAAGAGCACCGACTGCTCTTACAGAGGACCCGGGTTTGATCCCCAGCACCCACATGGCAGCCGAGAACTGTCTGAAACTCCAGTTCCAGGAGAACTCCAGTTCCAGGGGAATCTGACACCCTCTTCTGACCTCTGCGGCATTGCACGACATGGGTGCACAGACCTGCATGCAGACAGTACATTCATACACATACAGAAAGAAATAAAATTTAAAATAAAATAAAATAAAATTCTTTATTTGTTATATATGAGTGCTATACATGCATATATATAAGTGTTGTGCAGTACCTTTGGAGGACAGAAGAGGCATCAGATACCCTGAAACTGGAGTTACAGGATAGTTGTTAGCTGTCATGTGGGTGCTGGGAATTGAACCTGGGTCCTCTGCAAGAGTACCCAGTACTCTTAACCACTGAGCCATCTCTCTCCAACCCTTACATTTACTGTTTAACATTTTTTCTATTTATTTATTTTATGTGTGTGCCTCTATTGAGGTAAGAGGACAGCTTTCAAAAATTGCTTCTCTCCTTCCATGTTGTAAACACTTTCCCCATCCAAATCACCAGCTGCCAAACACTTCCACATGTGGCACCTTTGTTACAGGTGTGGATGTGAGTCTGGAGGACAGATATTGGAGTTTCCAGGTTCCTGTGCCTCTTTACAATTGCTCAGAGATATGGGAAAGGAGATAGTTTATTAAGGAGGACATACACAGGGCCTGGCTCCAAGAGGATAAGAAGAGGGAAAGGCTGAGGTGAGATCCATAGTGGCCTTTGATGGCTTAACATAGTTCCCGCTTCTCCCATGTTACTATAACATATATATTTTCCAAACATGCTCCTTTGGTTGAAGCCCAGGTAAAGGCTGCCCCAGCCACTTTTCATACGTTAATCTCTGGAACTCTTTCTCCCACTGTGTCCTGTTCTTGTGCCTCACTCTCTGCAGCAAAGGAGCTGTGAGGGGAGAGTCAGAGGCAACAGAGTAGGTTCAGGCTGGCTGCTGGAGGCCTTGCAGACACAGTAAGGACTGTGGCCTGTATTTGAGAATTGTGGACACTGCCTTCATACAGTGTTCACTACATCCTGACCAAAATTTGCTATTTTACAGGGGTGACAAGAGACCCCTGACAACAGGAGGGCAGGAGGGACCCCAGAGGCAGCTCTCTTCACAGCCTCCAGGTACCAGGCTGAAAGGCTGGCTTCAGAGTTCAGGCAGGGAGTTATGGCCATAATCCTTGATGCCTCAGAGAAGACACCTGTACCCAGAAGGCTTTCTCCCTAACTCTAGTGGGTCTGAAGTGTTGAGGGCATGAAGGAGTTATACATTCCTTTTGGAGACAGGAACTTAAGGTGGGGCATGAGCAGCAGGGTGACTATCTACACACATGCCTGGGTCATTCAGTCCTTTACCTGGCAAAGGGTGCCTATTCCTTTGACAGGCATCATGGTAGCAGCATCTGATCAGACTTGGAGAAAGTGAATGAGACCAAAGAACACATTCCAGAGGCACCAGCCAGTGCAAAGGCCCTTAGGCAGATGTTTACCTGCTCTGCTGGGAACCAAGTGGCCAGTGTCAGTGGGGGAGGATCAAGAAAAGGACGTGGCATTGGGTAGCATAAGACAGAGTCACCATAGGCCTTTGAATGTTGCTCTGAGTGAATAGGAGCCACAGTAGGGTGTGGAGAGAGGAGGGGCATAATCCACAGGGCTCATGTCTTATGTCCACACCATTGATGAGAATGTCCCTGACCTACAGCTGTGTGACACTGCTCCAGTTTCCCACAGGGCTTCCATAGCCTAGCCCATGACAAGGCATGGGTAGAGAGTTCTTACACTGTTTATTTGTGGACCCAACCCCCACAGAAAAGAGAGTTCATATTTTAGTTCCTTCAGATTTCAGGGTGCAGAGGCTCAGAGGTGTTGCCCTGACTACTGCTGGTACCCCTAATTTCACAACTACTCCAGGCCACTCCTCAGTCCCTAGAGATCCAGAGATAGCTGTACCTCATCAGGGTCTAGCAGCTCCCTGACTTGCTGCAGATACTTGGCCCTGGGGACCTAGCTCTGGGACATCCCAACTCCTAGGTCCCACTCAGGCAGGAGTGCAAGTGACTCCACTCAAATCCTGACCAAGCTGCCATGGGCAGGGGAACGTAGGGGTGTCCAGACCTCACAGTGTGGGTGCTCTGAGGCCTAGCTTCTGCTGTCACTATGAAAATAAAGGAGCATAGGTTGTCTGATTCTATTGAAATAATGTGTGCCTGTTTGTGTGCATATGTGTGTATACACACAGAGGCCAGAGAACCACAATAGGTGTCCTTCCCTATAGCTCTCCCCTCATTATTTGTTAAATTAACTTGTAGTTTATGTGTACAAGTGGTGCATGTGGTGGTTTGAATGAGTGTCCCCCATAGACTCTAGGTATTCAGACGCTTGTCTCCAGTTGGTGGTGCTGTTTTTGGAGGTCTTAGAAGGTGTGGCTGTACTGGAGGAAGTGTGTTGTTGGGGGCAGGCTTAGTGAGTTTTAACAAGCCTCATGGTCTACAGTTGCTCTCTCTGCTTCCTGTGCTCATTGCGAGATGTGACCCTCGGTTTGCTGCTCCAGTCTCCAGCCGCCATGCCTCCCACCACAATGGACTCTAATTCCCTGGAACCATCAATTGTAAGCTCAAATAAACTCTTCCTTTTATAAGTTCCTTGGTCATGGTGTTTTATCACCGCAACAGAAAAGTGACTAATACAGTGCACTACTTGTGTGCAGTGCCTGAGAAGGCCAGAAGAAGGCACTGAATCCCCTGGAACTGGAGTTACAGTTGTTAGCCACCATGTGGGTGCTGGGAATCAAACCCTAGTTCTCTGTAACAGCAGTGAATGCTCTTAACCACTGAGCAATCTCTCTAGCCCCAAGCGCTCATGCATTTACAGCAAGCATTTTACTCAAAGAGCCATCCCTTCTTTGATACTGAGTCACAATTAGCCCAGGCTATCCTTGAATTCCCTTTGTATTGGAGGGTGACCTTGATTTTCCTGCTCTACCTCCCAAGTCAACTGAGATTACAGATGTGCACCATGCCTAGTTTATGCAGTGCTGAGGACCAGTCCCAGGCTTTATGTATGCTAATCAATCACTCTTCCAATGGAACTATCCTCACTTCTCCAATAAAATGAAATTCCAAAAGGGAAAAATGGATGGAGACAGAAAGTAGATTAAGGGCTGTGGGGATGGGGTGGGGTGATTAATTGAAAGGCACAGATCTTTTGGGAGTGCCACAAATGTCTTGAAATTTTTTGGTTGTGGGCTAAAGAGATGGCTCAACAGTTAAGAGCACTGATTGCTCTTGCAGAGGACCCAGATTCAGTTCCCAACACATACATGGTGGCCGACAACTATCTTTAACTCTAGTTCCAGGGGATCCAACATCCTCTTCTAGCCTTTCCAGGCATTGCATACACATGATATAGTTACATGCAAGCAAAACACTCATATACAAAAAGTAAAAATAAAATCTTAAGAGTCAGGCATGGTGGTTCACAACTTTCATCTCAGCACTTGGGAGGCAGAGCTACAGGGAGACCTTGTCTCAAAAAGACTATATATATATATATATATGTGTGTGTGTGTGTGTGTGTGTGTGTATGTGTGTGTTTGCAGTTCTTTTCTAGATGTTTTATTTTAAAAGAATTTTTAAATTATTTTTTTGCAAGTTTCATACAATATAGTTTGATGGTATTTAGGTCCCCTCCTCTATTTATACCTCCTCCCACTGCCTCCTGCCCAATTTAATGTACCATCTTTTATATATGCATAATACAGCCTATAGACTCTGATTTGCATCCCCAAATATCCTTCAGTGTCATCCATCCACTGCACCCAGCAGGAGTCCCACCCCTGTATGACACTCTCTTCCCTGTCCTCAGCAACCATCAATTGCCAAAAGTTCCTTAGGCTGGGTTGGGGTTTCTTACCCACTTCCCATGTCTGTGTTGGGCTTTTGTCTGGTTTGAGCTTGCACAGGACTTGTGCATGCTGTCACCATTGCTGTGAGTTCATATGAGTGAGTGACCAGCTATCTGGAAGATTCTGTCTTTTTGTGGTCATCCCCCTTCTGGCTCTTACAATCTTTCTGTCTCTTCTTCCATAATGATCCTTGAGCCTTGGGAGGCTGGGGTTTGAAATAGGTGTTCTATTCAGAGATAAACTTTCTGTGGCCAGTCTCTTATTCTCTGCACATTGGCTAATTGTGGGGTTTGTGTAAATCACCATCTGCTGCATAAGGAAACCTTTGGTGAGAGTGGAGTGATGCATTCATCCTATGTGTAAAGGCTGCATTGAGGATGCATCACTTAGGATTGAGCATCTCATATACACTTATTCTCTGCATTTGACTAATTCTGGAACTCTAATAGCCTCCATCTGTTGCAAAAAGAAGTTTCTTGGATGAGGCGTGAAAGGTACACTTGTCCTGACTAGTCAGGTACAGTGGGACAGGGCCAAGGCCCAAAGAACTTTTCTTCCGTTTTGCTGTCTATGAAGAAACTTTTAGAATGTTCTCTCTTTCCATTGCTAATTATTGGGGCTGTTTCCTATGCTATTGGAATCCTATTCAGAAAGTTCTTGCCTATGCCTGTATCTTGAAGTGTATTCTTATGTTTTGCTCAAGGAATTGACTTTTGTGCAGGGTAACATGGATCTGTTTTCAGTCTTCTACAGATGGTATCTAGTTTTGCCGACACCGTTTGTTGAATAGGCTGTCTGTTTTCCAGTGTATGTTTTGACACCTTTGTTAAAATTTAGGTTGGTCAAAGCTATGTAGACTTATTTTTGGGTCCTCTATTTTGTTCCGTTGGTTTACATGGCTGTTCTTGCCACTATTGCTCTCTAGTATAATTTTTTCAGGTATTGTGATATCGCCTGAAGTGTTCTTTCTGCTAAAGATTTCTTTGGCTATTCATAGTCTTTTGTGTTTCAATATGAAGCTTTTGGATTTTTTTTTATTTCTGTGAAGAATGAGATTGGAATCCAGACAGGCTAATATCTAGATAAAGGATTGCATTAAACACATTACAATCCTCCTGCCTCGGATTTGTAGTACTATTTTTATTTGTTTAGCATTGTATTTATTTGGCTTATTAACATACATTCATTGTACAGAATGATGATATGTTAGTTACTTTCCTCAATGCTCTCATACCCAAGAGTAACAACCTAAGAGAGGAAGGGCTTGTGTGGCTTGGGGTGGGGAACACAGGTTGGTGTGGCTTCAACCTCTGGCCGCAGGAGCTTGAGGTTGCTTCTTCACTGGCACCAGGGGCAAGCAGCAGAGAGAGCTCTGGGGGGGGTGATATATAACCCCCCAAACCCTTTTCCTACCCAACGATCCACTTCTTCCAACTAGGACCTCCTCTCAAATGTTCCACAACGGTGCTACCAGATGAGAATCAAGGATCCAAACACACGAGCTTGCAGGGAACATTCTACATTCAAGCCAGAAGATAGTTTCTTTTTGAAAAAATATTTTCAATGAAGTTTTGTGCATTTAATACATCATTTCTCAGTTCAGTTTAGATTAATTTCCCTTTCCATGCCCTCCACCCCACCTGAGTTCATGCATTCTGCCATATATATTTTGTATCTTTTTCTGAGTCTTTTTAAAGTTTTTCAAAGCAGAGCATTATTGTTTTAGGGAGAACTTTACTGTTTCAATCAGTTCTTTGTCCTGGTTCTTTTGTTGTTATTGTTCCCTCCAATTTGTATTGATTCAACATATGCATATATATATATATATATATATATATATGTGTGTGTGTGTGTGTGTGTGTGTGTGATATATATATATATATATATCACACCTATACTAAAATTATGTCATCTGAAAATAAACTATGCTATTTCTAAATCATATTTCAGAAGTCACATTTTTCCCTTTTAATTTTATATTACTATAAAATATGCATACATACTCTCCACCCATATACCAAGATTACAAAGTCTGAAAATAAAGTGGTAGGTTATTCTAGAGCCTGTTAAGGGATTCACATTATAAGAGCACCGCTGCTTTCAGATAAAGAGGAATATAACATTAACATTGTTCAGTTTACCTTACAACTAGGGGCTTGGTGCTAGCATCCACAAAAGAGGGATAGCATTAATCATTACCTAGGAAGCATATCTGTGAGGGATTATCTAGATTAACTTAACCTCTGGGCATGCTTAGGAGGAATCATCTAGATTAGGTTAACTGAGGTTAGAAGACCCATCTTAACTGTCCTGGACTAGATAAAAAGGGGAAGGCAAGCTGAGCACTAGCCTTCTTTGCTCTTTGCTCCTGACTGTGGTGGATGTAATGTGACTGGCTGCTGCTAGCTGCTCCATTGTGATTTCCCTACCATCCTGGACTATACCCTAGAACTGTTGTCCCAGCAATGTGTAAAGTAACAAATACACTGCCCATCATCCTTTGTCTTTCTTTTCCTCCTAAATCTTCAATCTATAAGTGTATAAATGCTATTGTATGGATCTCTGTGAGTTCAAGGCCAGCCTGGTCTACAGAGTGAGTTCCAGGATAGCCAGAGCTACAGGGAGACCCTGTCTCAAAAAGACCAAAAAATAAAAAATAAAAAATAAATGCTATTGTGAGAGAAGCAGGACCTTGAGATGCACGCAACTGGAAATCACCCTGTGGTGAGGTGTGGTGCCTTTTCAGACCTATTTTCTTTTCCACGTGCCCAGTCTCTCTGGCCATCCTGGACTCCAAGACCCACAGAGTAGAGGAACTGCCTCAGGCCTCAGGTGCTAAAGTGATTTGGCCTTGATCCAAGTCCCACCCTTCCCAGCCAAACAAACACAAAGAGATGCATCCCACTGAGTCACCTACTTGGCTGAACTGTGTACCTGGTAACCTCCTTGGAAGTGTCCTTCGTGGGTATTTTTCTCTCCTACACAAAGTGTCTACGCCATCACCCGAGAATGACAAAAACAGGAAAGTCCCTTGGGGAACTGACAGTAAAGGTCTGTGTGGCTCTGGGCCCCATCCATAGGTCAGAACTGAAAGAAAGCAAAGGATGTCATTCTATCTGTGTCCACTTCTCACTAAGGGATATAGTAATGGGAGGAAAGCACACTTACGATAAGACTCCGCATTTGCTGATCATAAAATGGAAAGGGACAAAGGTGTTTATCCCAACCAGCGTCACAAATCATTTCACAGCTGTTATTTTTGGCAGCCATTGCCCCTGAGGGCTCATGGTATATTATTGTCACCTCCAGAGAAACTCCCACAGTGAACAGCACATTGTCATCTGAAGGAAAACAGGTTTAAGGGAGAAGATTTTTTTTCTTTATTGAGACAAAGCTTCCTATATCTCAGCCTGGCCTCAAATATGTAGCTGAGAATAACCTGAAAATTTTGGTCCTTATACCTCTTACCTTTCAAGTGCTGGGATCATAGGTATGTACCACCATGTCAGGTTTACATGTCACTGGGGATCAAACCTAGGGCTCTGTGCATTCTAGACAAGCACTGTACTAACTGAGCTACATCTGCAGCCCCAAGGAGATCTTTTTTTTTAATTAAAAAATTTTTTTATTTATTTCTGTATGTGTATGAATGTACTGTCTGCATGTAGGTTTGTGCACCCGTGTCGTGCAATGCCGCGGAGGTCAGAAGAGGGTGTCGGATTCCCCTGAACTGGAGTTCTTCTGGAATTGGAGTTACAGATGGTTCTTAGCTGCCATGTGGGTGCTGGGGATCGAACCCGGGTCCTCTGCAAGAGCAGTCGGTGCTCTTAACCACTAGGCTATCTCTCCAGCCCCCAAGGAGATCTTAATAGCTCAGTGGGTAAGGGTGCTTGCTGGCAGACCTGAGGACCTGAGTTCAATCCCTGGGACCCACCCACATGGTAGAAGGAAAGAACCTATTGAGTTGTCCTTTGGTCATCAAATGGAGCACTGTGGCACACACACACACACACACACACACACACCACTAAATAAATATATATAATTTTTTAATTAAAAAAATTTTATGTGTATGAGTGTACTGTCTGCATGTAGGTTTGTGCATCCGTGTCATGCAATGCCGCGGAGGTCAGAAGAGGGCGTCGGATTCCCCTGGAACTGGAGTTAAAGATGGTTTTCAGCAGACATGTGGGTGCTGGGGATCGAACCCAGGTCCTCTGCAAGAGCAGTCAGTGCTCTTAACTGCTAGGCCATCTCTCCAGCCCATAAATATATATAAATTTTAAAAACACCTGAAAGATTTTGTAAAAAGCATAGTAATAAATCCAGACACTTGGGCAAAGCATATAAGCAAATTCTGAGCACTTGTCCAGCAAGTGTAACAACCTGGGTTTGATTCCCAGCACCCCAAGGAAGCAAACAAAACAGCAATTCCAGGCATTCATTACAGCTGATTTAGTCATTTATGAGTACAAATCACTTAACCCAAATTAATGGCCTTAGTCAGAGAGGTAAACTTATCTGGCTGGGCTTAGTGGTGCACACCTGTAGTTCTAGTACTTGGGAGGCAGAGGCAAGAGGATTGCCACAAGTATGAGCTCAGCCTGGGCTACTGAGTGAGTTCCAGGCTTGCCAGGGCTACATAGCAAGACCTTGGCTTGGGTTTTGTTTCTGTTGAGACAAGGTCTTGAAACCCAACAAAAACCAGATGAAATAATAAGAAATATGCACAAAATATACTATAGAGAAGACTGGGGTTAACAGAGCTGGACTTCTCCTGCCTCTTTGGGCCCCAGGCTTCTCCATCTGCAGTAAATCAGCCTTCTCTGCATCTCTCCTGCTTGTTTCCCTTCTATAAGGGATGCCACAGACTGCTCCAAATTGGATACCTGTGTTCCATGTAAACCATGTTGGACCTGAGATTCCCAAAGGCCAGAGAATCAAGTGATAGGTGCACAACAAGTGGGTTGGAGAGGCAGAGGGACTTGGTCCTTTCTGTGTGAAGCCAGAGGCTGAAAAATGCAGAGACCTTCATGCTACTAAATCTCATTTTTCACAAAAGAGAACTGAACTTTTTTTTGGTCTTTTCCAGACAGGGTCTCCCTGTAGCACCAGCTGTCCTGAAACTTAGTAGACCAGGCTGGCCTTGAAAATAAAATAAAATAAAATAAAATAAAATAAAATAAAATAAAATAAAACAAAGATCCGCCTGCCTCTGCCTCCCGAGTGCTAGGATTAAAGGCATGCGCCACCATGCCTGGCTGAGAACTGAACTTTTTTTTTTTTTTTTATTAATTTTTGTATGTGTATGAATGTACTGTCTGCATGTAGGTTTGTGCACCCGTGTCATGCAATTCCTCAGAGGTCAGAAGAGGGTCTCAGACTCCCCTGGAACTGGAGTTCTCCTGGAATTGGAGTTACAGACGGTTCTTAGCCGCCATGTGGGTGCTGGGGATCGAACCCGGGTCCTCTGCAAGAGCAGTCGGTGCTCTTAACCGCTAGGCTATCTCTCCAGCCTGAGAACTGAACTTTTAAAACTTATTATCATCTGGGGCTGGAGAGATGGCTCAGTGGCTAAGCGCACCGACTGCTCATGCAGAGGACCCCAGTTCGATTCCCAGCACACACATGTCGGCTAAGAACTGTCTTTAAGTGGGGCATGGTGGTGCACACCTCTAATCCTAGCACTCAGGAGGCAGAGGCAGGCGGATCTCTGAGTTCAAGGCCAGCCTGATCTACTGAGTGAGTTTCAGGCCAGCTGGGGCTATAGGGAGACCCTGTCTCAAAAAATAAAATAAAATAAAATAAAATAAAATAAAATAAAATAAAATAACTTATTATAGAGAACTCATCACCCATGTACATAATAATAGGAAAACACTTTGGCTGGTTATGAAAAGACCTTGCAATGTTATGGTAATCAAGAACTTTGGAGTGGGAAAAGCTCTGAGACAGAAGATAGAAATGGAGAAGGCAAACTGGAGTCTTCTCTTCCTTCCCTTGACCAGAGTCTTTGTTTCCTCAGGATGTCACATTTGTTACTGTATGTTATCTGTAAACCACTTACTTGAGTGCCACTTATGTGTTATTTGCTCTTCGCTTGTATTTGTCACATGGGTATAAAAGCCTTCCCAAACTTGGACGAGGGCAACTACCTTTATGGAATGTTCCATGGGTCAGGTCAGCCCACTAGTGTGAAATAAATTCCCTCTTCTCACCTAACTTTGGTGGTTGGTCTCTGATTCTTCTATGGCATTTCTGGAGGCCCCAGCAAGATCAATCTACTGTACCCCTCATTGGTAATAAGGGCTGCTACTCCTGGGCCCTGCAGCCGCCACCCCCCCCCCGCCCCAGCATCTGGAATTGTGCACCTCCAAAGGATTTCCTCTCCTTTCCAGGGAGGCAAGAGAGAGCTGCATAATCCTGGACTGCAGTTTCTTACCAGATTAAGCGAGACGGGGACCCAGAGTGGACATCAAGACCAGGTAAAAGAAGGACCCTAGGGTAGACAGAAGCTGGCATGGGCTCATCACCCATAGGAGGTTGTAAACAAAACCCTGATGTGATACCAGGGTGGCACTGACCTCCAACCAGGCAGGAAATCAGGCCACAACTGAAACTTGATGTGATTCTGAGGTTCTGGCCCTGCTTTAAGTAGAATAGGAATTTAGTGGGAATAACTAGAGAACAACTGTCTTAAACTCTGAATGATTGTGCATGAATATGAGCATGGGAGTAACAGTTCCACACCTCTGTGAGGGCACAGAATCTGAGTGGGCCTCACCCTGTGGTTTAGTTTAGGTAGTGTAACCTAAGTGGGCATTCACCTTTGGGTGACTGAACACGGGAATTATACATGTGGTCCTAATGTAAGACCTTTTAAATCATTGAGACGTGGTCAGCTAGGGAGGCATCTGAATGAGGGAGAGACTAGTGCTCTCCATCCACTTCTGTGCACACATTACATACATCCCAGGCACATATAAAATTTCAAATAGGTTCTTCCCAGTCCATGTGTCAGACACAGACTTTTCTCCAGGTGATGCTGGACAACTTTGAACTAGGCTATGCAGGAGATTATGGCATTAAGATGAAAAATCTCTAAATTGATAAAGTTCTGGAAAGTCGTGTGGCCTTTTTTTTTTTTTTGACATGGAGTGGCCAAGTGGCACTCTAGACCTTTGTATCATTAAGAGAGTGAGAGAAGTCTGCATGAATAGTCCAGGACATCTTGGTCAGTTCTCCTACATAGACTCCTGGTACAGACTGGCACTCACCTGCCTGACTGGCTCAGATACCACAACCTCCAGAGATCCCCAGCCCCCATTTGCCACCTCTGTGTTAACTGAGAGGGCTCCAGATCCTCCCATCCACCAAGGACATAAACAGGACTCTGAACTCCTATATTTTCCCCCATAGACTCATTGGCCAAGTCAGAAGGCCCTGCTCTAGCCATGGATCTCATACCACCTGAAATCCCTGGAGCAAAAGCGACCCCATATTCTAATCCCTGTCTGGCTTTATCAGAGATACCAACATCTTTAGATAAACAAACACCAGGCAGATTTGCCAGAACTTACTGAGACAGTTCTGCACTCTAACTTCTATCTGCCTTTACCTGAGACTTGGGGGCTTCCCAAAGAAAAAACACCATCACCATTGGGCACTCTGCCTCTGCCACCTGAAAAACGGGAATGTTCTCCTAATTCAGGCCATCTCACTACAAGGCATGGCCTGGTACCTCTTTTCCTGTTCTATCAGGCTTCAGGGCCATCCATCCTTCAAGAAGACAGGACCGTTCTCTCAGGAACCCCCAGCTTCATATACCAACCATTCACAACAACTGTCCTCCTCAACTGGCACCAGCATACCCTACCTTACCCAGAAAAGCCCCAAAGCCATGATAGAGCTGCTGAACTCTGTTATGCAAACTCATCAGCCTACTTGGGATGACTGCCACCAGCTCCTTAGCACCCTTTTTGACAATGGCAGGACATTCTTCAGGCAGCCAGGGCATACATAGCTCATTACCCAGGTCTCTGAAGGATCACTAAATCCAGAACATTTTGCCAACACTACTTTTCCAGATGAGCTAACTAACTGGAACCCCAACAGCCCAGGAGGGGTCTCAGGCTCTTGATTGTATACGGTGAGCCATCCTTGAAGGGTCTTGAGCAGGAGCCCATGGGGCCACCAGCTTAACTAAAGTGAGATTATCCAAGGGGAAAAGGAGACTCCAGTCAGTTTTGTGGGAGATTCTGTGATGCCTATTGTCGCTTTACTCCTTTCAACCCAGAGGCCCAAGAGAATTAATTGCTCAATGGTCAACATGGCTTTCATCCAGCAGTCAGCTTACGATGTGTGCCAGAAGCTGCAGCCACTGGAGGGGTTTGCTGGGATGAACAAAAGTCAGCTTCTTGACATCATCTAAGGTGGTGGCAAACTGGGAGGTAGCAGCTAAAAGCAAAAAGGAAAAATGGGCAAGATAAAAAGACCAGAATCATGGAGGTGGCCTTCCAGGAAGCAAGAAACCTGGGGAGGCCTAGGTCCAAGGGCAAGGGGCGGAAATGCCCAAGCCCCTCAGAGAAAGATCAATGTGCATATTGCAAGAAGAAAGGACACTGGAAGAATGAGTGCCAGGAGCATGAAGGTGAAACCAAGGGGCCTGAAAGAGGACCCCATAGGAAGAGAGATTCAGACCCGCAGTCATTGGCATCTCTCAACAAACACAATAGCAGTAGCAGCAGACTTTTGAAGCTGAGAACCCTACCTGGGACTCTGAATCAGACTGAAGGTGCCTGGGCTCAATTAAGATGGGCCTCCATGAGCCTGTGGTCAGAGTCAATTTAGGGGCCAAAACCATGGGCTTTCTAGTGGACACTGGTGCTGCAGTATCCACAATGACCTCCCATATTGGAAGGCTCACTTAAGACTCTGTCAGTATCATACGTGCCACAGGAGCAACTAAGAAATATTGGTTTTAGGGCTGGAGAGATGGCCTAGTGGTTAAGAGCACAGACTGCTCTTGCAGAGGACTCGAGTTCGATTCCTAGCACCCACATGGCAGCTGAGAATCGTCTTTGACTCCAGTTCCAGGGGAATCCGATGCCCTCTTCTGACCTCCACAGCATTGCACAACACGGGTACACAGACCTGCATGCAGACAGTACATTTATAAAAATAAATAAATAAACGTGCAAGAAATATTGGTTTTGAGCCACAAGACTACATAGTAGGAGGCCACTGGGTCTGGCACTGTTTCCTGTATGTGTCCCAGGCCCCAGGGTCCCCCCTACTAGGGAGAGATATGCTATCCAAGCTTGGCAGTACAGTAATTATGGACTTAGGTCCTAAAACTACTCCCGGGGCCCCTTGCCAGTGCTGACTCTGAAAGTCCACCTAGAAGAAAAGTGGAGACTCCACCAAGAGGCACCAAGAGAAAAAGCACTCATCTCACATTAACTTGTGCTTGGGGGGGTTTCCCGAAGTCTGGGACATACAAGAAGGAAGAATTGGCCTTGCAAAGGCGCACCCACTGGTAATGGTGGCACTAAAGCTGGAGCCACTCCACTGAGGTAGAGACAATACCCGATCTCTTTGGAATCCTGGCTTGGACTAGCTACTCATGTCAAAAGACTCAAGCATGAGGGTGGTCCTATGAGATATCCAATCTCCATGGAATACTCCTTTGGTCTCAAAGATTACCACCTAGTCCAAGACCTCCACGGAGTTGATGATGCCACTGAGTCTCTGCACCCCGTGGTCCCCAATTTGAACACCCTGTTGAGCCTGATACCTCCAATAGCAGCTGTCTTCACAGACCTGAAGGATGCCTTCTGCTTAAGGTTAGCAGAAGTAAGCAAGCCCCTGTTTGCTTTGAGTGGGAGGACCCAGAGACTTCAAAGGGCAATTGACATGGGCTCACTTGCCCCAAGGGCTCAAGAACTCCCCTACCATTTTGGGGGAAGCACTAGCCAAGGACCTAGAAAACTGCCTGCCCACTGGGTGCACCATTCTACAGTGTTGACGACCTACTACTGGCAGCTCTAACAAGAGAGATCTGCAAGAGGGGGACTGAGGAACTGCTGAGCTTCCTGCAGGAGGCAGGGTTCAAAGTCTCAAAGATAAAGGCCCAGATCTGCCAAGAGGAAGTCACTAACTTGGGGTATCACCTCAGTCAGGTACAGAGAAAGCCTGGGGAAGGATGCAAGTGAGTAATCACTCAATATCCCCAACCCAAGGCCAAGAACCAACTCCAAGAGTTCCTGGGGTGAATGGTTTTGCAGGCTCTGAGTCAGAGTGTTCTCTACCATCACCAGACCTCTCCACAACTTCCTCCAGGGACCAGATACAGACTCACAACACTGGGGGACTGGGGAGAAAAATGCCTTCAACCAACTCAAGAAAATGCTGAGTGAAGCCTCCACATTGGGACTCCCTTATGTCACTTGCTCATTTTCCCCTCTATGTGCATGATAAAGGAGGAGTTGGGCTGGGAATACTGACTCAGAAGTTGGGACTATGGACTAGATCAGTGACACACTTAGCGGAAAGACTAGACCCTGTGGCTTCAGGGTGGCCCCCTGCCTCTGGGAGCTAGCTGCCACTGTAGTGCTAGCATAAGAGGCTGACAAGCTGACTTTAGAACAAAATATGACAAAGTACCACATCAAGTCACCTCTCTGTTAAATAGAACAGCCAGCCTCTGGATGACTAGGGAGCAAGTGGCTCAATACTAGGCCATGCTGGGGAAGAATAGCAGAGTCCAGATAGAGGCTACTCGAACCCCAAACCTGGCTACATACCTACCAGAAGAGGAAGGAGATTGTGGAAGAAATATTCTCCTCCCGCCCAGATGTAAAGGATGAACAACTCCTTAATTCTGAATTGGAACTATTTACTGATGGGAGTCAAGGTCTACAATATGGAGAACACTGCAACAGGTATGAGGTAACTACTACAGACAAGGTGGTGGAGGAAGGCTGACTCCCCAGTCATTGGTCTGCCCAGAAGGCTGAGCTATACACCCTCACAAGAGCTGTGTCTCTCTCAGAAGGAAAGTGGGCCACTTGTCTATACCAACTTCTGGTACACCTTTGCCACCCTGCACATTCATGGAGCTATATGCTGAGGAGGGGATCACTTACCTGGGGTGGGGTGTCAAAAACAGTGACCAACTCCCTAGTGCATCACCAAACACACGAAAAACAAGGACCAAGTAAGCCAAGGAAATTAGCTAGCACACCAAGCAGCCAAACTAGCAGCCCTCTATGAGAGAATAGACTTGGATCCCCCTCTTGCCAGGTCCTAGGAGGTGTGTTTTGCACTTCCTATGTTCCCCTAGCGGCCCAGGTACTATCCAGAAGAGAGAAAATTGGCTGTAGACCAAAGCACGACTGAAGACTGGAGGGCCTGGCTGATCACCCCTGATGGTAAAATCATAGTCCCTGGGGCCGGGTGTGGTGGTGTCTTTGATCCCAGCACTTGGGAGGCACAGGCAGGTAGATCTCTGGTGAGTTCAAGGCCAGCCTGGTCTACATAGAGAGTTCCAGGACAGCTGGGGCTACAGGGAGACCCTGTCTCAAAAAAAGAAAGAAAAAGAAATGTTGTTGTTGTTGTGGTTATTCCTTCCAATATGCATCACTCCAAAATATGAACATATGCATGCTACATATATCATAGGTTTTAGCATCTTCAGCTTATGATTTTTTTTTTCTTTATTACGCTGAAAGATGTCATGTTTGAAGGCTCCTCCTTGGCAAGCCCAAACCGCCATCAATTCTGCCCTTGTGCTCCACACTGGGGTTTTCCCTTCCCATGGTCACCAAATGAGGTCCAGTAAGCACCACATCCTGTCTTGATCTTCCTGTACTGGTCTCCGTGATACAGCCTGGGTAGTCCAACAATGGCGGTCAATACTCTGAAGAGGCTGAAACCTCAGTAGCTGCTCAGTCCACAAGCTGGATATCTCAACAGTCCCCATCTGGCACTGAAAGTTTGGAGGATTCTTGGAGAGACATGAGTCTTCAGTCCATATTAAGAAGGTTGAAAAGCATGTCTTTGAAGGATGGCAAAAGCAGTGGCAGCCACAGGGTAGCTGCACTTGCCAGTAAGACAGGCAAAACAACTGTGCTCTTTTTTTTTTTTTTTAACTTTTTGTCTTTTTAGTAAGATCTCAAGTTTTATACCTGAAGTACAATTTCTCAGGCCTTACTAATTATTTATTTCTGGTTATACTTTCCTTTTGGATTCTTAAAGCCATACTGTTAGCTCAAATTAACCAAGGTTTTTGTTTTCTCAAGGTCAGTTAAGGATCTGGTCCTCAGGTTTTTTTTTTGGGGGGGGGAGCCCCTAGCTCCTTTTGGCTTTTTATTTACCAGTTTTTTTTTTTTTGGTTCTTTTTAGACCAGGGTCCTCCCTGTAGCTCCAGCTGTCCTGGAACTCACTATGTAGACCAGGCTAAGCCTTGAACTCATAAAGATCTGCCTGCCTCCTGCCTCCCAAGTGCTAAGATTAAAGGCATGTGCCACCATGCCTGGCCCTCATTTACCAGTTCTATCAATTCTCAGACAGTCAGGTCCTGCTAGACCAGGTTTTCCCTCTTTTAGACTGGACACCGGCTGAAGTCCCATTAGTGGATCTCTAAGTCCTCCAGCACAGGACTGGTGACTCACATTTGCAGGAACATTTCAAGAGATGCCCCCATGCATAGTCCTTGGACTTAGTTGACCTCTGAGGTGCAAGGAACAAAGTTATCCCTTAAGTCCCTCACCAAATATGGTATGGCTTAAGTGTGGCTGTTAAGCATCCAGAAGCTAAGTTTACACACACACCTGATATACTTGTAACTACTATACAATATTTTAGAAATAGCTTGGACAAAAGCTCAAGCACCTTGTATAAGAAATACTAAGAAGCACTCCATAAGAATAAATACTGTGGTTAGATACATGTCATACAAACTATTTTTTTCCCCCTCTTCTTTATGATTTTGTGCATATGAACCCTCCACCAATATCCAAAACTGCCTGTCTGTAATAAATGTAGCTTAATTCTAGAAACCTGTAAGGGATTCACAATATAAGAGCCAGTTGTTTTTCAGATTATGGGGAACATAAACATTAATGTTGCTTAGTTTTTTCTTACAACTAGGACTTGCGCTAGCATTAAGATTGAGGGTACCATTCATTGTTTTTCTGGAACTGGTTATTACTTATATAACATAATTGTCTATTCCATCCGCGCAAAGTTCATGATGTCATCTTTCTTCTTTTTTTTTTTTTTTTTTGGTCTTTGTGAGACAGGTCTCCCTGTAGCTCCAGCTGGCCCTGGAACTCACTCTGGGTAGACCAGGCTGGCCTTGAACTCACAAAGATCCGCCTGCCTCTGCCTCCCAAGTGCTAGGATTAAAGGTGTGCGCCACCACACCCGGCGATGCTCTTTCTTTAACCACTGCATAGAACTCCATTGGTGTAAAGTACCACATTTCTCTATCCACCTCATATCGAGGGGACTTTGGGGTTGGCTCCAGCTCTTTGCTATTGTGAAGAGAGGCTGCAATAAACTGGCTGTGAATGTACTCTTCGGTAGGATGAGTCTTGTGGGTATATACCCAGGAGTGGTATGGCTGGAGTCAGGTTTGGCAAGCTCATTTTGAGATCTCTTAGGGTTCTCCACACTGCTTTCCTAGTGGTTGTACAATTTGACCCACAACCTCTCCAACATTTGGAATCATTTGTTTTTCTTGATCCAAGCCATCTCTTATCGGAGTGAGATGAGATCTTAAGTGGTTTTAATTTGCATTTCCTTAATTATTAGTGGTTTGAACACTTTTTTAAGTTGTTTCAGCCTTCCTAACTTCCTTCCCCACTTGTGAATCCTCTGTTTCAGCTTTTTCCTGCTGTTTTGAGTCAGTCATTTGTTGTTCTAGGTTTGTCTTCCATTTCTGTGACAAAACACTCTGACGCGACACCAACTTGGGGGGAAAGGGTTTATTCAGCTCACATCTTCCTGGGTCACAGTTCATCACTTTAGGGAGCCCAAAGGCAGGAACTTGGAGGCAGGGAACCTGGAGGGCAGGAGGCTGAAGCACAGCGCAATGGGGGAATGCTATTTACTGGCTTGCTCCTCTGGCTCATTGCCCAGCCTGCCTTCTTATACTGACACAACCACCTGCCCAGGGTGGCACCACTCATGGTGTGGGCTGGGCCTCCAACTCTGCTCGTGCCATCAAGACAATAACTCCACAGATGTGGACACAGGCCGAATCGGAGCCAATTCCCCAATGAGGCCCCTCAACCCCAGGTGTGTCAAGTTGACACTAAAGCTATCCAGCACATTTGTTTCTTTCTTTTCCTTTTTTTTTTTTTTTTTTTTTGTCTTTTCGAGACAGAGTCTCCCTGTAGCCCCTGGAACTCACTCTGTAGACCAGGCTGGCCTTGAACTCACAAAGATCACCTGCCTCTGCCTCCTGAGTGCTAGGATTAAAGGTGTGCACCACCACACCCAGCTTCTTCTTTGTTTTTGAGTAGAATATATATATTCTGGAAATTAATGCTTTGTCAGATGTATCAGAGGTGAAGGTTTCCTCCAACTCTGTGGGTTTTCTCTTTACTTCCTTGATTGTTTCTTTTGCTGTAAAGAAGCTTTTGAGTTTAATGAGGTCCCATTTGTCAATTGATGTCCTTATTTCCTGCGCCTATGTCTTTTAGGTTGCTGCCAACTTTTTCTTCTATCACCTTCAGAGTTTTGGGTTTCACATTGAGGTCTATGATCTATTTGGAGTTGATTTTTGTATAGGGTGAGAGGTAGGGATTTAACTTTATTCTTCCACAAGTAATTCTATTTTTTAAGATTTATTTATTTTGGGGCTGGAGAGATGGCTCAGCAGTTAAGAGCACTGACTGCTCTTGCAGAGGACCTGGGCTCAATTCCCAGCACCCACATGGCAGCTAAGAACCATTGTTAACTCTATTTCCAGAGGAATCTAATGCCTTCTTCTGACCTCTGCAGTATTGCACAACATGGGTGCACCAACCTACACACAGACAGTACACTCATACACATTAAGAAGTAAAAATAGGGCTGGAGAGATGGCCTAGCGGTTAAGAGCGTCGACTGCTTTTGCAGAGGACCCGGGTTCGATCCCCAGCACCCACGTGGCGGCTGAGAACCATCTGTAACTCCAATTCCAGGAGAACTCCAGTTCTAGGGGAATCTGACACCCTCTTCTGACCTCTGAGGCACTACACGACATGGGTGCACAAACCTGCATGCAGACAGTACATTCATACAAATAAAAAATAAATAAATAAAATTTAAAAAAAAGAAGTAAAAATAAAAAACAACGATTTATTTACTTTTATTTTAAGTGTAGGAGTGTTTGCCTGTATCTATGTATGTGTGTCACATGTGTGCCTGGTGACCTCAGAGGCTGACATCAGATCCCCAGGAAGTGGAGTTACAGATGCTTGTGAGCCACCATGTGGGTTCTAGTAACCAAAGCTGGTCCCTCTGCAAGAGCAGCCAGTGTTCTTAACCATTGAGCAATCTTTTCAGCCTGTTTGAGCACATTTGTTGTTTGTTTTTCCTTTTTTGTTATTTCCTTTTTTTCTTCTTTAAAAATTTAATGACATTTATTTATTGTCTGTGTGTATGTGTGTGTGCGTATGTGTGTGTGCGTATGTGTGTGTGCACCTGAGTAGCTGGACATACATGCACCATGTGGCCCAATGCTTGTATGGAGGTCAGAGGACAATTTGAAGGTGTTCTGTTCTACGATGCAGGTTCCAGGGATTGAACTCAGGTACTCAGTTTCTTCTCTCTCTCTCTCTCTCTCTCTCTCTCTCTCTCTCTCTCTCTCTCCAGTCTTGCATAGTATCCAGTCTGGTCTTAATCCCACTGGTTCAAGTGATCTTCTGGCTTCGCCTTCCAAATGTCTGGGACCATATGGATCTAGCCTCAGGCCCAGCATCCAGGCCATTTGTCACAGCTACAAGACAACTAACCTCCTCTGAAAAGTTGGGACATAATATTTATTAGGATACAGTAGAAGCTGCTTCTCCACTCCCACAAAACAAGAGAATACATAGTCCTGAGAATGTTGTATTGTTCAAAAGAGTAAACTTCTGCATCAAAGATTTTAAGAGACTGAGAAAAAGATGAAAAACATGTTTGGCAGAATAGATGAGCTCTGGTGGGATGGGGGGGCTGGGAACGGGGAATGGGTCTAGACTTGATTGGAAATTTTATATGAAATGCACAAAGCCTCAATAAAATTGGCAAAAAAGGAATTTTGTATTGGGTACATTACCTGGAGAAGTTAGGAGGGATTCAGACTTAGTTCCAAGCTGGGTCATCCTATGAGACCCCAGGATTTTGGCTGCATGTGGCTGCACTCATGTAGCCTGCTCTCCTAACCCACACAGGTGAGATCCAGAAGTTACAGCACTAACTTAACCACTGAGCCATCTCTCTAGTCCATGGATCCTTGGTTTTTAGCCCAAGCCACATATTAAATGTATGTTACACAGAGATCCCAGCACCTATATCCCTGATGATCAGTATCTATTTGAGGGGCTGGAGAGATGGCTCAGCAATTAGGAGCACTGGCTGCTCTTGGAGAGGACCCTGGTTCAGTTCCCAGCACCACATGTCAGCTGCCATCAGTTATTCTAGTTCCAGGAGCTCAGATGCCCTCTTCTGGCCCCCATGGGCATCGTATGACATGGGTACACTTACATACATACAGACAAAATATCCAAACATACAAAATAAAAAGAAATCAATAAAAAATTTAAAAAATTAAAAATATCTATTTAAGAATCATACCAACGTAAGACAGTCCATCTCACAATTCCAGTTTTGTATATGAGCTAAGATCACCAAGGCAAAGTGAATGGCTTCTAAACTCCTTGGCTAGAAAATTGCCATGCTCAACCAGAGACGTGAAAAAAAATTATTACCCTTAAAAAAAGAAAGAAAGAAAATTGCCATGCTGTAAGGCTTCTCTCTAGGATTCCTCAGGACCCATGTGCTCACATCTTCTCTTCATCTGTTACTGCCTCCCTCACTGTTCTCCATATCAGTCGCCACCTGGCTTGGCCCTAGCTTACCACCCCTTCCTACACTACTAATCCCTATGAGCTTCTTGACTTCACAGTTGTTCTCTATGATGCACTAAGTACAAGTTGTTCAAAACCTAAACCTGAACATGCCCTCTTCACTCAGGGTCCAGTGCGGCTCCCCACAATGTACAGAATAAGACTCAAATCCCATTCTATGCCCCAGGACCTGCTTTCTTGTCTTTGAAGCATGCTACAATCTCTTTGGCCCACCAGTTCACGTGCTTTCTGTGCTTGTAGGTCTCATTTCCCTGAAACTCAGGACTCCCTCCTCCAGGAAGTCTTCTCTGCTCTCATCCCTGCTCCGTCTTAAGCAAAGATATCTAGAATTCTCTGTACCAGGGAGAGATAATTGTCTGGGTATGTGTTCACCTGAATTTTTCAATGTCAAACACCTTTATAGGGCTTGTTTTTATATCTTTGGATGCTGAGTGCCTGGTGCCAGATCTGCATTCAGTAGACACTTAAATGCCTTAATGATTGCAAGTAGGCACACAGAATAGCTTTGTTTCCTCAGCTAGCACGTGGTCACAAGTCATCTCAGACTCCACTTTAATCTGGAGCCACGGAAGCCTGTCAATGACCAGCTCTGAAATTTCTCTGGAATTCCACTTCCTTCTCTGCCCCTCTACACTAGTAGGTTTGGGCCCTAAATAGTTCTGGAAATGTGACTTTGACCTCCTTCCTCCAACATTCCCTGTGTACCATTCTAGTTCCTGTATAGGTTCTGTCAGAGTGACTTCACTGAAACATGCATCTCACATATACATCTCAGATAAGTTCCATGCCTGTATACCCTCTGCTCATGAAATTTCCATGTCTGCAGGTGAAGGGGCCCTCCACACTTTTCTCTGCCTCTTGCCTTCTCATATCTGGGAAACTGTTCTAGCAGCTATTCATCTACCCATGCCCTGTGCAGGCTTCCCAGCTACCCCCTTTGCCAGGAGTACCCCACTCCCATTTTATTCTTCAAGATCAAGTTCAGGGCCAGGAAGATGGCTCAGTGGCCTGAATTCAACCCCCAGAACCCATGATGAAAGGAGAGAATGAATTCCCAAAAGTTGTTCTCTGGCCTCTGTCCACACACACTACGACATGTACACACCCATGTACACATCACACACAGTCACAACAGGGATCATCTCCTGAGGAAACATGGGCCACCTGCCCTTCCCCAAAGACCGACCCTCATCTCCTCTGCTAGTCTTTGAGCACTGTTCACCTCTTCGCCAGCCCTTCTGGCACCAGGCAGAGGCACCCAAAGCAAACGCGTGCAAGGAGTCACTCAAGTGGCCATCCGTTTCCTTCAATTTAATAATTTGCAGTGCTCAACACATTCATTGGGCGCCCTCCTCACCTTAACAATGGGAATAAAGAGCTCTAGGAATATGCCGTGCCTGGCCCCAAGCCACACTGGACCTAGACATTCCAATTAGAAGTTTTATTTATCCATAGCACTTAGCACAGGGGTCAGCAGTGAGGAACCCAGCAAGAGTGAGGCTTGAGAAGATGATGAGCTGTTTCCCAAGGAGACCCAAGTCCACCCAGCTCCTGCGTACAGGTTTCCTTCCACACTACATGGACTGCAACTATTCTCTTTCTACAGCTGAGGCAAGAGTTGTTATTTTGATGCCAACACTGGCCAAATGCTCCCCTGAACCAGCTGCATACCTGGCTGCTCCCACAGATGTGCAGACTCTGCCCTTCCCACATTGGAACACATGCCCAGCATTCCGATCCCTGCCACTCTTGCTTTGGGCTGTGGATTGGTCAGGCAGCTTCAGGAACACCTCCTTTTGAGGGACACATTAGGGACCCCAGGTGGCAGGAGACATGAGGGGTGAGCACCCTCTCCTCCATCTGGCTCAACCTTCTCTGTGTTCCCCTAGGTAACACGAGGTTATGTGTGTCAGTGTGTAGCAGCCATGGCCCCAGGAGGAGAGTACTGGACAGGCAGCGAATGATGGGCTTCATGAAGGGTTATGGGCAGGAGAGAAGTCTTAGAAGTTAGGCATGCTGGCTGGTCTTAGGAGGACCCAGATTCAGTTCCCAGCACTCAAATGGCAGCTAACAACCACCCTAACTCCAGTTCTAGAGGCTCTGGTGCCCTCTTCTGTTGGCACTGCACACACATAGTGATCTTAACTTGCAGGTGAAATACTCATATACTTTAAAAATATGTCACAGTGGAAACCATGGCTGTTGTGGTCGAGTCTTCCTCTGCTTCTCTTGCTGAAAGATACCTAGTCTGTGACTAACAGTTGCACTGAGTTGGACTGAAGCACTCTGATTTCTTAGTCCTATGAACATGGACAGCTACCTCTTTAGTGGTTTCTTCAGCTGGAAAAGGTTAGTAATCCTGCTTCAGAGTGCCTGCCTTGCAAGTATGAATGTGTCAACATCAGTAGAGGAGGCTAGTGCCTGGAAAGCACCAGGTGAGAGGGTTTGGTGTGATTGTTACTCTTTTTTTTTTTTTTTTTGGTCTTTTTTGAGACCCAGCTGGCCTGAGCTCACTCTGTAGACCAGGCTGGCCTTGAACCCACAGAGATCCACCTGCCTCTGCCTCCCAAGTGCTAGGATTAAAGGCGTGTGCCACCATGCCCAGCCCCGATTGTTATTCTTTATTGGGGTGGTGGGTCACAGCAATGATCCCAGTGCTCAGATGCTGAGGCAGGAGGATGCAGGTTTGAAGCCAGCCTGGACTACATATTAAAGCATGGCTTTGCCTCAAACAGACAGACAAACGAACAAACAAACAAACAAACAAACAAACAAACGAGAGTTCCCCGCACTGCCTTCCAGAGTGGCTGCACTAGTCTGCACTCCCACCAGCAGTGAATGAGTGTTCCCCTTTCTCCACACCCTCGCCAGTATCTGATTCCTTTATTCTCTTGCTCTTAGTCAGTCTGATAGGGGTGAGATGGAATCTTAAAGTTTTTTTTATCTGCATTTCTTGAATACTGAGGATGTTGAGCAGTTTTTAAGGTATTTCTTAGCCATTTTATTTCTTCATTTGGGAATTTTCTGTTCATATCTGTAGCCCGTCTTTTTATTGGGTGGTTTATTGTCTTGCTAGTTTCTTCTTTGAGTTCTTTGTATATTCTGGATATCAATCCTCTCTGTTGGATGTGTAACTAATAAAGATTTTCTTCCACTCAGTGGGTTTCTTCTTCATGTCCTTGGCTGTTTCTTTTACTGTTCCGAAGCTTTGTAGCTTAATTAGGTCCTACTTACTGATTGTTTAATGCTTGAGCACTGATGTCCCATGAAGAAAGTCCTTTCCTACACCTACATCTCGGAGGGTACTGCCTGTGTATTCTGTAACCCAGTTATACCATTCCTTGGCATATACCCAAAGGACTTATCATACTGTAAAGATACCTGTACATCCATGTTTGTTGTTGCTCTCTTCACAATAGTGAAGAAATGGAAACAACCTAAATGTCCCACAACTGACAAATGGATAATGAAAATGTGGTACATTTACACAGTGGAGTGCTATTCAGCAGCAAGAAAATATGAAAATTTGAAATTCACAGGTAAATGGATGGAACTAGAGAATGTTATTCTGAGTGAAGTAACACAAAGGCAGAAAACAAGGCAATGTATGTCTTCCCTCGTTTGTGGATTATAGCACCAATCCACTTATGTGAGTAAATATCCTGATATAACACCAGGAGCCAAGAAATTGGAAAGGACACACGGAGGTAAAAGGAAAGAACCTGAAAGAGGGAGACAGTAAGGAACAGATGTAACTTAGAGAAAGGAGGGGAGGGTGGAGTGTTGTGTTTGGAGGAGAGGAGGAAAAGACATGTGGGGGACATGGTGGGAGGTGGGGGAGGTCAGGCAAGGGGGGAGATGAGGAGGTGGGGATAATGGGGGTGCTGGTACTGGAGAGAGCCAAGGGGGTGGCGAGGGAAGAAGAAAGAATAGAGATGATTGGACTTTGGGAGACTAGGGAACTAGAGTTCAATGTGATGCCCCATGACCCCATAAGAAATTCACACACACTGTCTGAACATTAGTGCACAGGTGGTGCACCTGGTGGCTGTGTGGCAGGGAACACAGTGAAAGACAGAGGACACTTCCCTTTGAATGGTTGGTGAGAGCGATCCAAGAGACTCTCAAAATAATGCAGGCTATCACTAAAGCTCTTGATTATCTACCAGAAATAGAAAATAAGACCCCACTGCTCAGAACAGGGCTGCTTTGGGTTTAGGACTTAGATTAATGGAAGAGGAACTGACCTGGAAGCCTTCTACCTGAAGTTTAGTGCTCATAATGCTAGACAATGTGCACACTGTTAAGGGAGAAAAATCAATCAATTGTACAAACCAGCCCTAAAGCTAACAACCATGATGAGATGCCCAGCAAACTATCTCTACTGGTGCAGTAGTGGCACTGTTGTCTGGGGGACTTGGTACCCTTTCAATGGGAGTGAACTCATGAGAGCCGCTGTAAATGCAGTACAGGGCTGGAGAGGACATAGAACATAGAGAAAACCCTATCAGTGTCATATGTCTAGACAAATGAAATTTCTTATCATACACTAACTATGGACTCAGACAAGCATACCATATACCACTCATCACAAAAGCTACTCTTTGCAACAGATGGAGGCTACTGCAGAATTCCACAACTGGTCAGACACAGAACATATACATCTGAAAGATGCCCAATCCTAGGAGACACATCTACAGCTGAACCTCTACACACAGAATACAGGACAGAGAGAAAATGAGTGTGCCCCTCAATTCTCACCAGCAAAGCTTCCTTACACAATAGAGTAATGCAAGCAGAAAGCCATAACTAGTCAAGTTTCAAAGAATGAGAGCCTTCAGAATGTATAGCCCTGGATAGGACCCATATATTAAAGCTCACCCACCCACGGCTCAGGGATCATTGCAAAAGAGGGAGCAGAAAGATTGTAAGAGCCAGGGTTGGTGCGTGAACATAGAGAAGTGGTGGCTTACAATCGACTGTAAACTTTCACATGTGAACTTGTGGGAAGATTGACATCAGGCATGGGACCCATGCCAATTTGGACAAGGTATTGAGGTGGAGCAAGAGAAATGGGTAGGGGACTGGCCCTGGACTGAGAACTACAAGACACTGAGTACTGTTGGGTGAAGAAAATTATGCCTTACCTAGGATTTCTAGATGTGCTGAGTAGACTCCAGTGGGTCTATTTGCATAGAAGGATGTCTGGGTTTAGGAGCTTGACTGGATAGGGCTTAGCTTGGATGTTGTAATGCATGAGTTCTGATGGGGGGGCTGGGTCACAGGGGGACTGGGTTTGATTGGGAACCATTATATAAGTTGTACAAATGCTCAATAAAAATTATATATATATATATAATATAAACAAGAAAAGAACTGTGTGTAACTGAAGTGTTTAATGGGCTTTTTCCTGTTACCATGGGAATGATGAGTCAGGGTACAAGGGTGAAGAGAAGAGACATTTAGTATTCCATTATATAAAGAGAACCCCAACACAGAAACACCCAGTAGTGTTTATCACAGGGCTGCAAAGCCAGCCCTGCCTTCCCAGCCACTGCCATCCTGCCCTCAAACTAACTAATACCCAGAACAAACAGGGCAGGCAGAGCTATAGGAGTTTCCCTCAGTAGCCTGTGGGTACAGAACTACGGGGTTGCTTTCTTGTTAGCAAGGGCCTCAAGGTGTAGCTTTATCTTATTGTCTAAGTTGCCTGAAATGCAGTGGGTGGCATCTTATTCCTTGGTAGATGTCTACTCTAGACCATGTGAACTTGCTAGCTTGTCACTATACCTGGGTTGGAAAGACTCTAGGAAATGAGAGACTGTGCAAATGTCCTATCATTATTTATCTTCTCCAGTGCCAGAACCTACTTGCTAGGCTCAGGGACTCAGGAGCAAGAGGCCATGGAGGGTACACTGCTGGCAGGAGCTAATTGGCACTTGGAGTAAAAGAAATTAAACTAGAGCCAATTTCCCATGTCAAGGAACTATGAACTAGTGACATGCTCAAGGGTCTTTGAAAGAACTGAACTACCACCAACTTAATGGCTGAGAAAGAAAAGACACAGCTTTGCATTGTGTAGGATGTACCAGAAAGCTGCCAGCAGAAAGGTTGGCCCATCTGAACATTGAAATGAAGAATATCCTCAGACTGCTACAGGCATCAAACCCCTCTGTGGCTCCTACCTTTAACAACTATTTATAATGAGTCCTAATGAAACTTACCTTCTAGGTGCTGCAAAGTTTTAATATGAGAGACTTTCTTACCTCTCCTTCATAGAACAAGGAGGAATATGATGATGATGAGGTCGTTCTCTAACTGTAAATTGGAGCCAACTGTCATAGAGGTAATCTCTTATAAAACCAGTAAAGCCACCTTTTTTTTTTTTTTTTTTTTTTGGTCTTTTCAAGACAGGGTCTCCCTGTAGCCCCAGCTGTCCTGGAACTCACTCTGTAGACCAGGCTGGCCTTGAACTCAACAGATCCACCTGCCTCTGCCTCCCAAGTACCAGGATTAAAGGCATGCGCCACCACGCCCGGCAAAACCACCTTCTTTAATTGACCAATAGACATAGGAACTGTGAAAAGGATTATTCTCTATTCAGAACCAAATATAATACTAAAGTCTCCTTAAGCTGTGCACTTAAACAAAATATATTAATACAGGAGAGCTCTGATATCAGCAATGGATTATTCTACCAAGGAGATGTTGGCCAGGGGATCCAAGCCCCCCCCCAAAAAAATGTAAAGGCTTCTTGCCTGTAAATTGGGATACCTGCAATAAGAGAGGTGATAAGGCCCTGCTGTTCAAGACCTGATGTAAGCATGGGAAAGATGTATTGAGACCACATTTGCAAGTGTACAGTTGGAATACCAGAGAGTGTTACCAAAGGCCACTAAAACAATAAAGCAAATATAGGTCTCCTTGAGTCAAGCAAGATTCCTCCATCAGCACCAGCTACGCCTCACCTGCCTGGAAATACTGTGCAGCAGTGGCAGCCATATGTCTGTATATCCCAAACCTAATTGGCTATTAGCTCTCTCCTTGGAGGAATAACCCACGGCTGATGCCACAAGCTTACATCCTCTAGCAGTTAGGAGATGTTATAAGCCACAGTAAGACCCTGTCATATTTTACAGGAAAAAATGTAATTCATAGATTAACATACCATCCAAATATCTGTGTCTATACCAAAATAACCTACCATAACAATCAGTACTGTTTAAATACCTATATATCGGGGCTGGAGAGATAGCCTAGCGGTTAAGAGCACCGACTGCTCTTGCAGAGGACCCGGGGTCGATTCCCAGCACCCACATGGCGGCTGAGAACCATCTGTAACTCCAATTCCAGGAGAACTCCAGTTCCAGGGGAATCCAAGACCCTCTTCTGACCTCCGCGGCATTGCACGACAAGGGTGCACAAACCTACATGCAGACAGTACATTCATACACATACAAAAATAAATTAAAAAAAATACCTAGATATCTAACTGCCTGTGCTTCATTAGTAGGACTGAAAGATTATTTCTGGACAAATTGTCAGCCCATGAAAGGAAACAGCCAGAATTGACCAGAGTCCAAAACGGCGGCTCCAGAGAAAGTAGACTGTTTTGCTTCTCATCCACCTGTGCCCCTTTTCTAAGCCTAGGGAACAATCTGCGGAAGAGGGGGAGTGGTAGAATGTAAGGGCTGTGATTGGGGTGAATGGTGAAACTACAGCAATATAGACTGGAAACTTATTTGATCAACTTGATTGAACATACAAGCCCCCCAGCTGGATGGTGGGACCCTTGGGCTGTGTAGGTTTGAGCACAACTGCTTGCAAATTGGTTTTACATAAAGGATGCTTGAACTCATAAATTATTACTTATTGTTAAAAAATGAAAAAAATAATAAATAAAATATTAAAAAAAAAGAACTGAACTACCTGCCCCCCACCCCATGAAAGAAACCAGTATCAGATCTGCCCCAAAAATAGCTACTTGGAAGACTTAAGAAGACTTGTACTGGTATAAAGCTACAGTACTCTGGACACAGTCTAGTGGAGAAGAATAAGGTTCAGAAACAGACTCACACATATCTGCAATTGATGATTAATAATGGTACTGAGTTAATCTCTGCAATGAATGGAGTTGAAACAATTCATAGGAATTCATATACAACAAAATGGCACCCAACCCTTACTTCAGACCACAATGAAAAACTAAGATGAAATAGATTGTAGACATAGATGTAAGAGTTGAAACTATAAAATGTCTAGTGGTGAAACCATTGCGACCACACGTTTGGCAAGGATTTCTTGACTGCTGCCCCAAGGTAGACACTGTAGTGCTATGGTTTAAGTGTGGTAGGCCCTTCAAAAATTCACTTTTAAGTATAATCACCAATTCAGCAATATTAAAGACATGTGTCCTTTAAAGATGAACTTTTTTTTTTTAATCTTTTCGATACAGGGTTCCTCTGTGGCCCCAGCTGGCCTGGAACTCACTATGTATACTAGACTGGCCTTGAACTCACAGAGATCCACCTGCTTCTGCCTCCCAAGTGCTGGGGTTAAAGGTGTGTGCCATCACACCTGGCTTAAAGATGAACTCTTATGAATGGATTAGTGCCCTTATAAAAGGACTTGGGCTGGGCGTGGTGGCACACGCCTTTAATCCTAGCACTTGGGAGGCAGAGGCAGATGGATCTCTGTGAGTTCAAGGCCAGCCTAGTCTACAAATCCAGTTCCAGGCCAGTTGAGATTAAAGGGAGACCCTGTCTCAAAAAGACCGAAAAAGAAAAAAAAAAGGACTTGGGAGGATAGGAGGCATAGGTCAGTGGTAAAGTGTGTGCTTAGCATAATCAAGGTATTGAGAAAGAAAGGAGAGGAGAGAGAAAGAGAGAAAGAGAGAAAGAAGGAGGAAGAGGAGAAGGTAGAGGAGGAGGAGGAGGAGGGGGAGGATGAGGAGAGAGGAAGAGGAAGAGGAGGAGGAAAAGGAGGAGGAGGAGGAGGAGAAAGAACTGGCTATCTCTTTTTTGTCCTTCCATCCCCTACAACAATGGGGTAAAAAGGTAGAAAGCCAGGTCCTCACAGGACAGTGAGTATGCTGACTTCTGAACCTCCAGAATGGAAAGAAATAAATGTATGTTGTTCATAAATTACTTAAGTATATTATTTATAGCAGCACAAACAGACTAAAGACATATAGTACATAATATCCATCAATTATAGGACTGGAGAAATTGCTCAGTGCTTAAAAGCACTGGCTGCTCTTTTTTTGTTTTTTTGGTCTTTTTGAGACAGGGTCTCCCTGTAGCTCTGGCTATCCTGGAACTCACTCTGTAGACCAGGCTGGCCTCGGACTCACAGAGATCCACATGCCTCTGCCTCCCAAGTGCTAGGATTAAAGGCGTGCGCCACCACGCCCGGCATTTATTTATTTCAATGTACTGTCTGCATGCAAGTTTGTGCACCGTGTCGTGCAATGCCTCGGAGGTCAGAAGAGGGTGTTGGATTCCCCTGGAACTGGAGTTCTCCTGGAATTGGAGTTTCAGACGGTTCTCGGCCACCATGTAGGTGCTGGGGATAGAACCTGGGTCCTCTGTAAGAGCGGTCGGCACTCTTAACTGCTAGGCCATTTCTCCAGCCCCCTGGTTGCTCTTATAGAAGACTTGTGTTTAGTTCCCATCACTGATGTTGGGAGGCTCACAATTGCCTTTAACTCTAGTTCCAGGGGAACTAATGCTCCATCTGGGCTATGTGAGCATCTGCACTATGCATGCATATCTACAGAGATGCACACATATACACGTAATTAAAATAAAATCTAGAGCCAGGCATGATGACACACCCCTTTAATCCCAGTACTTGGGAGGCAGAGGCAGGCAGATCTCAGTGAGTTCAAGGCTAGCCTGGTCTACATAGAATTCCAGGCTAGCTGGGGCTAACAGGGAGACCCTGTTTCAAAAATGAATAAATAAAATCTAAAATAAAGAGCTTGTTAAGCCAAGGGTTGGAAATGGAGGGTGAGGGGCTTGGGAAGATGATGGGATTCTTCTGTGTTTTGGTTGTAGTAGAATTTTATTGTAGTAAGTGAAAAGAAAATTAAAATTTAAAGACCCCATATGTAAATGAAAAGCATACCACAACCTGAGAGGAAATGAAAACACATATCTAATAAAGGACAGACAAAATGGATACCTAGCATGAAGATGACAAATTTATGGAAGATGTCCAACTATAATTTGTCATGAGGGAGACACGAAACACCAGTGTGCATCTCATCAAAAGACTGACAAGAAAGCCGGGCGTGGTGGTGCATGCCTTTAATCTCAGAGGCAGAAGCCTGTTTTACAGAGTGAGTTCCAGGACAGCTGGGGCTACAGGGAGACCCTGTCTCAAAAACAAAACAAAACAAAAAAGAAAAGAAAGAAAAAGACTGACAAGAGCAGGTATTGATGAGCACAGTGGAACAGCATGATCAACTCCTTTGGCAGTTTTTTAACTTTAATTTTAATTTTTAATTATGTGTATATGTGTACATGAATGTAGGTGCTTGTAGAAGCCAGAGTTGTCAGATTCCCCAGGAGCTGGTGTTACAGGTGGTTTTGAGTTGTCTGACGTGGTTGCTGGGAACTAAGCTCAATCCTCTGGAAAAGCAGTATGTACTTCTAACTGCTGAGCCATCTCTCCAGACCAGAAAACTTAAAAAAAAATTCTTTTGAGAGAGGAGCTCAGTATTTAGACCAGTCTAACCTTGAACTCACAGAGATCCTCCTGACTCTGCCTCTGCCTCTCAAATGCTGGGATTAAAGGCCATGCCACAAGACTACAACATTAACTTGGGGTGCAGACACAGTCTGCATTATAATTAAAGTAGCTTTTTTTCACAAATTGTATGCTTAAAATTAGTGAGCTTTTATATATGCCTAGTATACCTCAGTTGTTCAAAAAGCCAGGTGGCACTGGGGTTATAGCTAAATGGTAGAGTGGCTGCCTAGCATGAACTATACTTTGTTTGGGTTTAGTCCCTAGCACCACTCCCCCAAAATAAAAGTAAATAGATTGAGGTATTTTATCACAGTAATGGAAAGCTGAGTAGCACAATTTCCAGATGGTAAAGGAAGTGGGTAAAACTTTATATTTGATTTGTGTCTGTGCGTGCATGCACGTGTGTGTGAATTTTTTTTTTTTTTTTTTCTTTTTGAGACAGGGTCTCCCTGTAACCCCAGCTGGCCTGGAACTCACTCTGTAGACCAGGCTGGCCTTGAACTCACAGAAATCACCTGCCTCAAGATGCTCAGTTGTCTCAGACTCTTGAGCACAAGTGAGCTTTGCACAGTGGACTCTCCAGTACCTATCATTTACTGGAATTTACTTTGATTGGACTGGCTTGATTTTTTGGTAACTGTTAAGCATTGGAAATGCACATGATTGGCCCAAAATATAATTACAGGGTATGATGTAAACTTTGATTGTTGACTTGATGGGACCTGGAATCAACTAAGAGATATGCCTCTGGGTTGATCTCTGAGGCCATTTCCAGAAGTAGAAGACCTTCTTTCAAGGTGGGTGGCACTTTGTGGCAGGTGCCTACATAGAGAGTTCTGAGGAGGGCTGGTGAGATGGTTCAGAGGCTGTAAAGCACTTAATCAATCCTTAGAACCCAAGTTAAGGTAGGAGAGAATTGACTTTGTCCTCTGGCTCATATGCCCCCATACACACATCAGAAACACGCAATAATAATTAATTTAAGTCTTTTTCTCCAACAGTTCACTCTCTGAACAGAGTGTGGTGGCAGATACCTGTAATCCCAGCACTGGTGAGCAGGAAGACTACGACTATGGAACCAGCCTGGGGTTACATGTGAGCCATAACCAGAACATGTTAATTAATTAATTAATTAATTAATTAATTAATTAATAGAGTTGAACACTGACTAAGGGTCAAGGTAAAACTTGGGGTTCAGGGAGGGTACTTGGAACTAATCAGAGGACTGTCTACACTGAACAATTAGTTGGAGCAAACAAACGGAATGAGAGAGGAGGTGGAGGAGCAACAGAAGGAGGAAGAGCAGGAGGAGAAGAATGAGGAGGAGGAAGAAGAGGAGGAAGAGCTGCAGCTGCTTAGAAGGCAGAGGGGTAAAGGGTGGGGAGGGTAGAGTCCCCAAACCACCTTCTCACAGGAAGCCACATGATGGTGGCAGGTGTTTGGCACCAGGATTCAGGAAGGAAAGGCAGCCTGATCATTCTAAGAATTTATAGAATCAGATGCACAGTTCTTGTTGCTCCAAGAGCAAAGGGCAGCTTCATACTCTACTCTTAATAGGACTCCAGGGATTCCAAGGGGAAGTTGAGACTGCAGGCCCATCAATTTAGAGCAAGACAGAAGCTGGTCTTTCTCTGTACCATGCCACAGGAGAAAGAGCTGGGCTCCAAACAGCATGAACAACTCATGTGACTGCACTGTGCATAGCCAGTCCCCTCCATTGGCAGACCACTGTGGGGGCACACAAACCAGCCACCTTCAACATCTTCCACTTTTCAAATCCTGTAGAAAGTTTGGCTGTGACCATGAGTGTGTCTACATATAGTGATCTGAAGAATGTTTATCCTAATATGTCTCAGAGACTTTTCTGTTTTTAAATTTATTTTATTTTGTGTGTATGAGTCTATTGCCTGCAATTGCTTGCATGAATGTAAGTGCACCTATGTCATGAAATGCCTGCAAAGTCAGAAAAGGGTGTTAGATCCCCTGGAACTGGAGTTAGTCATGATGTGATTGTTAGCTGCCATGTGGGTGCTGGGAATCAAACCCTAGTCTTCTGCAAGAGCAGCTAGTGCTGAGCCATCTCTTCAGCCCCCTTTTTCTGTTTTTTGTTTTTTGAGACATGGTCTCACTATGTCATCCTGATTGACCCTGAACTCACTATGTAGACCAGGCTGGGCTCTTCCTCTCAAGTGCTGGGGTCAAAGTTGTGTACTACTAGACCTATCTAAGTACAGGTTTGGGGAGTCGTTTTTTCCCCAGAGACTAAAAAAAAAAAAAAAGCCCGGGTTCACCCTCACAACACCCACACACAACACACACACAGCACACCACACACACACTGAAAGAAAATAAAAAGATATATATATATATATATATCTTTTTATATGGTTGGTCTTTTTATATGGATGGTCTTGAACTCCCAGAGATCCACCTGTTTCTGCCTCCTGGGTGCTGGGATTAGAGGCATGTGCCACCATGCCTGGTAAGATTGATATTTTTAAATAAATAATCATTGCCAGGCATGGTGGCACATGCTTTAATCCAAAAACTCAGGAGGCAGAAGCAGGTGGATCTCTGAGTTTGAGGCCAGCCTGTTCTTCATGCTGAGTTCCAGGCCAGCCAGAGCTACATAGTGAGACCCTATCTCAAAAATAACAAAAGAAACAAACTAACAAAACAAAAAAGCAACTATAAAAATGTGTTCTTGGTTCCACCTCATTTGCTAATTCTGTAGAACATGGCTTACCAAAAACATTTCTGAAATTTGAGAGTTTAGTTTATAAATGAATACTCTAAATTATGGTACATTCCACTGGGACTCTCTGCTTTGATCTTGTTGAGGGCTTTCTTGTTTTGTGGTCATATTGATGTTGAAGGTTTCACACCACACCCTGTCTCTACATTTTGATCATGTGCACCCCAGGAACACCCTGCACTTTCCCGTTGTTATGAAACACCAGCTTTTTGGCCAGAGCTGGGCTTCCTTTCTGAGTGGCCAGTAACCAGTTTCTTATTGACAGCTCTCTCTGCATTGTTTAGCTCAGTTGTCCTTTTTTGTGCTCATTACATTTAATTTCCCAAAGGCCAACAGTGGGAGGTTGAGCTCTAAAGCTGGCCCCCAAGGTTCCATGACACTGATCTCAGTACTGCTTTGAAGTTTGTTTGGGTGGGCACAAAGGAAGTCACAGGAGCCCTGACCTAGTCAGCTTTATGTCACAATGAAGCGCCTGTGGCAACTAAGCTGCTTATAAAGAGAAACAGCTTATTTAGTTCAGTTTTGGGGATTCAATAGTCCATTTATTTGAGCTCTTACAAGGGTGGGTGGGGGACTAGTAGAATGTGCTAGAACATAGGAGCAACAGCCACATCTGGAGCTGGAGGAAAGTCCAAGGTCCCACATTTTCCTCACAAGGGTTGTTATCACAAATGCCCTAAAACCTTCCCATGAGGCCCCACCTTGTAAAGATCTCATCTCACCCCTTCCCAATAGCCCCATCTAGGTTTCAAGCCTTCACATATGGGTCGTGTAACATCCAAAGCACAGTAAGCCCTTGAACGCTGCAGCTAAAGGTAATGAGTGAGAGGTGCACAGGGAGGAGAGGCAGGACCCATGCAGCTTGCTATGGTGGGTTCTGAGGAGGGCCGCAGGCTGGGGTTTGCAGAAGGCGTATGGAAACAGACCCCTCAGCAGCAGCCAGCAAGGAAACAGGAACCTCAGTTCCACAGCTGCATGGAGCTGAATCCTGCCAAGAACTCACGTCAGCTCAGAAGTGGTTTCATCCCGGAGCCTCCAGGAAAGAAGGTGGCCCTACCAATGCTTTAGCTGCAGCCTGTGGAAGCCTTCAGAAACAAAATCGAGGTGTTTGCCAAGCCTAACAGCATCAAGTAAATAAAACCAGGGGGCAGTAAAGAAGGTGCTCTCAAGTGCACAGGCTTCAAAGCACAAAGCTGTTCCAAGACCCAGCCAGAACCTTAGAGGGAAAGCCCACCACAACCTCAGAGGGAATCCGGAGACTACCTGTCCAACTTGGGACTGCTGCCAACTGCTATTGATCCTTGTAGCCATGGATTTAAAAATAATTTACATAATCCTAACTTTTATTTTTATTTTTTCTTGGTGATAGGGTCTCATTCATTCTGTAACCCAGGCTGTTCTGGAATTCACTATGTAGTCCAGTCTGGTTTTGAATTCATGACAGTACTCCTACTTCAGCCTCCTGAGTGCTGAGATTGCAGATGTGCAGCTACATGTTCAGCTTTATTTTCCTTTCAACAGTGTCTCTTTACCATCTCCCAGTCAGCTATTCCCATGATTTGCACACCAAGCAAATTCCTCATGGTGATGGGCTCTGATGATTCTAGTATAAATATTGTAAGTAGCATTACTCTTTTTTCACTGTTTCTCTCTGTTATTTAAAGGTTGACATCCTGTGGCTTCCCTGTGTTTAAGCCCAAATGTGGTTTCATCTGAACTATCACAGCACTGAGAGGAACCCAACCACCCAACTTCTGAGCATAGCCACTCAGCTCATCAGAGTATGATCCCCTCCCACCTGGGATGTTGAAAGACGGCCCACACAGCTTCTCCTGCCGCTGGCTGCTCTCTCTCCACACTCGAGTGGACTGCTACCATGGACAAGAGGAGATTTTAAACTTTCTTTTGTTTTGAGGCACTTTCTGGGCTAGCACAGGATGTTCTGAAGGAGAAACATGTCAGTCATGGAAAGGACTGGTGTCTCTGCACTGGCCGGCAATGGAAAGGCTTTGGGCTGTGTGGTCTATATAAACTAAATCCTGAGAGCAACCTTGCAGAACACTGACCTGGGAGGTGCCTTCCTCCCAGCTCAGAGCAAAGCTGCTACACTCTCTTCCTCCTCTCAAAGCAGCATCCTCCCTGTGCGTTCCAAAGCTCGGCATCTCCAACATTCCCTGCTAGACAGCTCCTCTGCTCAGACCTTTGGCTAGTGAATCCAGGGTCTGAACTACAGCCAACAACATAACCAGCTTCCAGGTGAAGCCATGTTTTTAAGTACTCAAGACTGCTAGTTCTAGGAAGACTGGGTTGTTGACTGCCCTTGGCAACATCCTCCTCACCCTTGATTGGCCAGGCTCTGTGACTCCAGGTGGTAGCTGTTGGCTGGGGGATAGGGGGAAGGGGGAGGAGAGAGGGAGAGGGGAAGGAGGGAGAGGAGGAGGGGGAGGGGGCAACCGACAGTTCCTTATGTCATGAGGGGCTACCTTCATTGTGGCTACACAACCCTCCATTGCTTAGGGCTGTACTCTGGAGGAAAGCAGAAGGGAGCCCATGCTAACTGGCAGGATCCCAGTTCCCCAGATTCCTGCCCCAGGTACTGGCTCCATCTGCTGTAGCTGCTGCTAGATTGCAGGTAGGACTAGGCTGCCTGAAGCCTGAAAAGAGAAGGGGTGTGTGTGTGTCCCCAGTTGTTCCTTCCTGATGACTTCCCCATCATTTCCATGCATGTTTTGTTATAAGGATAACTGTTGCATTTGAGGAAGAAAGTGAAGACAGTATCCCAGCACTTTGGAGACAGAGGCAGGAGGATCATTGCAGATAGGAGGCCAGCCAGTAAAAGATTCTTTGCACCCTGCAGCCTTGCTCACTGAAGGTGGGATCTCCCTGAGCCCCTGCTGGCCTGGAACTCCCTATGTAGACCAGGCTGGCCTCAACTCAGAAGGATCCACTGGTTCCTTCCTCCTAAGTCCTAGGATTAAAAGTATGCGCCCCCATGCCTGGCGTCTGGTTCTTATTTTATTTTTAAGATTTTTTTATTCCTTTGTATTTACTTATTTATGTTTATCTTATGTGTATGAGTGTTTTACCCGCATGTATGTAAGTGTACCATTGTATGAAGTGACCACAGAAGGTAGAAGAAGGCATCAGATCCCCTGGAACTGGAATTAAAGATGGTTGTTAGCTGCCATGAGGGTGCTGGAACCAAACCTGCATGTTCTGCAAGAGCAGCGTGTGATTTAAGTGTTGGGCCATCTCCAGGCCCTGTTTCTGGATCTTGCTATGATTAAGCCTGTAACTGTGAAGTACATGTTCCATGCCTTAATTTTGACAACAGTATAGAATTGAAAACTGTGGAATGAACTCATTTAAGCCACTTTTCCTTCTCTTAACCTCCCAATTGGTTGATTTTTTTTTTTTTTTGGTCTTTTTGAGAGAGGGTCTCCCTGTAGCCCCAGCTATCCTGGAACTCTCCCCTTGGGCAAAATATTTATTATTTGGGGCTGGAAAGATGGCTCAGTGTTTAAGAGCACTGGCTGTTTTCCAGAGGACCCAGTTTTGATTCCCAGCACCCATGTGGTGGTTAATAACTCTCTATAACTTCAGTTCCAGAGGATCTGACACCCTCTTCTGATCTCTGAGGGCATTGCTCAACACAGATACACTTAGACATATTTCCTTTTTTATTCCATCCAGTACCCCACTCCATGGTAAGTTACCATCCATATGCAGGGTGGTTCTTCCCTCCACAGTTAAACCTCTCTGGAAACACCCTTAAAGACACTCAGAGGTGTGGCTCCTAGGTGACTCTAAAGACAGTCAGGTTGACAATGAAGACTGACCATCACAGTAACTAAAACGTCATCCACTGGGACACTTTTGTCTGTTCCAATTTAAACCAGGCGGAGGGGAAATATCAGTGAGAATGGAGAATCAAGGAAATATAAACTCCAGTCCACCATAAAAGCAATTTAAAAATTACAAAAATTCTCCAAGTCAAGTTTTTTGTCACAACTCTGGAAATTAACTGAGATCTTAAGGCAAACTAGAGAAAATGTTCAAGAAAAATGGCTGATTCTCAGTAAGTAATAATGAATTCCACTTTCCTAAACTTCATGAATTTTGAGGAGCTAATAAAAAATTTCTAGGGGTGCTGGAGAAATGGCTCAGCAGTTACCAGTGCAGAGGGTCAGAGTTCATTTCCTAACACCTATGTTAGGCAGCTCACAGTCATCTCTAACTCCAGTTCTGAGGGGATCTCGAGCCTCTGGCCTCCTTGGGTACCTGCATTCACCTACACAGACATACACATAGACACATACACACATGTATTTAAAAAATAAAATAAATCTTAAAAAATATTCAGTGTGGGAAGATGGCTCAGCAGGCAAAGACTCCTGCCACCAAGTCTGATGATCTGAGCTGTATCCCCAGAAGGAGAAAACTACTCTAGCAAATTGTTTCCTGAGCTCCACATTTGTGCCATAGCAGGCATGCCACACACACACATACACACACACACACACACACACACACACACACACGCACGCAAACAGAGACATACACACCAAATAAATAAAAATCAAAAGAATGAGGGAAAAAACTAGTTTGTCATGACATTGTATCTAACCACAGTATCTATCTAATGGGAGTGCTTCTTAGTATTTCTTATACAAAGTTGCTTGAGCTTTTGTCTAAGCCTTTTCTAAAATATTATACTATAGTTAAAAGTATCAGGCTGGTGTAACTTAGGCTTTCTGGATGCTTAACAACCATACTTAAGGCCCATACCAATTTGGCCAAGGGACTTAAGGAATAACTTTGTTCCTTGTCGACTAAGTCCCAAGGGACTATGCATGGGGGCATCTCTTGAAATGTCCTGCAAATGTGAGTCACCAGTCTTCCTGTGCAGGGAGGTCTTGGAGATCCACTAATGGGACTTCAGCCAGTGTCCAGTCTATAAAGAGGAAAGTCTGCTCATGCTTCAAAAAGGGAAGCCTGGTCTAGCAGGACCTGACTGTCTAAGAATGGATAGAACTGGTAAATGAAAAGCCAAAAGGAGCCAGGGGCTCCCCCCGCCAAAACCTGAGGACCAGATCCTTAACTGACCTTGAGAAAACAAAAACCTTGGTTAATTTGAGCTGACAGCATCCTTAAGCATCCAAAATGAAAGTATAACCAGAAGTAAAAAATTAGTAAGGCCTGGGAAATTGTACTTCAGGTATAAAACTTGAGATCTTACTAAAAAGACAAAAAGTTAAAAAAAAACACAAGAGCACAGTTTTGTCTGTCTTATTGGCAAGTGCAGCTACCCTGTGGCTGCTACTGCTTTTGCCATCCTTCAAAGACATGAGACACAGCTTCTCAACCTTCCAATATGGACTGAAGACTCATGTCTCTCCAAGAATCCTCCAAACTTTTAGTGCCAGATGCAGACTGCTGAGACATCCAGCTTGTGTACTGAGCTACTACTGGAGTTTCAGCCTCTTCAGAGTATTGACTGCCATTGTTGGACTACCCAGGCTGTATCATGGAGACCAGTACAGGAAGATCAAGACAGGATGTGGTGCTTTCTGGACCTCATTTGGTGACCATGGGAAGGGAAAACCCCAGTGTGGAGCACAAGGGCAGGACTGATGGTTGTTTGAGCTTGCCAAGGTGGAGCCTTCAAACATGACATCTTTCAGCCTAATTAAAAAAAAAAGAAAGAAATCATAAGCTGAAGATGCTAAAAGATATATGTAGCATGCATATATGCATATTTTGGAGGGATGCAGATTAGAAGGAACAACAACAACAAAAGAATGGGTCAAAGAACTGACTGAAATGGTGAACTTCTCCTCAAAACAGTAAACTTCTGCATCAAAATTTTTAAAAGAGACTGAGAAAAAGATGAAAATCATGTTTGGCAGAATGCATGAGCTCTGGTGGGGATAGGGGACAAGGAATGGGGAATAGGTCCTGACTTGATTGGAAATTTTGTATGAAATGCACAAAGCTTCAATAAAAATTGGCAAAAATAAATAAATAGATAAAAAATAAAATACCTAGGGACTATTGAGATTCTCAGTGGGTAAAGATGGTTGCCAGCAACCCTGACCACCCAAGTTTGATCCCTGGAATCTACAAGGTAGAAGGAGAGAACTGATCCCAGCACCTCTGACCTCCATACACATGCAATAGTACTCATGCATTCCCACAAATGATAAACAAATTTAAGAAAAAAGGTTTTAAAAATCTATCACATGGTGCTGGAGAGATGGGTATGGTTAAGAACACTGGCTGCTCTTGCAGAGGATCCAGGTTCTATTCCCAGCACCTACATGAAGGCTCACAATTATCTTTTAAGTCCAGTTCCAGGGGATCCAATGCTGCCTCTGGCCTCCATGACATGGATATACTTACATACATATAAGCCAAAACACTCATACACACAAAATTAATAAATAAAATTTAAAAATTATATCATGGAAAAGCCCAGGATCAAATGGACCAGCAAATTCTACCGAATGTTTAAAGAAGCTTTATCATTATTATTTCTCAAATACTTCAAAAAAATAAAAAATGAACACTTCCTACTTTTTTCTTTGAAGCCAACATTGGCCTATGACAAGACAAAAACATAAGAAAAATATAGACCACTATCCCTCATAAATGTAGCTACCAAGATCCTCAGCAAATAACCAACAAACTGAATGTATAATCAAGTAGAATTTGTTCTAGGAATGCAAAGTTAGTGTAACTTTAAAATCAATCCATGCATATACATTATATTATTTTTTTAATTTTTAAAAACTTTATTATTATTTTCTGTATGTGTATGAATGTACTGTCTGCATGCAGGTTTGTGCACCCGTGTCGTGCAATGCCGCGAAGGTCAGAAGAGGGTGGGTGTCGGATTCCCCTGGAACTGGAGTTCTCCTGGAATTGGAGTTTCAGATGGTTCTCAGCCACCATGTGGGTGCTGGGGATTGAACCCAGGTCCTCTGTAAGAGCAGTCGGTGCTCTTAACCGCTAGGCCATCTCTCCGGCCCCACATTATATTATTAAAATAAAGGAAAGAGGGGCTGTAGAGATGGCTTAGCAATTAAGAGGTGCTTATTGCTCTTACCCTTGCAGGAAACCCAAGTTCAGGTCCCAGAACCCATGTCAGATGGCTCACAACTGCCTGTAACTCCAACTCCAGAGGACCTAACACCTCTGGCCTCCATAGGCACCTGCATACATGTGACAGATACACATATTCACATATAAATAAAAAACAAATTTAAATATTTAAAAGTTTCTTAAGAACCATAAGATCATCTAAACAAAGCCAGAAATTTTTAATATAGAAAATTTTGCTTAAATCAAAATACCTTTTCACTATAAAGACATGCAGCCAACTAGGAGTAGAAGGGGTTGTTTTTCATCTAATAAAAGGCATCTATGAAAACCCATAGCTAACATCGAGCTTTCTCCCTCATATTGGAGCAAGATGAACATGGTCATTCCTGTCATTCTATTTAACATACACTGGAAGTTCTAGCCAAAGCAATTAGATAAGAAAAAGAAATAAAAAGCCACCATTTGGAGATAGTATGAGTTTATATAAAGAGCACCCTAAAGAAACTACAAGCTGGACACAGTGGCACATGCTTGAGGATAAGATAGACTAGCAAATTCTACCAAATGTTTAAAGAAGCTTTATCATTATTATTTCTTAAATATCTCAAAAAAAAAAAAGTGAACACTTCCTACTTCTTACTTCTATTGTAGAAGTAGAAGGGGACCCCAAAATGGAGCTTTCTGACAGTAGCCAGCCTCAAGCTTCAGAAAATGGACTGCTTATAGCTGTTAATCCAGCAGTAACAGCAGGAAAAAGAAACAGAAACAGCCTCCCCCAACCTCATGCTGAGGGGAATCCCCGAAGCTGACAGCAGCAGCAGAAACAGAAACTTTTTTTTACATATTTCTCTGCAGAAACAGAGACCTGCAGAGCTGATCGTGAATTTTTAGACTTTTAGCAGCTCAGGGAAGTTCTTCCCCTCCCCGACCAGGTTTGACAGGTCTTCCCTGATTGCTTCCATTATCCACCTTATTTGCATACCCACATTCAGCCAAACAGGGCACAGTTGCAGGAATAGAGAGAGTAGCATTGTGGGAGCTGAAGGAAGAGCAGGAGAAGGAAGACTGAGATGGAGAATTTAAACCTGTTACATTTGAATTGTGGAATCCACATGGCACTCTGTGTAAAGTTTTTTGTTTTATCCCATTTGAGGTTGGTAATCCCAAATGGACAATGAAGTATATCCCGTTCATACCTTCAGTCTGCCCACCCCATTCTTGGATGAGTGGGGAAAAAATCCAGTTGAAAGCTGGACAGTTTCCACCAGTCACTTCAGTCTCAGCACTGAGGAGGCAGAGGCAGCAAGATTGTGAGTCTGAGGCCAGCTTGAGCTGCACAGCAAGACCCTATCACATCAACAACAAAACTATCTGAGCTAGCAAAAAGTTCAGTAAAGTTACAGGACAGGAGATCAACACAAAATCAGTTACATCTGTCTACTAAAATGAACATTTTTTTGGAAAATGAAATTAAAATAATTCTATTCACAAAGTGATAGAAATTGGAGTAAGCTAGTTTCTTTTAAAAAACTTTATTTTTATTTTATGCTTATGAGTATTATGTCTGCATGTGTGAAAGTACACCCATATCATGTAGTGCCTGCAGAGGCCAGAAGAGGGCATCAAATTCCCTTGGAAGCTGAGGCTCCCCTTGAACTCCTGATCCTCCTGTCTTTACCTCCAAAGTATTAGAATTACATATTCCTGACTCTGTTTTTGCTCGTTTGTTTTGTTTTTGGTAGTAAGGATCAAATCCAGGGCCTCACACATACTAAGCAAGCATTCTGTGACCCACTTCTTCCTCTTTGCTACTGAGGTCTAGGCAAGCAGAGGCCAAAATGAGACAGGGCATATTTTCTTCCCACCTGGAACAAGAAGGCTCTATTTTTTCCTAACTTCGTTTATATTAGTCTATTTCCCATTGCTATACTGTAATTTGAGGCTGGGTACTTTGAAAAGAAAAGAGACTATTCAGTTCACAGTTTAGAGGCTGAAATTTCCAAGTGTGGGTGGCCCCTTTGACTTCACATGTTGGCTGAGCACATGTGGTGGGAGCATTTGCAAGAGAATTTGGGAGTCAGGCTCTCTTCTGTTTTGCTCACTGGCTTCCATGATAACTGCCTTAATCCTTCCCAAGGCAAGCACACACAATGACCCGACAAAATCCCACCAGCCCCAGCTTCTCAATGGTCCCAACACCTTTTATATTGCCACTGGGGGACCAAGTTTTCAACCATAGAGCCTTGCAGGAGTCAAACCATACCATGGTACTCAGCCACCTGACCATGCATCTTGCCTCTCTTCACAGGGGCCATGTCACCAACATGGGACTGGTTTTCTGGGGCTTTGGCCCTGTGAACTCTGTTCCAGGCCTCTACACAACCTCTCCCCAGGTGCACTAGATCCAGCATTGCTTGTGTTGCTGGCCTTGTCTGAGGTCTTCCTCCTCCTCAATACCTGTCTCCATTTTCTCCTTTTCTCTCCTCTGAACTCACTGTGCAGGGAAATTTTTCTGAAGCAACTCATTGGCTTCATAGGTGGCCCTGCTCCCTGACACTTCAGTCTCTGGGGTCCCCTTTACTCCTGGCTTGGTACACCTGAGGCCAGACTGATAACAAGTGAGCAAAGCATGTGAGCAGCAGCCTCCTCTGCAGTGTGAGGTTCATTCAGCATCATAGGCTGCAGAGTGGCCTGGACAGGCCAGTCACAAACCAGGGCATCTCCATATTGGGTGTCTTTTCAAGAAGGAAGAGTAGGGGCTGGAGAGATGGCCTAGCTCTTACAGAGGACCCGGGTTCAATCCCCAGCACCCACATGGCAGCCGAGAACCGTCTGAAACTCCAATTCCAGGAGAACTCCAGTTCCAGGGGAATCCGACACCCTCTTCTGACCTCCGCTGCATTGCACGACACGGGTGCACAAACCACAACATGGGTGCACAAACCTGCATGCAGACAGTACATTCATACACATACAGAAATAAAATAAAATAAAATTTAAAAAATAAGAAGGAAGAGTGAGTGCAGGAGACAAGCAACAGTATGTGAGTACACCCAGGCCCTGTCAGCTGCAGGTGGGAGGGAGGCACACCACATCCTCCGAGGGCACTTTGGCTGCCCAAGAGCAGATCCTGGCAAGGGCTCCAAGCCTCTCAGAGTGTCCTTGTGTTTCCAGCACAGTGTGGCCTAACCCTGGGTGTTCAGCTCTGGCTTCAGCCTTGTTTGGGCAATGCTGACCCAGGCCAGGTCTGGGTGCCAAGTCCTGAGTACTGGACAAAGGCAGGAGGAGCAGATAGGATCTGAGGTCCAGCTCCTGGGAAGCATGTGAGTGCCCACCCTGCACTTACACCAACTTCCTGCTCCTGGGGCTGTCTGGCAAGCTGGGTGTGGCCACAGTCTGAAGAGGGCAGGGAGGTGGGTAGCATCCTTTCTTAGCCCTCCCCATGGATTCTTCATAGGAGGCACAGAGCAGGGGTGCAATGGGGTTAAAACACCCAAGTTTTAACAAGTGTTGAGTGGGAAGAGGGCAGAGACATTAACTTCATGTGTTATTCACTTGTTAGGGGGAACCACTGAGACAGACCCAGGACATGCGACTGCTAAGAAGGGAAAACATGGGATCAGAAACACACACATACACATACACACAAACATACACACATACAGATATACACACACAGATACATGCACATACATACACACATACACATACACATGCACACACATACACACAAATACATGCACATACACACACATACACACATACACACACAAACACATGCACATACACACACATACACATACGCACACATACACACACACATACATACACACACACACACAGAGGACCCAATTCAAAAGAACATGGAAGAAAGGAGTGGTGGTGGTGGGATATTTTACATAAGATATTTCAAATAAATTCAGATGTACTGTAATCACAAAAAAATGTAAAAGATCAGTGATTTAGGTAAAAAAAAATGTAATTTTGTAATGGGGGAACATCTAGCTCTATGCGATGTTTCATGTTGCTAGAACAAAATGCTTGAGACTGGTTAATTAATAAATAAAAAAGCTTATTTTGGGGGCTGGAGAGCTGGCTCAGCAGTTAAGAGCACTGACTACTCTTGCAGAGGACCCAGGTTCAATTCCCAGCATCCACATGGCAGCTAAGAACCGTCTTTAACTCCAGTTTCAGGGGAATCTGATGCCCTCTTCTGACCTCCACAGCATTGCACGACACAGGTGCACCAACCTACATGCAGACAGTACACTCATACACATAAAAATAAATAAATAAATAAAAAATAAAAAACTTAAAAAAAAAGAAGAAACGCTTAAAAAGAAAAGCTTATTTTGTCTTAGGGTTTAAGAAAGCCCAAGAGCAGCCAGGTGTGGTGGAGCACGCCTTTAATCCTAGCACTTGGGAGGCAGAGGCAGGTGGATCTTTGTGAGTTCAAGGCCAGCCTGGTCNCGATCCCCAGCACCCACATGGCGGCTAAGAACCGTCTGTAACTCCAATTCCAGGAGAACTCCAGTTCCAAGGGAATCTGAGACCCTCTTCTGACCTCTGCGGCATTGCACGACATGGGTGCACAAACCTACATGTAGACAGTACACTCATACACATACAAAAATAATAATAAATTTAAAAAATACAATTTCGACTTGTATTACAATTGCAGAAATGTAATCGGTGATTTTAAATCCTCACAAGCATTCCTGGGGGGGGGGGGACTGTTCAAATAGCTTTACAAGCAAATTCTACCAAGAAACCAATCATTCAAATTCAAATCCTACATGAACTTATCTCAGAGAATAGAAAGGCCAGACACATTCCTGTTTTGTTTTTGCAAATCTAACATAAGGTTGAGATGCAAACTATACGAAAACAGAATGAAACGGGGCTGAAGAGATGGCTCAGCGGTTAAGAGTGCCGACTGCTCTTGCAGAGGACCTGTGTTCGATCCCCAGCACCCACATAGCGGCTGAGAACTGTCTGTAACTCCAGTTCCAGGGGAATCTGACGTCCTCTTCTGACCTCTGCGGCATTGCACAACACAGGCGCACCAACCTACATACAGACAGTACATTCATACCATAAAAAAAATAAATTAAAAAAATAGAATGAATGATAAAATGACACTAAGTTAACTCACAAAACAAAAACAAAAAGACAGATTATCATAGTCAATGTAGATTTATGGAAAATATGAGGTTGGGGCTGGAGAGATAGTTCAGAGGTTAAGAGCACTGTCTGCTCTTGCAGAGGACCCAGATTTAGTTCCCAGCATCCACACTGCAGCTAACAAATGTCTGTAATTCCAGTTCCAGGGGGATCTGACATCCTCTTCTGGTCTCTGTGGGGTTTACATGACATAGGTGCACTTACATACATGCAGGCAAAACACTCATACACATGAAATAAAGTAAATGGTTTTTTGGTCTATTTAAAACAGAGTGTCCCTGCTGGGTGTGGTGGCACACACCTTTAATCCCAGCACTTGGGAAGCAGAGGTGGGCAGATCTCTGTGAGTTCAGGGCCAGCCTAGTCTACAGAGCAAGTTCCAGGCCAGCTGGGGCTACAGGGAGACCCTGTCTCAAAAACACCTTTTTTTTTTTTGTCTTTTCAAGAACAGGGTCTCCCTGTAGCCCCAGCTGTCCTGGAACTCGCGCTGTAGACCAGGCTGGGCTTGAACTCATAGAGATATGCCACACCTTTAATCCCAGCACTTGGGAGGCAGAGGCGGGCAGATCTCTGTGAGTTCAGGGCCAGCCTGGTCTACAGAGCAAGTTCCAGGCCAGCTGGGGCTACAGGGAGACCCTGTCTCAAAAACACCTTTTTTTTTGGGGTCTTTTCGAAACAGGGTCTCCCTGTAGCCCCAGCTGTCCTGGAACTCGCGCTGTAAACCAGGCTGGGCTTGAACTCATAGAGATCCGCCTGCCTCTGCCTCCCAAATGCTGGGATTAAAGGCGTGCGCCACCACGCCCGGCTCAAAAATTTTTTTAAAAAAGAGTGTCTCTGTAGCCCCAGCTGGCCTGGAACTCACTATGTAGACCAGGCTGGACTTGAACTCACAAAGATCCGCCTGCCTCTGCCTCCCAAGTGCTAGGATTAAAGGCTTGCGCCACCATGCCTGGCAAGAATAAATAAAATTTTAATTAAAAAAAAACAACCAAGTACAGGGGCAACCTTACTTGATGGTGGTAACTAACCCAGTTCCCAGAGTGAGATGTTCTACTTCCTTGAAGCAGTGTTAAGCCTTCGTAATAGCCCAGGTTTTTGTGGCCTAAACCCTTCTAGCTGCAAACTACCTCTCAACCCTGTCCTGTTGAAGAGCGAAAACTCAACGTAGGCAGAGTGGAACAGACCTGTTCACACTGTAGTATCCAGCAATGAGAGACTTTCCCAAAGCATCAACAAAGAATTTGAAGGTCAAAAAAAGAAAAACATACCATGAAGTAATGACCAAAGAGCATGTCAGCTGTGTCGACCAGATAAATTGCAGGGCAGCAAAGCTGTCTAGACACTGACCAACTGGACATGCTAGCAGAAAGCCAGGTTTCTATGAGTGCTAATAAGAGAGAGGAGGCACAGAGGACAAGATATTGTGGAAGAAAGTGCTTTTATGTAATTATTTGTTTTTATTTTATGTGTAAGAGTGTTTTGCCTGCACGTATATAAGTGCACCCATGTATGCAATGTCATTTCTCCAGCCCCAGAAAAGGTGTTAAAGATGGCATTTTCCTCTGTTGCCCAGATTGACCTTGAACTCTTGAGGTGAAGTGCCTCAGCCTGAGAAGGAGCTGGAACACCCACCAGTATATTCAACTACAAGGAAGACTCAGCTGTACACACAGGCGCTAGCTTGCTAGGGGATGAGCAGGTACATGTGTGCAGAGGTTAGCTGCAGGTGTCATTACTTGGCAGCTATCCACCTTATTTTTTGAGATAGGGTCTCTCATTGGCCTGGGGTTTGCCAATTAGGCTGGTCTGACTACCCAGTGCGCTCCATGGATCCTCTGTCTCTACCTCTCCAGCACTGGGTTTATAAACATGTGCCACCATGCCCTGCTTTTTATGTGGGTTGAAGTCAGGTCTTCATACTTGCATGGCAAGCACTTCACCAACTGAACCATCTCCTCAACCTCCATCAACTTTTTGAATCAAATTTGAAAACAGATGGACTAGATTTCTTGGAAAAACAGTTTCCCAGAACAGAATGAACTTAAAAATACAATTTCAGGGGCTGGAGAGATAGCCTAGCGGTTAAGAGCACCGACTGCTCTTGCAGAGGACCCGGGTTCGATCCCCAGCACCCACATGGCGGCTAAGAACCGTCTGTAACTCCAATTCCAGGAGAACTCCAGTTCCAGGGGAATCCGACACCCTCTTCTGACCTCCGCGGCATTGCACGACACGGGTACACAGACCTGCATGCAGACAGTACATTCATACACATACAGAAATAAATAAAATTTAAAAAATTTAAATAAATTTCTTTCTTTCTTTTTTTTTTTTTATTTTTATTTGGTCTTTTCGAGACAGGGTCTCCCTGTAGCCCCAGCTGTCCTGGAACTCACTCTGTAGACCAGGCTGGTCTTGAACTCACAAAGATCCACCTGCCTCTGCCTCCTAAGTATCTGCAGAGATATTTTAAGAGTAGAATTATTTACATATTTGCTCTGTTCCACCACAAGATGCGGGAATATCCTTCATCTGTTTAGATCTTTGCCTCCTTACCTCACATTTTCATGGTTTTGGCCCATAAGTCTTTGTCCACATAAGTCCAAATTTTGTCGGATTTATATCCAAGTATTCCCCTTTAGAAATCACTATAAGCAATGCTGTATTTTAATTTTTATTCTCACAAATTCATCACTGGCACACAAAAATTGCTCATGATTTATTGCTGTTGTTATTTAGTTTTTGGGTAGAGGCTGGCCTCTCACCCAGTGTCTTCCTGCCTCAGCATCCTGAGTACTAGGCTTAGAGGTGTGCACGACCACACCCAGCTGCCCATTGCTCTTTACATGTTAATCTTGCAGCCCTATATTTCCTTGTATTTCGCTGAATTTGGCTATTACTTCTAAGATTTTTTGTTTTGGTTTTTGTTTATTTTTCCTTTTTTTTTTTTTGGACAGGCTCTCCCTGTAGCCCCAACTAGCCTGGAACTCACTATATAGATCAGGGTGGCCTTGATCTCACAGAAGTCTATCTGCCTCTCCCTCCTGAGTGCTGAGATAAAAAACTTCTAACAAAAAATTCCATAGGGAATGTTGCAGAAATAGGCAGGGGCAGCTCAAGTTCTTTTGTTTCCCATTCTTTCCCTTGTGGGATGGTTTGAACTTCTAGCAGGATTCTAAGTAGCTGCAAAAGCAGATCCTTGCCTTGTCCTTAGTCTTGGCAGGAAAGTACTCAGTACTGTTAGCTGGAGGATTTTTGTTGTTATGATTTGTTTGTTTTGAGATAGGGTCTCACTGTGTAGCCCAGGCTGGCCTCAACTCCTGATCCTCCTTCCTCAGTGCTGGGATTATAAGCATGTTCCATCATATCCAGCATAGCTGTTGGGTTTTTTTGTGTATGTGGGAATCCTTTATTGAATCAAGGAAATTCTCCACTCCCAGGTACTGAGAGCTTTGACATATGTGGGTGGGTGTCAAATTTTGTTAAATGCTTCTGTGTCACTTGGTGTAACATGTGGTCTTCTGTGCTTTACCTGATTGATCTTTGAATATTGAACCACATTTGTACAGATGAAATACATCTCATTTGATCATAGCATATAATGATTTTCATCTATTGCGATATCTATTTTATAAATTTTTCACTACTTAATGGCTGTAAGGTTAAGGCACGCTCCCCCCAGAATGAAAGGCCACGAGGTCTAAGCTCTTCGGAGCAAAGTTTAATTCAGGGTAGCCAGGGCTAGGCTCAGGGGAGAGGTAGAGCCAAGCATAGATTGGCATCTGGCTTGGGAATTTAAGGGAGATGTGGGAGTGGGATTCAGTGAGGGTGGGGTGGGTCGAATCTGGAATCTGGCTTCCAGAAGGGCGAAGGGCGATGCGGAAGATTCCTGAGTAATCAGTGGTGGCCTGCTTTAGCATAGCCAAAGGCTAGCCTGGTAGAGCAGATTCTTGGACCTCCTGTCTTAGGTGTCTCTGCATTCCAATGGCCTTCTGGATCTCACAACCTGAGAATGGTGATGATCAATGAGAGGTAAATTACTAAAAAAAAAATGAAGCAGAAATTTGAGGCCAGCTAGGGCTACATCTTTGCCAAGCTTGGTAGCTCACACCTATAATTTCTATGCTTGGGAGCTATAGGCAGGAGGAATGCCAAGAGTTTGAAACCAACCAGGGTTATAGAGTGAATTCCAAGCTGGCCTGAGCTACAAGAATGAGACTATCTCAAAACCAAAACACAAAAAACCAGCCAGGCAGGTTAGCACACACTTTTAATCCCAGAGTTTGGGAGGCAGAGGCGGGTGGATCTTTGTGAGATCAAGGCCAGATCTACATAGTGAGTTCCCAGCCAGCTGGGGTTATGGGGAAAGCCTGTCTCAAAACCAAACAAACAAAAAGCAAAACAAAAAAGAGTTGAAATCTAAGAACATTGTTTTTAAAAATGGAGATGAAAACTACAAGTAATTGTCTTTGGGAAGGAGAAAAAGTAATCTGGAGACAGAGGTGCTTGGTTTCCATGGTAAACCCCTGGGTTCTTTTTTATCTTTTTTTTTTTTTTTTTTTTTTTTTTTTTNTTTTTTTTATATATTAATGTCTTTTTGGGGCTGGAGAGATGGTCCTAGCAGGTTAAGGAGCACAGACCTTCTTACAGAGGATCCGGCTTTGATCCCCCAGCACCCACATGACGACGAGAACTCCTTCTGAAACTCAATTCCAGGAAGAAACTCCCGTTTCCCAGGGGAATCCGGCACACCCTCTTTCTACCTTCGCGGCATTTCACGACCGCGGTACACAACAACCTAGATGCAGACAAGTTAATCATCGATACACATACAGAAATAAATAAAATTTAAAAAATTTAAAAAATTTCTTCTGTTCGTTTTTTTTTTTTATTTTTATTTGGTCTTTTTTTTTTAGGTCTCTGTAACCCCAGCTTGTCCTGGAAACTCACTCTAGTGACCAGGCTGGTCTTGAACTCACACAGATACCACCTGCCCTTGCGCTCCTAAGTATCTGCAGAGATATTTTAAGAGTAGAATTATTTACATATTTGCTCTTGTTCCACCACAAGATGCGGGAATATCCTTCATTGTTTAGATCTTTGCCTCCTTCCTCACATTTTCATGTGTTTTGGCCCATAAGTCTTGTCCACATAAGTCCAAATTTTGTCGGATTTATATCCAAGTATTCCAACTTTGAGAAAACTATAAGCAATGACTGTTTGTATTTTAATTTTTATTCTAAAAATTCATACTGGCACACAAAAATTGCTCATGATTTATTGCTGTTGTTATTGTTTTTTCGGGTAGAGGCTGCGCCTCCTTCACCCAGTTTTGCCTGCCTCAGCTCCTGAAGTACGATGGCTAGAGGTGTTGCACGACCACACCCAGCTGCCATTGCTCTTTAACATGTTGATCTTGCAGCCTCTATATTTTTCCTTGTATTTCGCTTGAATTTGGCTATTACTGTTCTAGATTTTTTGTTTTGAGTTTTCTGTTTATTTTTGCCTTTTTTTTTTTTTTGACAGTGCTCTCCACTGTAGCCCACCGAGGCCTGGAACTCCTATATAGATAGGCTAGCCTTGATATCACGAAGTCTATCTGCCTCTTCCCCTCCTTGGAGGCTGAGATCAAAACTCTCTAACAAAAAATTCCATAGGAAGTTGCAAGAAATAGGGCAGGGGCAGCTCAGTTTCGTTTTTTTTTCCCATTCTTTTTCCCTTGTGGGATGGTTTGAACTTCTAGCAGGATTCTAAGTAGCTGCAAAAGCAGATCCTTGCCTTGTCCTTAGTCTTGGCAGGAAAGTACTCAGTACTGTTAGCTGGGATTTTGTGTTTGATTATTTTTTTGGTTGAGATAGGGTTCTCACTGTGCTAGCCCCAGGCTGGCCACAACTCCTGATCCTCCTTCCTCAGTGCTGGTGATTATAAGCATGTTCCATCATATCCAGCATAGCTGTTGGGTTTTTTTGTGTATGTGGGAATCCTTTATTGAATCAAGGAAATTCTCCACTCCCAGGTACTGAGAGCTTTGACATATGTGGGTGGGTGTCAAATTTTGTTAAATGCTTCTGTGTCACTTGGTGTAACATGTGGTCTTCTGTGCTTTACCTGATTGATCTTTGAATTGAATTGTTTGAACCACAGTTTGTACTGTGAGAATACATCTCATTTGATCATTAGCATATAATGATTTTCATCTATTGCGATATCTATTTTATCACAATTTTTCAACTACTAACTGGCTGTAAGGTTATAGTGGCAAACTCCACCCAGAATGAAAGAGCCACGAGGCTAGAGTCTTGCGAGCAAAGTTTAATTCAGGGTAGCCGGGGCTAGGCTCAGGGAGAGGTAGAGCCAAGCACAGAATGGCGTCTGGCATGGGGATTTAAGGGAGATGAGTGCCTGGGAGGTGGGATCAGTGAGGGTGGGGTCGTGGTCGATCTTTCGAATCTGGAAACTGGCTTCCCAGAAGGGCAGGGCGATCGGAACGATTCCTGAGTTTAATAGTGGTGGCACTGCTTTAGCATAGCCAAGGCTTAGCCTGTTAGGCAAGGGATCTCTGGGACCTCCTAGTTTAGGTGTCTCTGCATTCCAATTGTTTCTGGATCTCAACAACCTGAGAATGGGATGATCAATGAGATGGTAAAAATTAATAAAAAAAAAAATGAAGCAAAATTTGAGGCCCGACTAGGCACAATCTTTGCCAAGCTTGGTAGCTCCACCTATAATGTCTATGCTTGGGAGCTATAGGCAGGAGGAATGCCAAATTTTGAAACCAACCAGGGTTATAGAGTGAGATTCCAAGAGGGACACTGAGCTAAACAAAGAGACTGATCTCAAAAACCAAAAACACAAAAAAACCAGCCAGCAGGTTAGCACACACTTTATTTTAATCCCAGAGGGAGGTGAGAGGCCAGAGGCGATGGATCTTTTGTGAGATCAAGGCCAATTACATAGTGAGTTCCAGCAAGTGGGGTTATGGGGAAAGCTGTATCAAAAAAAAAAAAAAAAAAAAGAGCGTGGGCGGGTGTGGTGGCTGCATGCACTTTAATCGAGCACTTGGGAGGCAGAAGGCAGGCGGATCTTGTGAGTTCAAGGCCAGCCTGTCTACAGAGCGAAGTTACGCGACAAGCTGGGGCTACAGGGAGACCTTCTGCAAAAGATAAAAAAAAAAAAAATGAATACAATAATATTTTGTTGAGATAGAGTCTGCATTAATGGAGCCGTGGTGGTCACAGGCCTTTAATATATGCTACTGTAGAGATAAGTAAGATCAAGACCTTCCTGGGCTATAGACTGAGTTCATGACTTGCCTGAGCAACTCATCAAGACTATCTCAAAATAAAAAGTGAAAAAAAAAAAAAAGTACTGGGAGCAGATGTGGTAGCACAGGCCTATAATCCCAGCACTTGGAAGGCAAAGGCAGAAGGACTGATGTAAATGTAAGGCCAGTGTGATCTACATAATGAGTTCTATGCTAGCCAGGGCTATAGAGTAAGACTTTGTCTCTAAAAACTAAAAGGGCTAGGTAGATTGCTCATGCCTAGCAACCTGAATTTAGGTCCCTAGAATCTATGTAAAAGCCTCATCTCGTGGCCATAAGGCAAACAAGAGACTCCCCAGAAACATGCTGACCAACTAGCCTAAACTAGCCTAGAGTTATGGCAAACAAGGGAGACCCTGCCTCACACAAGGTGCAAGATAAGGATGGCTACTTGAGATTTTCTTCACACACACACACACACACACACACACACACGCACACACACGCACGCACACTCAAATCAGTCTTGCTTTTTAAAAACCCAAATAAGAGATGGCCTAGCGGTTAAGAGCGCCGACCGCTCTTGCAGAGGACCCGGGTTCGATCCCCAGCACCCACATGGCGGCTGAGAGCCGTCTGAAACTCCAATTCCATGAGAACTCCAGTTCCAGGGGAGTCCGACACCCTCTTCTGACCTCCGCGTTGCACGTCACAGGTGCACAGACTTGTATGCAGACAATACATTCGTACACATACGGAAATAAATAAAAAATTAAAAAAAATAATCCAAATAAATTAAAATGATAAAATAAGACAGTTGGGATTTATCATATTTACAGAGCACTGGCCTAGCATGCATGAGGCCTGGGTTCAATCATTATACTGAAGGAAAAGAAACAAACAAAAAACCTCTAAAAGAACATTTATGGGGCTGGAGAGATGTGTTAGCAGTTAGGGTTCAATTCCCAGCACCCACATGGTGGCTTACAACTGTTCGTAACTCTAGTTCCAGAGGAATCTGATACCTTCTTCTGACCTCTGTGGGGATTGTACAACATGGGTACACTTACATACATGTAGGCAATACCCTCATACACATAAAATAAAATAAAATATAAATAAAGCATTGTTTAAAAAAGAACATTTATGGGGGCTGGAGAGATAGCCTAGCAGTTAAGAGCACCGACTGCTCTTGCAGAGGACCTGGGTTCGATCCCCAGCACCCACATGGCGGCTAAGAACCATCTGTAACTCCAGTTCCAGGAGAACTCCAGTTCCAGGGGAATCTGAGACCCTCCTCTGACCTCCGCGGCATTGCACGACACGGGTGCACAGACCTACATACAGACAGTACATTCATACACATACAAAAATTAAAAAAAAATAAAATAATAAAATAAATAAAAAAGAACACTTATAGGCTTGGTATGATATACATGCTGCCTGTAATCCCAGCACTTGGAAGGCTGAGGCAGGACTGTGAGCTGAATGACAGGCACTATTTGAAAAAAAAGAAATGGATATTTTAGATGCGTTTTGTTTAGTTTTCAAATTTTTGATATTTTGTTTTTTTATTTGTTATTGTTGGTAGTTTAGTTCCACTGTGAACAGAAAATAGTTCTATATCATTAAATTTTTTATGATGAAAATGTACATGCTCACCAGGCTTGGTGGTACATGCCTTTAATCCTAGCACTCAGGAGGAAGAGACAGGCAAATCTCTGTAAGATCAAGCCAGCCTGGCCCACTTAGTGAGTTCCAGGCCAGCTGGGGCTACATGGAGACCCTGTTTCAAACAAACAAACAAACAAACAAACAAATGTACATGCTCTAATCTATCTCAGCTCTTCTTTAAAATATCTTTTCAGAGATGTAGCTACATATAATTCACTACTTTAAGGCATATAATTTGAGGGCTGTGCATATAGCTCAGTGGTAGAGTGCTTGCTAGCATGTGCAAGGACATGGGTTCAATCCTCAGTCCTAAAATCAAAACAAAACTGAATATATAATTTGGGGACCAGGCATCTGTAATCCTGGCAAGAAGATCATGAGATTGAGGCTGGTTTGGGCTATATACACAAAGACCGCAATTCAGTGGATTTAAGTGTATCTGTAGTCTTATGGCATAATGTTAAAATAATTTCATTACACCCAAATTAAACTGTATAACCAGTAGGAGTTCATTTCTAGTCAGTTCCTATTCTCCACTTTCTTCTCTAAGCCCCATGTTAGCCATTAAACCATTTTCTCTGGACATTTCACACAACGTAAGCATACAATAGTTGAACCTTTGTGTGTAACTTTTTCCACTTGCATGTTTTCTAGGCTTATCTGTTCTGTAGTCCCTATTGTTCATCCCTTTTCCTGGCTTGGACCATGTGAACAGTTTGGGTCTCTGTTGTTTGACACATAGGTATTTAGTATTGTTATGTCTCTTGGTAGATTGCTGATATTCTCACTATATAACATTTTTCTCTGCCCCTGGTAATTTTCTTAATGAATTCTCTTTGATATAAATATGCCCACTCTTGTATTCATTTGGCTAATGTTAGTAGATGTGATGGCAAACCCTGGGTGTCAACTTGACTAGAACTAGAATTAACAAAAATGATTTTCTGCCTTGCCAAGCGTGGTGGCACATGCCTTTAATCCTAGCACTCCGGAGGTAGAGGCAGGTGGATCTTTGTGAGTTCAAGGCCAGCCTGATTTATAGAGTGAGTTCCAGGACAGCTGGGGCTACAGGGAGAGCCTGTCTCAAAAAGACCAAAAAAAAAAAAAATGAGAGAACTTCTGACTGGATCATTTGAAGCTGGAAGACCCACCCTAACTGTGGGTGTTACCTTCTGATAACAGCCCATATAAAAGGCCATGGCAGAAGATAGCTCTTGCTTTTTTGCCTTTGCCTTCTCTCTCACTGGTGAGTTCATCTTGTTTCTGAGCCCAGCTTCTTGGATTTCAACATAGACCGAAGACTAGCAGATCTCCCAGAATCCATCAGGATTTCAGCAACATATTGGGACTACTGAGATGTCCAGTCTCATGGACTGAACAACTACTGGATTCTCAGCCTTTCCAGGCCGGTGCAGCCAATCAGTTGAATGAATATATATGTTCATTCTACTGATTTTGTTTCTTTTTTTGTTTGTTTGTTTGTTTTATTTTATAAATTTATTTTTATTTTTTTAACAACTCTAGACCCATGCCCCCCCATTCCCCAACCCCACCAGAGCTCATGCATTCGGCCAAACATGCCTTTCATCTCTTTCTCAGTCTTTCTCAGTATTCTCCATAAGGAAGTTGACTGTTTTTAGCAGAAGTTCATCATTTCAGTCAGTTCTTCGATGCAGCCCTTTCTGTTGTTGTTTCCAATATGCATTACTCCCAACTGCTTTGGACAAAAACTCAGGGGCCATACACAAGAAATACTTACAACTAGGTAATTGGCATTAGCATCCACAGATGAGGGATACCATTCGTTGTTTGTTTTTCTGGGACTGTGTTACTTCACTCAGCATGATGTCCTCTAGCTCCAGCCATTTTCCTGCAAAGCTCATGATGTCGTCTTTCTTTACTGCTGCATAGAACTCCATTGTGTAGATGTGCCACATTTTCTCNTCCATCTACTCATCAGTCTGAGGTGCATTTGGGTTGGTTCCAGCCGCCTTGCTATCTGTGAAGGAGAGCTGAAATAAAACATGGCTGCGCAACGTATCGTCGTGGTGGGGGTGAGTCTTGAGGGGTACATGCCCGGAGTGGGTATGGTGGTCGGGTGGCAAGTTCCATTCAAGTCTTCCAAGAGTTCTCCACCACTGCTTTCCATAGTGGCTGTACCGAGTTTACATTCTCACCAGCAGTGGATAGTGTTCCCCTTCCCCAGACCGCGTCCAGCACTTGGTAATCATTTGTTTTTCTTGATCCTAGCCAGTCTTTATTGGATAGATTGATATCTCAAAGTGGTTTTTGATTTGCATTTCCTTATTGATCTAGTGATGTTGAACATCTAGTTCTCAATGTTCTCATCACCTCTTAATGTCTCACTTGGAAGTCTCTGTTCCAGTCTTGCTTCCATTTATTGAGTAGTCATTTGTTTTAATTTTTCTTTGTTTTTTGAGTAGTTCTTTAATATATTTCTGACTCAATGCCTTGTCAAATGTATCTGCGGTAAAGTTTCCTCCCACTCTGTGGATTTCTCTTCACTTCTGTGATTGTTTCATTTTGATGTACAGAAAGCTTTTGAATTTAATGAGGTCCCATTTGTCAATTGTCAACCTTAATCTTCTTGCGCAGTGCTGTCATGATTTAGGAAGTCTTTCTCTAAGGCCTATGATTCTTGTAGTCTGCTGCCAACTTTTTTCTCTTGCCTTCAGAGTTTGGGGCTTCACTTAGGGTCTTTGCATCCATCTGGAGTTGACTTTTGTAAAGGGTGAGGTAGGGATTTAATTTCATTCTTCTACAAGTGGTGATCCAGTTTTGCCAACACCCACTTGCTGAAGATGCTGTCTTTTTTCCATTGTGGCTTCTTGGCCCCCTTGTCAAATATAGATGGCTGAAATTGCATGTGCTCAGATTTGGATCTTCAGTTTGTTCATTGGTCAACAGGTCTGTTTGTGTGTCAGTACCAAGCTGTTTTTATGACTACAGCCCTGTAGTATAGTTTGAAGTCTGGTATAGAGATCCCCCCTGTGTAGCTCTTTGCGTCAGGGTTTTTTTGTTATTCGGGTCTTTTGTTTTTTCAAATGATTTAAGGACTTTTTGTTTCCAAGCCTGTGAAAGAACTGTGGGGGGGATTTGATTGGAATTGCGTTAACTCTATACAAGAGTGTCGGTAAAATGGACATTTTTACAATGTTAATTTTCCAATCCATGAGCATGGGAGGTTTTTCCATCTTCTGAGTCTTCTTCAATTTATTTCTTTAAGGTTTAAATTTTTGTTGTAGAGATCCCTTGGTGTCTTTGGTTATGTTTGTTCCTAGGTATTTGTTTTTGAGGTATTATGAGTGGGAGGGTCTGTTTGAATTTTTCTCCCTGTTGCTTTTTGTTGGTTGTAAAGAAAGGGCTTGATTTTTTACGGTTAATTTGTATCTGCCACTTTGTGAAGCTGTCTTTCTAGGCGTTTTCGGTGGGGTTTTAGCATCCCTTAAGTAAACACATATATCAACAAATAGGAGTAGCGACTTTCTCTTTTTTCCAATAGTACTCTCCTTTAATTTCCTTTTCTGCCTATTGCTCAGCAAGTGTTTCAAGACTATATTGAAGCGCGAGTGGTGACAGGGGGCAGCCTTGCCGAGTTCCTATCTTAAAGGGAATGTTTCTGTCATTTCCCCATTTAGGATGATATTTCTGTGGGTTTCTTATATGGCTTTGATTACATTGAGGAATGCTCCCTCCAATCCAATTACCTCTAGGACTTTAAGCATGGAGGGATGTTGGATTTTGTCAAAGGTTTTCAGCACCAATTGAGATGATGGTGTGGTTTTTTCTTTGATTCCATTTATGTGTTTGTGATTTACTGATTTTCATATGTTGAACCATCCCTGCATTCTGGTATGAATCCAACTTGGTCATGATAGATGATCTTCTTGATGTGGGTTGTATGGATTTGCCCGATCTGTTTAGAATTTTGGCATTGTGTTCATTAGGGAGATGGGTCATAGTTTTCCTTTTGGTTGTATCTTTGCCTGGTTTTGGTTAATAGAGTGATGCTGGTTATAGAAGGAATTTGGGGAGATTCCCTCTGATTATATCCTTCTAAACAGATTCAGTAATAGGTTTTGTAGGTCTTTTTGAACTGTTTTATAAAATTCTGCTTGATGATATACTGTCTGTCTGGGCCTGGGATCTTTTTTGGGATTTTTTTATTGGGAGGTTTCTTACTACATCCTCAATTTCTTCATATATAGGTCTGTTTAAGCTGCCGATCTCTTCTTGGTTGAGCTTTGGTGATTCCTGGATTTCAGATTTATCCATTTCTTTAGGTTTTCAAACTGGTAGAATATAGATTCTTGTAATATCTGTATGATTTTCTGGGATCTTTTCTTGTCTGTTGTGATATTTCCCTTTTCATCAGGGATCATATTGATTTGGAATTGTTTTTCTTTTCTTCTTTCTTTGGTTAAGCTGGTCTAGAGGTCTGTCTATCTTGTTTATTCTTTCAAAGAACCAACTTTTGGATTCATTTCATTTTTTGTCTTGTTTTCTTTGTTACTATTTCATTGTTTCTGCTCTGATTTTGCTTCTTTCTTCTTGTCTGTTGCGTTTAGGGTTCATTTTTGTTGCCTCTCAAGTGCTTTTAGCTGTAGTGTTAGATCATTCACTTGTGCTCTTCTGTTTTTCTATGTAGGCACCCAGGGATATAAACTTCCCTCTTAGGACTGCTTTTAAGGTATCCCATAGGTTTTGTTGTTGTATTGTCCATTTCATTCATTCCGGAATGGCTTTTATTTCTCTCTTTATCTTCCTTGACCCATTCATTATTCAAGAGTGGTTGTTTAGTCTCATGTGTTCTTGTAGGCAAGAGGGCTTGTCCTGGTGTTGATTTGAGTTATTGCACTGTAGTCTGATAAATGCATGAAATTATTTTCAATCTTTTGTATTTGTGGAGGTTTCTTTTGTTTCTCAGTATGTGGTCGACTTTTGGAGGAATGTTCCGTGGGGTGCTGAGTGAAAGTGTATTCTCTGGTGTTAGGATGGATATTTGGTAGAGGTCTATTAGGTCCATTTGGTTTCATATCATTCAGTTCAGATGTCTCTCTGTTTATTCTTTGTCCTGTTGACCTATCCAAAGGATCAGTGGCATATATCCCCTACTATGAGTGTACAGGGGTTGTGTGTGACTTGTTCGTCCTGAGAATTGTCTTTATAAAGTTTGGTGCACCAGAGTTTGGGGCCATATATTCATGATTGTGAAATCCTCTTGGTGAATTGTTCCTTTGATAAAGATGTAATGGCCTTCTTGTGTCTCTTTTGATTTCTTTTCTTTGAAGTGATTTTGTCTGATATTTAAAATAACAACACCTGCTTTCTTTTTGTACAATTTGCTTGGAATATTTTTTTCCATCCTTTCACTTTAAGGTGGGTCTGTCCTGAAGGTAAGATGTGTTTCTTGTAGACAGCATATGGATGGATTCTGTTTCCTAATCCAATCTTCCGTCTTGTTTTTGATTGGGGATTAGCCATTAATATTTAAGGTGTTATGCTGATAGGGGGGTCTGTGTTGTTTTCTTTGCCTTGTATCCTTTGCGGTTTGGTTTAGGTTTCTACCTCTGCAGTTATGCTTTTATTGATTTCTCTTTCTAGGTGCCTGGGATGTGGGTGCTCCTTTCTTCTGTTCTTTGAATTGCTTCCATATTCCTGAAGGGTTGGTCTTCCTGGACATGTATTCTTTCAACTTGTTATGTCATGGAAGTTTTTTCTCTCTCTCCTTCAATTTAATCGACATTTTTGCTGGTTATAGTAACTGGGTTGGCATCTATTGTCCTTTAACACCTTCTTGCTTTCAGTTTGCATGAGAAGTCAGTTGTAATTCTGATGGTTTCCCTTATAGGTCCTTGTTGTTTTTCTCTTGTGGCTTTAAGGATTGTTGTCTTTGTTGGGTGTCTAGCATTTTAACTATGACGTGGTGTGGAGAATTTCTTTTCTGATTGGTCTGTTTGGAGTTCTATGTGCTTCTTGTATTTGTATTGGTTTGTCTTTTTAAGTTTGGGGAAGTTTTCATCTTTATTCTGTTAGATTCAATATCATTCTCTTGGATTCTTCTCCTTCCTTACTCCTATGATGCAGAGGTTCGATCTTTTCATAGCGTCCCACAGTTCCTGGTTGTTCCACTTTTGTGTATTTTAATTTTTCATAATCCTTCCTTGAGGTTTTTAGTTGTTCTGCATTATCTTCCAGGTGCAATTCTTTGTTCTGCTTCCTCCATTCTGCTCTGGAGTTTTCCACTCCTTTCCTCTTGATTGGATGTGTGTTTTGATTTCCCTTTTCATTTCTTCTTCTGATTTCTTTAGTATTTCTACTTCTTTTGGAGCTTCTCAATCTCTTCCTGTAGCTCTTTGCTTCACTGGTTGGTTTCCTTATCTTTTTCAGCATGGATCTTTTCAGTGTTTCCAGTTCCTTCCGGAGTTTGTCATTCTCTCTCTCTAGGTCCTTCTTGAGTTCTTTATTCTCTTCTTTTAGTTCTTTGCCTGAGCTGTTCTCGGGAGATCTCAGATCAAGAGTCACACAGCCCTGCCTTTAATACCGGCTGGGAGGATAACTCTGCCCCCACAGCCACAAAAGCCAACCAATCAAAGACAACTGGATTAATGGATTAAGATGAAATCAGTCAACAGTCAGCTTTATTGAAGCACTAGCTGCTGTCCACCTACTTGGGCTTGCCTGAGCTGTTCTCGGGACATCTCCTGATTTTGTTTCTTTAGAGAAACTTAATTAATACAGTATCTATCTTTTTTTAAATTTTATTTATTTTTTATGTGTATGAATGTACTGTCTGCTTGTAGGTTTGTACACCGTGTCATGCAATGCCGTGGAGATCAGAGAGGGTGTCGAATTCCCTGGGAACTGGAGTTAAAGATGGTTCAGCTGCATGTGGGTGCTGGGGATCGCACAGAAACCCTATGCAAGAGCAGTCTATGCTCTTAACTGTGGCACTCTCTCCAGCCCCAGTATCTATCTTTTTTGTTTGTTTGCTTTCAATATATACATTTCCTTGTATTTGAGTGAGTTTAAGAAGGAGATATCCAGCCGGGTGTTGGTGGTGCACGCCTTTAATCCTAGCACTTGGGATGCAGAGGCAGGCGGATCTCTGTGAGTTCAAGGCCAGCCTGGTCTACAGAGTGAGCTCCAGGCCAGCTGGGACTAAAGGGAGACCCTGTCTCAAAAATACCAAAAAAAAAAAAAAAAAAAACAAAAAAGGAGATAGCAAGTGTCAAATTATTTTCGACTGCTGTGTTATTAACTGCTGCATGTATATTTAATTTAATTATTGATATAGTGAGGCTTAAGTTGGATGTTTTGTTTGCCCCTCCCCCCATTTCTGCCTTCCTGTGGTTTACTTAGAAATCCTATAAAATTTCATTTTGAATTTTCTATAGGTTTGGAAGCATATGTTCTAGAACTATACTATATGTGTTTAACTCAGCAAGCCCTTCACATCAACATTTTGCCAGGTGGGATGGAGTATAGATAACTTTTTCATATCATAGTCTTTCTTCCTGATATTTGGGGGTTCTTTTGATTGAAAACCTGTAAACAACTTATATATAATAAAAGAATATGTAGTTAACACACTAAAATATAAATTGTCCATTTTCTATGTCAAAGGTGATTAACAGTAAGAGTGTTTTTTAAATTAATTTTCGAGGTTAGCATACAAAGTATTGGTTTTGTCAGGGTGTGGCTCCAGAAGCCCATTGGAATGCAGAGACACCTAAGACGGAGATCCAAAAACCTGCTCTACCAGGCATAGCCTTTGGCTATGCTAAAGCAGGCCACCACTGATTACTCAGGAATCTCGCCTCGCCTTTCCCCTTTGGAGCCAGATCCAGATTCCAAATGCACCCACCCACTCCCCTGAATCCACCCCCAGTTCTCCCTTAAATTCCCAAGCGAGACGCCATTCTGTGCTCAGCTCTACCTCTCCCTGAGCCAGCCCCGGCTACCCTGAATTAAAACTTTGCTCCGAAGACATCAGACCTCGTGGCTTTTCATTCGGGGGTGGGGGGGGCGCCATAACCTTACAGGTTTCACCACAACATCCTCTTGTAGATAAGTCCTTATACTTTCTTCTCAATCATTTCTCTCCTCTGGTATTCTTCAGCTCCATCTGGTTTCTTTTCTTTCCTCCAAAAAAAAAAAAAAAAAAAAAAAAAGGAGATAGCAATGTCAAATTATTTTCGACTGCTGTGTTATTAACTGCTGCATGTATATTTAATTTAATTATTGATATAGTGAGGCTTAAGTTGGATGTTTTGTTTGCCCCTCCCCCCATTTCTGCCTTCCTGTGGTTTACTTAGAAATCCTATAAAATTTCATTTTGAATTTTCTATAGGTTTGGAAGCATATGTTCTAGAACTATACTATATGTGTTTAACTCAGCAAGCCCTTCACATCAACATTTTGCCAGGTGGGATGGAGTATAGATAACTTTTTCATATCATAGTCTTTCTTCCTGATATTTGGGGGTTCTTTTGATTGAAAACCTGTAAACAACTTATATATAATAAAAGAATATGTAGTTAACACACTTAAAATATAAATTGTCCATTTTCTATGTCAAAGGTGATTAACAGTAAGATGTGTTTTTTAAATTAATTTTCGAGGTTAGCATACAAAGTATTGGTTTTGTCAGGGTGTGAGCTCCAGAAGCCCATTGGAATGCAGAGACACCTAAGACTGGAGATCCAAAAACCTGCTCTACCAGGCATAGCCTTTGGCTATGCTAAAGCAGGCCACCACTGATTACTCAGGAATCTTCTGCCTCGCCCCTCACCCTTTGGAAGCCAGATTCCAGATTCCGACCCACCCCACTCCCACTGAATCCCGCTCCCACCTTCTCCCTTAAATTCCCAAGCGAGACGCCATTCTGTGCTCAGCTCTACCTCTCCCCTGAGCCTAGCCCCGGCTACCCTGAATTAAACTTTGCTCCGAAGAACTCAGACCTCGTGGCTTTTCATTCGGGGGGGGGGGGGCGCCATAACCTTACAGGTTTCACCACAACATCCTCTTGTAGATAAGTCCTTATACTTTCTTCTCAATCATTTCTCTCCTCTGGTATTCTTCAGCTCCATCTGGTTTCTTTTCTTTCCCCAGATAGTCCCACCTCTGCTTCTGATTACATGCAATCCATTACTCTCTCTATTTTTACCTTCCTTAGCATTTCTTCTTTCCCTTATGATCCCCTTTCTATTATTTGTCTATGTCTGGTTTCTCCTAAAAGAATGATTTCCTGTTCCATCCATCCATTTTCCTGAACATGTCATGATCATGATTTTATCCTTTTTTATTTTTTTGCCTCTTGAGACAGGGTCTCCCTGTAGCCCCATCTGACTTGGAATTTGCTATGTAGACCAGGCTGGTCTCTATCTCACAGATATCTCTATCTCTACTTCTGTCTTCCAAGTGTTGGAACTAAAGGTGTGTGCCACCATGCCCAGCATTTTTTGCTTGTTTGTTTTTTGGGACACAGTCTCACTATATATCTCTTGCTGGCTGGAACTTATGTAGATCAGCCTAGCCTCAAACTCACAGAGTTCCACTTGCTTCTGCCTCATGAGTTCTGGGATTAGAGGAGTGTGCTACCATACTTGGCCTCATTTTTTTTTTTAATGGCTACATAAAATTCCACCCTCTCTGTCTTGTCTTTCTCTTTCTTCCACAACATTCCCTGAGATATGGAGAAGGTAATGTAGATGTCTCATTCAGGGCAGAGCACTCAACTGTCACTTATTCTTAACAACATTGAGTAGTTATGAGTCTGTATTAATTGTTGCCAAATTGCATAAAGAAGTTTTCTGATGAAGTTTTCTAAGAGTGGCACTGTAAGGTTATGGCGCACTCCCCCCAGAATGAAAGGCCACGAGGTCTAAGTTCTTCGGAGCTAAGTTTAATTCAGGATAGCCGGGGCTAGGCTCAAGGGAAAGAAAGAGCCAAGCACAGAATGGCATCCTGCTTGGGAATTTAAGGAAGGTGGGAGTGGGATTCAGTGAGAGTGGGGTGGGTCGGAATCTGGAATCTGGCTTCCGAAGGGCTAGGCGGAAGATTCCTGAATAATCAGTGGTGGCCTGCTTTAGCATAGCCAAAGGCTATGCCTGGTAGAGCAGGTTCTAGGACCTCGGGTCTTAGGTGTCTTTGCATTCCAATGGGCTTCTGGATCTCAACCTGATAGGTACTATGTGTATGAACATAAATACTTGCATAAAAATAGTTTGGCACTATGTCCATTTAGTAAAACAGCTGTAGATGTTTCCCCACTAGGGCCTATGACTTCTCTGGCCTTAGCTTTTGATCACGTTTACAGTACCAAACATGGATTCCCACTTCTGGATCAGGCTTCACACTCAGTCAGAAAGTAGGTGGTTAGTCCCATAACCCTACTAACTAGTGGGCACATCCTGCCTAGCAGGTTGATATTGTGGCTTATAAGGTCCAAGCATGGGTAAGACCACTGGTGACATTTCTTCTCCAGCCTACACAACACCTGCCAACACTGTGAAAGTTAGCAAGCATGGAGGAAGCTTCTAGGTAAGTTCAGTTCCAGCTTGGTTTCTCCACGTCTTTGACAATAGGGTCTTTTTTCTTTTTAAGTCAGGGTCTTCCTATAGCCACATCTGGCCTGGAACTTGCTATGTAGGCCAGGCTGGCCTTGAAGTCAGAGATCCTCCTGCCTCTGTCTCCTGAGAGCTGGGATTAACAGCATGTACCACCATGCCCAGCTCAACAATAGAGTCTTTTATTTTTTTTTTTTTTGGTCTTTTTGAGACAGGGTCTCCCTGCAGCCCCAGCTGTCCTGGAACTCATTCTGTAGACCAGGCTGGCTTTGCACTCACAAAGATCTGCCTGCTTCTGCCTCCCAAGAGCTAGGATTAAAGGTGTGCACCACCACGCCTGGCTTAACAATAGAGTCTTATAGTAGGAAGATCCAGTTTGGCCCGGGGGTGGTGGAACACACCTTTAACCCCAGCACTCGGGAGGCAGAGGCAGGTGGATCTCTGTGAGTTCAAGGCCAGCCTGGTCTAGATAGCGAGCTCCAGGCCAGCTGGGACTAAAGGGAGACCCTTTCTCAAAAAGACCAAAGAAAAAAAAAGGAAGATCCAGTTTGAATGGTGGGCTAGTTCTCAGTTAGCATGCTTCAGGGCACTTTGTGCTGGGTCTGACCCCACCCCAAGGAGGAGCAAACAAGTGGCCTAGGTGGGTGATGCTGGGTGGGCAACAGTGTATAGTGGTGAGGAGTTGGGGGACATATGATTGGTCCTGGGAACTGACGTCATTTAATTTATAAAAGCAGGCTGTAGCAAGGAATAAATTTCAATTTCCAAGTAACATCATCATGGAATTCCCGGCCATCAATTTTTATTAATTATTGTGCATACAGGCCAAGGTAGGCCTGCATTTCGTTCAGATGGCCAGTGGGTTGGAAAGAGGTCCCCTTGCAGACTATCAATCTGGGTAGCTGGTGTTGTGAGTGGACATAGGCTGAAGATAGGCCAACAGCCATCAGCCTGGAAATTCCTGTCCAGGGTTCAGCAGTCTCTGGGCAGTGGGAAGTCACGGTCAAGAGTGGCACACGTGTCTCATGGGTCCACGCTAAGGGCCTGAGTTGGAAGTACCTCTCAGGTCGGGTTACGGAAATAACCAACTGACCTCTGTGCTGAGGGGTCAGTTCCCCACAGGGGCACTGTGTTCCCCTTCCCCTTAGCAGGGCTGTGTGGTCCTGTTCGGCACAAAAAGAAAGCTTCTTACATCTTACCACCTATCTCTGCTGGGTGACCAAGAGCAGTGGTAATAGCCTGTGTCGTTTTGAGGGTCCCTGGGGTCTTCCTGGCCAACAACTCAGGGAAAGATTCCACTCCCAGCATTGATATTTTTGTTTAACAACTTGAGGCTTCTGGGAGCAGTATTATTTGCCTCCATTCAAATTCTTTTTAAAAATTATGTACATCTATTTTTTATTATTTTTATGTGTATGAGTGTACTACCCGCATGTGTGTAAGTGCACCCATGTCATGTAATGCTTGTGTCAACATCAGAAGGGGGTGTTATTTCCCCAGAAACTGGAGTTACTGATGGTTGCTATCCATCATGTGGGTGCTGGGAATCAAACTTGGGTCCTCTGTAAGAGCAGCTAGTGGTTTTAACTACTGAGCTATCTCTTCTACTGCTAAAATTATATTTTAAGTGGCTTATGAGACTGGAGAAATGGCTTAGAGGTTAAGAGCACTGGCTGTTTTTACGAAGGACCCAAGTTCAAGTCCCAGCACCTACATGGTGGCTAACAACTGTCAGTAACTCCAGTCCCAGGGGATCTGATGCCCTCTTCTGAACTCTGCATGCACTGCATGATGTGGGTGCACCTACCTACATGCAGGCATTATATTAATACATATAAAATAAAAATAATAAAAAAATTTTAAAGTAGCTTACAAAGTAATAGGTTTCCATATGGCTTTGCCATATACTCTTTTTTTCAAAGCTAATTTTTATTGAAGCTTTGTGTATTTCATACAAAACTTCCAATCAAATCTAAACCCATTCCCCCTTCCTTACCCTCCCACTCCACCAGAGCTCATGCATTCTGCCAAACATGTTTTTCATCTTTTTCTCAGTCTCTTTTAAAAATGTTGATGCAGAAGTTTGCTGTTTTGAGCAGAAGTTCACCATTTCAATCAGTTCTTTGACACAGTCTTTTGTTGTTGTTGTTCCTTCCAATTTGCATCACTCCAAAATATGCATATATAGATGCCACATATATCTTTTAGCATCTTCAGCTTATGATTTCTTTTTTTATTAGACTGAAATATGTCATGTTTGAAGTTCCATATACTTTTTTACTTTTTATTTTTTTAATTAATTTATTAGTTTTTATGTGTATACGTGTACTGTCTGCATGTAGGTTGGTGCACCTGTGGCATGCAATGCCACAGAGGTCAGAAGAGGGTGTTAGATTCCCCTGGAACTGGAGTCAAAGACAGTTCTCAGCTGCCATGTGGGTGCTGGGGATCAAACCTGGGTCCTCTGCAATAACAGTCTGTGCTCTTAACTGCTAGGCCATCTCTCCAGCCCCAAAGTTCCATATATTCTTAATTTTGGGTTACTTCTTTCCCACCCCTTCTCTCCTTCACCCCCCCACCTCCATCCTCAATTAAACTTTTCCACCCCCAGCATTCCCCTCCACTTATGCATCACTCATCCTACTATACCCTTTCCTTAAGGCTTCTTCCTCGCCATGCCTAATTGACTCTTCCTGGCCTTTACTGGCATTCCATGTTAAACACAAATATCTAAAAATTCAAAGCATGTGATTATTTTAACTGCTTCCTTTCTCTTCTCTTTGGATGGAACACTTTATTTTATTTTATTTTTTTGGTCTTTTTGAGACAGGGTCTCCCTGTAGCCCAGCTGTCCTGGAACTCGCTCTATAGACCAGGCTGGCCTTGAACTCACAAAGATCCGCCTGCCTCTGCCTCCCAAGTGCTAGGATGAAAGGTGTGCACCACCACGCCTGGCTACTCCTGACCTTCTGAATCCCACTCATCCCTAAGGTTCTTTCACTTTCTCTTTGGTTCACCTTCTCTGTCTTGTTGAGTTGGAAGGAGTCTAATCCCTACCTTTGGATGTGAGGATACTTTCCTATGTCTCCCTTTTTTAAAAAAATTATTTATTATTTTTATTTTATGAGTGTATTGCCTGCATGTATGTAAGTACACCTATGTTGTGTGATGCCTGTGGAGGTCAGAAGAGGGCACTGGATCCCCTGGAACTGGAATTATAGATGGTTGTTAGTCATCATGTGGCTTCTGGGAACTGCACCGTAGTCTTCTACAAGGATAACTAGTGGTCTTAACTGCTGAGCCATCTCTCCAGCCCCTTTTCTGGTCCCTTGTTGATGTTGAGCCTGTTCACTAATTTGTTAGTTTTAGTTATTATAGCTTTTGCTTCTGAAATTCCCATTTGGTTATCCTCCTCTTCCTCTTCCTTCTCCTCCTCCTCCTCCTCCTCCTCCCCTCCTCCTCCTCCTCCTCCTCCTCATCATCATCATCATCATCATCATCATCCTTCTCCTTTTTGTTTGTTTGTTTTTGGTATTTTTGAGACAGGGTCTCCCTTTAGTCCCAGCTGGCCTGGAGCTCGCTATGTAGACCAGGCTGGCCTTGAACTCACAGAGACCCACTTGCCTCTGCCTCTAGAGAGCTGGAATTAAAGGATTGAGTCACCACACCTGGCTATTTGTTTTTTGAGACAGGGTCTCTTTGTAACCCCAGCTAGTCTGGAACTCACTATGTATACCTGACTGGCCTCAATCTCTTAGAGATCTATTTGTCTCTGCCTCCCAAGTGCTGGGATTAAAGGCATGCACTACCAAGGTCAGCCTCTTCTTTATATGTTTTATTTCCTCAATGAGACTTTTTTTTTATTTTATTTATTTCTGTATGTGTATGAATGTACTGTCTGCATGCAGGTTTGTGCACCCGTGTTGTGCAATGCCGCGGAGGTCAGAAGAGGGCGTCAGATTCCCCTGGAACTGGAGTTCTCCTGGAACTGGAGTTACAGACGGTTCTCAGCCGCCATGTGGGTGCTGGGGATCGAACCCGGGTCCTCTGCAAAAGCGGTCAGCGCTCTTAACAGCTAGGCCATCTCTCCAGTCCCTCAATGAGACTTTTAACTTATTTTAATTCACTTTGATCAGCTAGGCCATCTCTCCAGTCCCTCAATGAGACTTTTAACTTATTTTAATTCACTTTGATCATATTCATAATTGCTCATCAAAACATTTTTGTCCTGGCTACTTAAAATATTAGGTAAACTTATTTTCAGACTTTGTAATTGTGGTATATGGGGGAGGGTATATATGCATACTTTAAGAGTAATATAAAATTGGGGCTGGAGAGATGGCCTAGAGGTTAAGAGCACCGACCGCTCTTGCAGAGGACCTGGGTTCGATCCCCAGCACCCACATGGCGGCCGAGAACCGTCTGAAATTCCAATTCCAGGAGAACTCCAGTTCCAGGAGAATCCGACACCCTCTTCTGACTTCCGCGGCATTGCACGACATGGGTGCACAGACTTGCATGCAGTCAGTACATTCATACACATACAGAAATAAATAAAATTAATAAAAAAAGTAATATAAAATTAAAAGGGAAAAATGTGAATTCCAAAAATGCTAATACCAAATCCCAAATTGAAAGGCAAGCTGAAAAACATTATTCTTTTTATCTGAAAGCAACTGTGCTGTTATAATGTGAATCTCTTAATGGGCTCTAGAATTGACCTACCACTTATTTTCAGACTCTGCAATTACTGTACATGGGTGGAAGGTACATATTCATATCTTAGAGTAATATAAAATTAAAGGGGAAAAGGTGAATGCTTAAACATATTCTGGAATTAACATACAGCTTATTCTCAGAGGTCATAATTTTGATACATATGTGATGATAATATAGGCATATGTTGGATCAATACAAAGGGGAGGGAATAGCAACAACATAAAGACTGAGTCAAAGAACTGCCTGATATAGTTATATTCAGCCCAAAACAACAAGCATCTGTAGTGAAAAACTTTGGAAAGACTGAGAGAAAAATGCAAGACACGACTGGGGATGGGGGGTAGGGAGAGGGGAATGTGTCTAAATTGGACTGAAGGATAATGTATGAAATACACAAATTGGGCTGGAGAGATGGCCTAGCGGTTAAGAGCACCGACTGCTCTTACAGAGGACCCAGGTTCGATCCCCAGCACCCACATGGCGGCCGAGAACTGTCTGAAACTCCAATTCCAGGAGAACTCCAGTTCCAGGGGAATCTGACACCCTCTTCTGACCTCCGTGGCATTGCACGACACGGGTGCACAAACTTGCATGCAGATAGAACATTCATACACATACAGAAATAAAATTAATTTAAAAAAATTAAAAAAAAGAAATACACAGATCATCAATAAAAGTATTTAAAAATTAAAATAATAAAATAAAAGTCATTTTTAAAATATTAGGTAATTCTGTGTTTTTTGTGTCCATTAATTGTCTTTATTTATTATTTTTGTCTTATGTGTATGAATATTTTACCTGAATGTATGTGAGTATACCCACATGTCCAATCCCCTGGAACTGGAGTTACAGATAGCTGTTAGACACCATGTGGCCGCTGGAAACCAAACCTGGGACCTATGCAGGAGCATCCAGTCCTCTTATCCTACCTCATTGTGTGATTATTTTTTACACCCTGTAGAAATCACATTAGGCTTTTTGAAACAGGGTCTCCCTGTAACTCTAGCTGTCCTGGAACTCAGTAGACCAGGCTGGCCTTGAACTCACAAAGATCCGCCTGCCTCTGCCTCCCGAGTGCTAGGATTAAAGGCATGCGCCATGAGGCCTGGCACTATTTATTTATTTATTTTAAAACTTTTTTTCCTTTATTATTTTTTATGTGTATGAGTGTACTGTCTGCATGTAGGTTGGTGCACCCATGTCGTGCAATGCAGCGGAGGTCAGAAGTCCAGTCATACAGCTTTAAAGAGCAAAGTGTATATTGGGTAAAATTTATTTGGCAGGTACTCAACTCTGCCCAAGCTTTATCCACATATTATAGGATATTTTAAGGCTTAGTGAAATGTTTAGATTAGTTAAATTTGGTTGTAGGTTTCAGTGAAAATGGTAATACATTTGAACTAATTGGGAATATAAAATGTTAATTGTTTTATTTATAATTTGTATTGAACTTTCTTCCAACAGTAACATTGGGGTTATGGTACAATGGTCTCTATATTTTCTGATTATACAATCACAATTTGTAAAACTTTCTTTTACTTAGGACAATTTAAAGGAATTAAGTGTTTAATTTACTTCCCAAATAAGTAGCATAAAGTCAATGAGAAACAGAAAGTTTGGGTAAATATAATGAAAAACTTAGCCTTGGTCCTGTTTATGGGTATGTGTAATACAACTTAGGCATCTATAGGTCAAAACATTAAAATTTAAAAAACAAAAAGAGGGAGGTGGAGGTGGGGGTAGTATCTTTTCTGGGATACAAATGGAAAACTCTGTGTTCCAATCCTATTGATAAAATTTCAATTTTGAGATCTTGAAACTAACAATGGGAAGAGATTTGTATTTCCCACAGGTAAAAAAAACACCAATTTAAATGCCTGAAAACGTACAACTTTGTGGCTGTGCATGATGGACTGGGAAAATGCCAGCAGAGAGCTACCCTTTGAACATTAAAAGAAGAGGAACCTCAGACTGCCTGACTGCCTGAGTCACAGACACTGAACTCTCTGATTCTATTGGGGTTAACTGTTTATAATGGGCCCAACGAATTTACCTTCCAGATGCTGAGAAACCTTCCTACCTCTCCCCTTTAATAGGGAAAAAGAAAACATGATGGTACTGAAGTCATTCCCTAACTGTAATAGAGTCAACTGTTATAGTGGCAATTTTCTTAAAAACAGGTATAACATACTTTTTTAATTGACCGTAGGCATAGGAATTGTGAAAGGATAATTCTCTATTTAAGCAAATTCAATAGTAAAGTCTTTATAAGCTGTGTAATTAAGCAAAATATATTAGTATAGGAAAGCTCTGATATAAGCAATGAATATGAATTATTCTGCTAGGAGATGTTGGCTAGGGGATTCAACCCCCCCCCCAAAATTATAAAGGCCTTTTGCCTATAATGTGGGATATATGCAAGGAGAAAGGCAGTAAGTCCGTTTGAAGACCTGCTTGTGCGCTGTTGTGAGCAGTTGAAAAATGTATGAGACAGTCACTTCTAATGTACATGGCCTTTAAATGCCAGAGAGCATTACCAAGGGCACTAAAGCAATATAGCAAAATATTGGTCTCCCTGAGACAAGCAAGACTTCTCCATCAGTTTCAGCTACACCTCCAACTGCCTGGAGATACTGTTGCAACAGTGGCAGCCATGTGTCTTATATATATCCCAAAACTAATTGGCTATTTTCTCTCTCCTTGGAGGAATAACTCACCCGCGAGGATGCCACAAGTTTATGATCCTCAAGTGGTTAGGAGATGTTATAAGCCACAATAAGATCTTTGTCACCCTTTATAGAGAAACCACAGTTTGCGGATTAGCATACCATCAAAACACTGTGTCTATGTTCACAGCTTACTTAGCTTGCCATAATAATTAGTACTGCTTCTTAATTCCTTACATCCAATTGCTTGTGCTTTGTTAGTAAGAACTAAAAAGGTATCACGCTGGAGTGGCGCACGCCTTTAATCCTAGCACTTGGGAGGTAGAGGCAGGCGGATCTTTTGTGAGTCAAGGCCAGCCTGGTCTACGGAGTGAGTTCCAGGCCAGCTGGAACAGAGGGACCCTGTCTCGAAAAGCACACACACACACCACAACACCACAACACCACACACACACACCCACAAAAAAAAAGGTATCCACTGGAAAGCTGCAACCCATGAGGAAACAACCTGAACAGAGATTAGAGTCCAAATGACATCTCCAAAGAAAATAGACTTGTTTTCTTCTCACCCACTTGTGCCCCTTTCCCAAAGCCTAGGGAACAAAATTCGGAAGAGGAGGTTTGTATAGAATTAGAATGTAGGGCTGCGGGAGATTGGGCGTGAATCATGAGACTATAGTAATATAGACTGAACTCCTATTGATCAAACTTCTGTGCATTCAAGCTTTTCCACTGGACTATGGGAACCTTGAGTTGTTCAAAATTTGGACATTAGCATACTTGCACAATGGTTTTACATGATGAATGTTACTTACATTCATTGCTTATGCTTAAAATTTGGCTCACTTCAAAAAAATGCACCAATTACCTACTTTTACGGCAAACTGAGTAACATCAATGTTATCTGAAAACAACTGTGTTATTATATTGTAGAACCCCTTAAAAAATAAACAAATAAAAGAGGGAAAAAAAGGTGTGAGCTACCACACCCAGCTATTCCTTTCTTTTTAAAGACTTATTTATAGTCAGAGGCAGGTGGATCTCTGTGAGTTCAAGGCCAGCCTAGTGTACATAATGAGTTCCAGAACAGCTGGGGCTACAAGGAGGCCCTGTCTCAAAAAGATCCCTCCCAAATTTAAAGAATTACTATCTATCTATCTATCTATCTATCTATCTATCAATCATCTATCTATTATCTATCTATCTATCTATCTATCTATCTATCTATCTATCTATCTATCTATCATCTATCTCTCTATTTATTTATTTTGGTCTCCCTGTAGCCCCAACTGTCCTGGAACTCACTCTGTAGACCAGGCTGGCCTTGAACTCACAGAGATCCGCCTGCCTCTGCCTCCCTAGTGCTAGGATTAAAGGCGTGCACCACCACGCCTGGCACTATTTATTTATTTATTTATTTATTTATTTATTTATTTATTTTTAAACTTTTTTTCTTTATTATTTTTTATGCATATGAGTGTACTGTCTGCATGTAGGTTGGTGCACCCATGTCGTGCAATGCAGTGGAGGTCAGAAGAGGGCATCGGATTCCCTTGGAACTGGAGTCAAAGACGGTTCTTAGCTGCCATGTGGCTGCTGGGAATTGAACCCTGGTCCTCTGCAACAGCAGTCGATGCTCTTAACCACTGAGCCATCTCTCCAGCCCCCTGGTGGCACATGCCTTTAATCCCAGCATTCGGGAGGCAGAGGTAGGTGAATCTCTGTGGGTTCAAGGACAGACTGGTCTACAGAGCAAGCTCCAGGACACCTGGTACTAAAAGGGAGATCCTGTCTCAAAAATACCAAAAAAAATGGGTAAAACTAAAAAGAAAAAAAAAAACCTACACAATTTATTTAGTTTTTTAAAAATTTTATTTATTTCTGTATGTGTATGAATGTACTGTCTGTATGCAGGTTTGTGCACCCATGTCGTGCAATGCCGTGGAGGTCAGAAGAGGGTGTCGGATTCCCCTGGAACTGGAGTTCTCCTGGAATTGGAGTTCCGGATGGTTCTCGGCCACCATGTGGGTGCTGGGGATCGAACCCCAGTCCTCTGTAAGAGTGGTCGGCACTCTTAACCGCTAGGCCATCTCTCCAGCCATATTTATTTAGTTTTATGTGAATGCGTATGCCTGTGAATTTATATGCACCGCACTTGTGTAGGTGCCTGCAGAGACCAAAGGGTGTTGGATCCCCTGGAATTGACTGGAGTTACAGATGGTTGTGGGCCACCCAACATGAATGCTGGGATCTGATGCCCTCTTCTGACCTCTGGGGACCCTGCACAACACAAGTGCTCTTATCCAAATATAGGCAATATACTCTTTTTTTTTTTTTTTTGGTCTTTTCAAGACAGGGTCTCCCTGTAGCCCCAGCTGTCCTGGTAGGCAATATACTCTTACACAGAAAGTAATTAAAAAATAATAAATAGGGGGCTAGAGAAATGGCTCAGCAATTAGGAGCACCAGCTGCTCTTGCAGGGGACCCAAGTTTGATTCCCAGCACCAATATGGCAGCTAGCAACCATATGTAACTCCAGTTCCAGGTGAACCTTCTTCTGATTCCATGTGTATTGCATGATATGGGTACACTTATACACATAAGGCAATACAGTCATATACACAAAATAAAAATAATAAAAATTAAAAAGAATAAAAGACACAATTTAAAAAGAGCAGCAAATGTTCTATTAATGCTGAACCATTGCTCCAGTCCCTATGACTCTGTGTGTGTGTGTGTATGTGTGTGTGTGTGTGTGTGTGTGTGTAATTGCATATGTGTTTGTGGATGTGAGCTCTAGTTCACATTCACAAACACATGGTTTTTGAAGACTAGCAGTGACATAGAACTCTTCTCTTGTTCTTCATTTAAAAAATATTTATTTTTATTTTATGTGTATGCATGTTAATATGCACACCAGTGCCCAAGCAGGCCAGAAGATCCCCTGGAACTTCAGTTACATCATGGTTGTGAGCTGCCATGTCTATGCTGGGCATTGAACCTGGGCCCTCTGCATGAGCATCCAGTGCTCCTAACTGCTGAGTATCTCTCCAGCCCCTCTACCTTATTTTTTGGTTTGCTATTTCTGACAGACTGATTGACTATGAGCCCCTGGGATCCAGGGGCTTCTATATTAGTTTCTTTCTCTGTTGTTCCAGGTTACAGTCTATCATGTGGCAGGAGCATGAAGGAGCTGCTCACAGTACTACCACAGTCAAGAGTAGAGAGAGCAATGGAGGAACACAAGCTAGTACTTAGCTTGCCCTCTTCTCTATTTTATACAGTCTGTGTCTCCTGCCCAGGGAGTGGTCCTGCCCACAATTAAGACGAGACCCCTTAGTAATGAATACAATCAAGACAATCTCTCAGAGACATTCTCCCAGACTAATTTAGACACACCTCACATGTGTGTCTGGAGGCCTGGCTCCTAGGTGTCAAGTTGACAATACTAACCACCACAGCCTCCTAGTGCTGGGGTTAGAGACATCTGCACCATTCCCAGCTTTTACATGGGTTCTGGGGCCCTGAACCAAGGTCATCATGCTTGCTCAGCAGGCATTTTACTCCCTGAACCATCTCAGCCCTTGGCATGGAACTCTGTATAGCCCAGGATATCCCTAAAGTTGTGCTCCTGCTTCTGCCTCTGGAGTATTGGAATTATAGTCATGGACCAATGTGCTCAGCCTCTGATAGATTTTCAATAAAAAATGTGGACAGTTTGGTTGTTTTAAGACTCTTGATCTTACTTAAATTTGTATTTTAGTAGGCTGGGATTGTAGGCTTCCTATTTGCTTCCACTGATACCTGGGAGCAAAAGGGTCTTTGCTATTGCTGAATGAGGTTAGATGTGCATACTCTGAGCATGTACTCCACTATCTACCCTGGGTGATGTGTGTGTGTGTGTGTGTGTGTGTGTGTCCCTTGTTAAAGATCATCTTCAGCCTCTTCTTATTAACAGAATCTCCTTGTTTACTTTATTCATAGCATCCAGGGTTTTTGTTTGTGAGATGAACAGGAAGCACATTTGTATCTGTCTTCCAGGAAGCAGAGGCTTATTTTGCCTTCCTGTGTATTTGGTCTTTTGAGACTATATAGCTCCAACTGGACTGGAACTTGCAATTCTCCTGCCTCAGTTTCCCAAGGGCATGTGTAACCATACCCAGCTTTACCTTCATTTCTGAAAGACAGTCTTAGTAGGGACAGTATTTTGAACTGATCAGATATCTTTCTTTTATCACCTTAAAGATATTACTACACTATGTTCTTGCTTACATAATCATCATCATAATAATAATCATTACAAACTGCTTTTATAATTCTTTGTGTGTGTGTGTGTGAATGTGGTGCATGTGTGTGTGCAGGTGTGCATGCCTGTCCCTGCACATGCAGAAAGGCCAGAGGAGGGTATTGTGTGTCTCTCTCTTATTCCTTTGAGGCAGGGTCCCTCCCTAAGCTGGAGCTCACATGTTTTGGGTATCCTGACACGCAGCAAATCCCAGTGATCCTGCTGTCTCTGGACTGTCCCCACAGCACTGGAGTTATAGAAGCACAGGAGCTCACACCCAATTTGTTACACGGTAGGAATCTGAGCTCAGGTCTTCATGGTCACACGGCATGCATTCTTAACCACTGAGCCATCTCTCCAGCCACTTGCTCTCATTATTTTTGGCAAGAAATTGTGGTATCTTTATGTTTGTTCTTTTCCTTTCTGTGGGATTTACAATTTTCTCTATAGGAGCTAGAAACGTAGCTTGGAGAAACAGTCCGTGATTAACATCATGAGGACCTGGGTTTAATCCTCGGCATAATTTTTTCTCCCTAATAGTCATCTAAGACAATTCGTGATGGTGTCCTTTTTATGTTTCTTGTGCTCAGTATTTGTCAAACTTCTTGGATGTGCAGGTGTTATGGCTTAGATGTAAAATAAACCCATTTCTGTTTGAACACATGGTCTCTAGCTGGTGGCCCTGTTTGGGGAGCCTGCAGAATCTTTGGGAGGTGGGGCCTGGTTGGAGGAAGTGGGTCACTAGGGACAGGTCTGGAGGGCCATAGCCTAGCCCTGCTTCTGATTGATCTCTCTCTGCTTCCTGACCTGCTGAGATTTAAGTGAGAAGCTTCTACATACCCTTGCTGCCATGGAGACACCTGGCACCACACCTTTCCCACCATGATGTACTGTATCCCTAAAACCATGAGCCCAAATAGTTCTCTCCTCCTTAAGTGGCTTCTTGTTCTGTATCTGGTCACACTAATGAGGAATGCCAGGAATGTAGTAGGTGTATAGCTTTCAATAAACTTGTACATTTTAATCAGTGTTTCTTCAAGCATTTTTTCCTCTTTTTATCTCCTTCTCCTTATAGGGACACTAATAACATGTTCATTAATCTGCTTGCGGTTGTCTTGTGGCTTACTGATACAATGCTCTTCCCGTTCTTGAAGTCTTCTGTGTGTTTAACCTGGGATGGTTCCTTTTTCTATGTCTTTAGGTTCATTAATCTTTTTTTGTTGTGTGTGGTGTTTTCTTTTTTTGTGTGTCTTTTCGAGACAGGGTCTCCCTATAGCCCCAGCTGTCCTAGAACTCACTCTGTAGACCATGCTGGCCTTGACCTCACAAAGATCTGCCTGCCTCTGCGTGTGTGGTCTTTTCAAGACAGGGTCTCCCTGTAGCCCCAGCTGTCCTGGAACTCGCTCTGTGGATCAGGCTGGCCTTGAACTCACAAAGATTCGCCTGCCTCTGCCTCCTGAGTGCTAGGATTAAAGGCGTGTGCCACCATGCCCCGCAGGTTCATTAATCTTATCTTTTGCAATGGATGGAATCTTTTTCACTCAGTCTCATAATGGCCTGGAACTCACTATGTAGACCAGGCTGGCCTCAAACTCACATAAATCTGCCTGCTTCTGCCTCCCCAGTGCTGGGATTAAAGTGTGTTTTTTCAGACAGGGTCTCACTGTGTAATTCAGGCTGTCCTCTAATTTGCAATCATCCTGCGTCAGCCTCCCCAATGCTGAACTCTTTCTTACTTTGTTAAAAATGGCCTCATGATTAGGATTGTTTACAGCTGCCCAGGGTTGGATCTGTCCCCACCACTTCCTGGGAGGATGTGAATGTGTGCAACTGTTCTGTGAATCCTAATCCTAATTCCTCTGCAATTTCACGCAGGAGAGCCAGATATGATGGTACACAGCTCTAATCCCAGCACTATGGAGGCAGGCCACCTCAGGTTCCTAGCACAATAGTCAATGACCCAGGAGGTCCCAAGCTGCTGCACTGGACCAGTGAGAACATTGGCTTTTGGCTCTCATCAAAAAATGACCCTGGGCAGCTGGGCATGGTGGTACATGCCTTTGGTCCCAGCACTAAGGAGGCAGATGCAGGTGGATCTCTGTCAGTTTAAGGCTAGCCTGGTCTACATAGTGAGTTCCAGACTAGCTGGGGCTAAAGGGAGACCCTGTCTCAAAAAGACCCCCCCCCCAAATGACCCTGGGCAATGAGAGCTTAGTAGTTCTGAAAACATTTGCTGAATGGGGGTTGGGGGATGGGGTGGGGGACGACGGGACATCTCATCCTTGACTGTTTCAACCCAAAAGATAGAAGGAAGACTTTTTTTTACTTCCTCTGAAATGAAATCTGTTTGCTAGAAGCTTCCCAAAGTCCAAGCCCCAGGAACCTGGAGCTTAAATTTAGATTATCCATGGAAGGTCAGCGGATCCCTCTGGGGGCAGGGTCAGCCAGCAGCTGCTGGAGATAAAGTTTGCTTTTCTGCAGACTCAGGCCTTTCTCTCACACAATTAATGAGATCCTGTGCCACTTCCCTTGGGAAAACAGAACAATAGCTGTGCAGGAGCAGGTGGCCTCAGCCAGGCCTGACTGGCAAGCCCCTCATCAGAGACATGGGATTCATGTTCCCATACTGGCCCAGACTACCTGGCCCACTGTGATACTCTGGTCATACTGGCTTCTTTCTGCCCCATGATTGAACTACTGCTAAACCTTGCCCCAAATCTAGGGTTTTTGTTGATTGATTTTTATTTTGTGGTTCTAGGGATGGAACTTGCTAAGCAAGTATTCTTCCTCAGAGCTATATCACCTAGCCCCAAATGCACCTGGCACCTTCAGGAGCTTGTGCTGTAATTTCAATTTTACTCATCTGGGAACTTCTTCCTTGAATCCTGCTGAAATCTCACCTCTTCAGAGAGCACTTCGCTGCTTCCTTCCTACCCTGGCTGTGTTGAAGATTTAGTAAACTTCCTGTACTGTGTGCTCAGGTGAAGACAGTGTCTGGTGCACAGCAGATCCTCAAGGAAGGAATGGTGTTTTTCCTGGGTCTGGATAGATCACTTGGATCACCTTAATTTTGACTGTGGGCTTCAGGAGACAGTGTAACCCCTGGGTGCCTTTTCTGGAATGGTTCTAGTTCCACTGCATGCTGGGACACATGAAACCTGAGTTTCCACCAACATGTCTCTGAGATACAGTGAGGCTGTTATCAAAGGCATTTGAATTTGCTGGGGCTACCTTGGGGTGCCAGGCTAGGGACGGTATCAAATGGTAGAAAGGAGGGCAGGGGGGTAGAGGACAGCAGTTCCCACTGATTGAAGCCCCAACTAGTTGAAAAGTAGCAGGCTGCCTATTGTCTGAGATAAACTCATAATGATCATTGTGTTGAGACTCTAGACATGGGTGGGGAAGCCAACAAGCACCAGTCATCTTAGCTTGGACCTCTGGGAGCCCTGCTTGGGTACTGGGAATAGAGAGGTGTCCTCAGATAGGCCCAGTAATGCAACCTTGCAGAGAAGCAGGACTGGGACTGAGGAAAACACACTACACTCAGAGAAAGCCATAGGTGCCAGGAATACCAGTTTAAGCCCCAGAGGAAGGGTGAGGCTGGTCAGAGCAGGAGTGTATACTCCTGGCCACACACAGCAAATCATGATATGTTTACAGCTGCTCCCATGAGCCAGTTCTTTACCAATGGGCAATGAAAACCCATTGGCAAGAGCCTGCAGGTATAGCCTTGCTGGGCTACCTGAGGAGGCTTCAGCAGTTGTTCCAAGAAAATTGCATGGAGCTTGAGGGGAGAGAGTTCCTTCGACTGGAGCAGGGGAAGTGGGATTGAAAGAATAGGTCATGGAGCAAACTGGGGCTGGGACATCAAGGTTTGCAGAAAAGAACGGGAGTGTTCTAAGTTTTTCCAAAGGTGGAAGGTACTGGACAATATGGTTGGCTAGGAGTAGGTATTTCACCCTATTAAGAGAGTTGGGTGGGGACAAGGAATGGTGTGTGTGAGACTCCCCCCCTACCCCAAGGGCTGAAACTTGTTCTGAGAACCTTGTCATGAGGGATAAAGCAAGTACTGGTCAGGCACCATTGACTTCCCCTCAGAGTCACCTCCAGGAGAAGGAAGCTGAGGCCCAGGAAGGATGGATTTACTGAAGTCTCCACATCTATGGCTGACCTCAACAATGCTATGTTTTCTCTGTAGAAGCCCTGAATATTTCAGAGCAGACGAAAACAAAAACAAAAACTTTGCATTCAGTGGCCTCAGAGTTGGGAGTCCAGGGTTAGCTGGAAATAAAAGGGAGAATTAGGAGGAGAATGCTGAAAAGGAGCTGTTGCCCTAAATGGGTTGTGGGCTGTGAGGCCTGATGGCCCCACCTGAGCCTCAGGGGGCCCAGAGCGTCCACCCCAGTGGACCTTTCAAGAAATGGCTGGGCCATTGTGCAGAAGAATGCCCGGAAATCCCGCAGCTCCCTCCTCCAGCAAGGATGGGGGCTCTTCCTCCTGGCCAGGAAACTCCAAATTGGCTTCCGGAGGGTAGCTTGGGGGCTGGGGTGGCAGAGTACCACCACCCCACCACCAGGACAGCAAGGTACAGACCCTTTGTGTCTCAGGATCCCAGTAGACTATGCCTGGCAGCACAGCCTGTGTTGAAAACTGATGACTTACTGAGCAGTACTGATACCGCTGGACCTCAGGCAAACATCATGGCAGAAAAAGCAGCCAACAGCACTGCAGGCCCTTGTGCTGCCCACTTTGTGCAGGGCCTGAGGCTTCAGGCAAGCAGTGAGTAGTGTAGGTGGTGGGTGGGCAGGGCCTTGATCCAGGGCATGCCCCACACAGGCTTGCCTAACATCTCTGCTTGGTGGTCTAGGGACAGGTGGCATAGAGATTCTCGACCACTGAGGAGTGAGAATGTGTGGAGTAAGTGTGGGCTCAGACTCCAGGGCAGGTTTTCTAGAGGAAGGCCTTATGTTTGCCTCACCTGTGGGCAGGGACTGCAAGAATCCATCCCAAGCCTCTTGGTACGATCCAGAATGGAGGGGATGGAGTCGGGCAGGACAGGCTAGGGGGTATGCAGTTCCCAAAGTGGCAACGTGGGAACACGCGGGTGGCCCTCGGAGTCTGTGCATCCGCCCCAGGTCAGCTCAATGTGCTCTCAGTGGGCACTAGGACAAAAGCTGATAAGGTGTCAGAGGCTGCAACCCTATGGCTAGAGGTCTGAGAAAGCTAGTCTAGCCCAACCGGACTTGGTTCCTCTAACTGCCAGGGGTTCAGTGATTGGGTGCAGGCCGAAGGTCTGAGCAAGGATTGGCTGCTCTAGCCCGGAGGCTGGCAGAATCCATCCCCCAACCCGACTTAAAATAGGAAGCCCCCAACTGGAACCAGCAGATCAGAGCTGGTGTTGTGGACCCTTTAGGAAAGTGGACGACCAGCGGGTTCCGCGCAGAGACAGCAGGACCAGTGCAGGGCACTAGCTGCGCACACCAGGGAGACCCCAAAGTGCCACCCGGCGCGCATCTGGTCTTTAGCTATGGGGTCCGCAGCGTTGGAAATCCTGGGTCTGGTGCTGTGCCTAGTCGGCTGGGTGGGCTTGATCCTGGCTTGTGGGCTGCCCATGTGGCAGGTGACCGCCTTCCTGGACCACAACATCGTGACGGCGCAGACTACCTGGAAGGGGTTGTGGATGTCCTGCGTGGTGCAGAGCACCGGCCACATGCAGTGCAAGGTGTATGAGTCTGTGTTGGCGCTGAGCGCCGAGGTGCAGGCGGCGCGGGCGCTCACGGTGGGCGCAGTGCTGCTGGCCCTGGTCGCGCTCTTTGTTACCCTGACCGGCGCGCAGTGCACCACCTGCGTGGCCCCGGGCCCGACGAAGGCACGAGTGGCCCTCACCGGCGGCGCGCTTTACGCGCTGTGCGGGCTGCTGGCTCTCGTGCCGCTCTGCTGGTTCGCTAACATCGTTGTCCGCGAGTTTTACGACCCCACGGTGCCAGTGTCTCAGAAGTACGAGCTGGGCGCCGCGCTGTACATCGGCTGGGCGGCCTCGGCGCTGCTCATGTGCGGAGGCGGCCTGGTGTGCTGCGGAGCCTGGGTCTGCGCCGGCCGCCCGGAGTTCAGCTTCCCGGTCAAGTACTCCGCGCCGCGACGGCCCACGGCCAACGGCGATTACGACAAGAAGAACTACGTCTAAGGACCGGAGGCACGGCGGGGTCCCTCCCGGCTGCCAAGCCCGCGATCCGAAGGACCGACCTGGGAAGCCGCATGTGGATAGCGATCGCCACTGGGTCGCGCGGCGCAGACTCCGAGGCACGTTAGACTGGGCTCGGACCAGACCTGCCGTGCCCTGAACAGAGGACAGAGACTTGTGAGGACTTGATCAACCGACCTTTCTGTGAGCAGTTGTCCACTATGTGAGTGGGGTTCTCAGATTTCATCGGCGAAGCGGGCACCAGACTATAGATGACGGTTCCTACTGTGACCCTGGGGGTACTAAATGCTGCCTTAATTCCCAGCAGATTCTGCTGGTGAGAGCAGCTGGATAACCCAGGGCCCCCAGCCTGGGCTGCTAGAGGATGTATATAATAAAGGGCATTTTCTTTCTTAATGGGGAGAAGCCCACTGAACCAAAGGACTCAGCTTGGGTGTCATCCCCAGGGGAGGTCTATGGGTACCAGGGGCTTAGCAGGAGCTACCCTCCTTGCAGCTTGGGGCAGGGCAGGGTGGGGTGGGTAGGGATTTACTTAGTAAATGGTTTGAACACTCCCATCGGTGTCCTGTCCTCTGTCCAGTCCCTGTGTCCAACATCCGCTATTCACCCAGCTACCCACCAACCCCTCCTCAAAGGTTCCCATGGGGATCTTTCTTTAGTCCAAGTGGGAGATGCATTTACATTTGCAAGAAGCCAGGAAGGTGGGCAGAAAGCTCTGGGGGAGTGTTGGATTCAGATAGGGATATGGGAAGGTTGAGGCAGACCTCAGCAGAGGCAAACTCTAGTAGAGGATCCAAATGGAACCTCACACCATGGGTTTGGGAGCGGGGACTTAGGCGGCAGGAAATGCTGTGGAAGGGAGGCTTAGGCTGCTGACTTCTCCCAGAAAGCCCAACCCCCCTCAACTCCCCAGCATGTTTCCTCCCAGGGCTTGCTCAGCTCCAAGTACCATCAAGTAGCCACAGACATCTGTACACAGCTGGACCATGCCTTTCCCAACAGTGGGTGGGAGCTTCGGTGAATCAAGGCTGTGAGCTGCTTTCTCTAACTCCGATTGCAGTTTGTAACAGGGTTGCTATGGGAGGAAAGGCAGGTTGCCCAGAGCACCTGGGCCTGGCTCCAGCCCTTTGTCCTGGCTCCTCTGGTGATTGCGGCTGTACACTGAGTCTGTGTCCACCCTGCTGGTCTGGCAGCCAGCAGGGAATGGTACAGATAATTAGCACTTCTTTATTACTGGGAGCACTAGGTATGACCATCCTGGGTGAGGAGGAGCTAAAGTTTGTGGAAGGTCCCTGGGAAGGCAAGCAAAGCTGTCATAGCTCCAAGAGCTCATTGTTTCCAGCCTGGTTCAGGCACTTTTACTAAAACTCCCAACAAGTAAGCAGTGGATGAGGGAGGGGGTTGAAGGGAGGTGTTCTAACCCAGTCAGCAGGGAGGCTTGGCATCTGCCCCCAACTCTGGGCAGAGATCTGCTCAGAAAAGGTTGAACCATATCCAGGACAGAGTCTCTCAGGTCTGACTGGGCTCTTCATTGTGGGGTAGGAAGGGCAAGGGCAGGACTTTAAAGGAAGCTGTATTTTCCAATGGCCTGTGCCCCTAACGAGACAGGCTCAGTGGAAGACCCCACTGCACGGAGGTGAACTTAGGCTGGTAGTGGTATGCAGAGGAACCAAGAGCAGCTCCAAGCTTCGGAGTATGGGATTCTGGAGCTAGCCCCGTGCCTTTGCAGAGCCAGCACACAAGTCCTTAAGCTGTTATGCAGGTGGGTGGTGGGTGCTGCAGGCTCTAGAGCATTCCTCCAGACACTTTTCCCAGCGCAGAGCATGGAGAGCAGTTGCTCTGCCTGTTTTTCCAAATGACCAGGGTGGGCTGTTTGAAAGGTTGGCCACACTTGCCCCAAAACACATGCAACTAGCTGTGGTACTACTCGGGGCCAGGGGGAGCCAGTCTCCACCCAGCTCCCACCCCCTGTGCTTTCCCTTTCCCAAGGGCAGCCTGTGCATTTGGAAGCCTCATGTTTGGGCTACTCTTTGTGGACTTCTCCCTACTCCCTACTGACTTAAAATTACTCACTAGTACTTAGCACAAGGAAGGTAAGTTCTGGGTCAGTTTGAAGTACACCATGAAACCTTGTCTCAAAAAAAAGAAAGCTGCCGGGGCTGGAGAGTTAGCCTAGCGGTTAAGAGCACCTACTGCTCTTGCAGAGGACCCGGGTTCGATCCCCGGCACCCACATGGCGGCTGAGAACTATCTGTAACTCCAATTCCAGGGGAATCCGAGACCCTCTTCTGACCTCCGTGGCATTGCACGACACAGATGCACAAACCTACACGCAGACAGTACATTCATACACATACAAAAATAAATAAAATTAAAAAAAAAAAGAAAGCTGTCCATGGCTCCCACCTTCTAGGACTATGTGTATGCTGTCTCCCTCAGGAGCTCATGTGTCCAGAGAAGACATCTCTTTCCAACTTACCTGCTTCTCCAGCACCTGTATTCCCAGGCCATAACTCACCTTCCAACCCCTCTATACTCACCTGCTCAGGGAACATCAGGTTTGTGTGTGTGTGTAGGCAGGAATCTACCATTTTAATTAGAATTAGGGACATCAGGTTTGTGTGTGTGTGTGTGAAGGCATGACAGATGATTCTACCATTTTAATTAGGGACATCAGGTTTGTGTGTGTGTGTGTGTGTGTGTGTGTGTAGGCATGACAGATGACCCTACCATTTTAATTAGGAAGCCCTAGGTACTGGTTCCATCCATTCTGGATGTCCTGTGACTAGGATGTGTGCAATGCTGACAGAGAAGCCTGTTTCCATTCAGACACTGCTCAGCAGTATCTGGCCCTCCTTGCTCTGAGGACTTTCTACCTGTTCCTTTCTTTTGCAGAGCAGTGTGCGGGGTATCTGCAGGGACAGGGCATCTAGACAGGTCCTGTATGGTAAGTTGAAGGCCAGTGGAGGGATGGTCAAGAGGGTAAGGCAGGCAGGAAGAAGCAGGTGGCAGGCAGACAGAGTCAGGTCCTGCCCAGCACTGAGCTGTGGTCAGTGCAGGTGCTGAGCGATGAAGAGGCTTAATGCTGAAGGGCCTAGCCTCTGTCCACTGCAGCCTAGAGGGCAGGTGGAGGGACCTTGCTTATCCTGGGGGCTGAGGAAGGAAGTTGCTATGCTTCCTGTCTGGCCTGGAGGCTGCTGGGACATTGGAACAAGGTTCTCTAGACCCAAGGAAGGCTCAGAGCACACCCAAATGATAGCACAAGACCAGAAGCATGAGGGAGACAGAAGTTCAAGCATTTTATTTTATTAAAAAACACACAGTCCCACATTTCAAATGTAATTTACAATCCTAACAGAGGCAGGTAATATAAATAAGGAATAGGTCACTTCTGGAGACATCAAAATTCTGCAAAACAAAGAAAAGATCTTATGCAATTCATCTTTTCTCCTGCATGTACCGAATAGTGAAACGAGGGAGGCCCTGTTGTGGCCTACTGGGCAAATGTGAAGGCCACCCCAGAAGCCACTGTTCTCATATACTCTCTCAGGGGTCTGAGCTGTCCCCATGAAAGTCCCCAGGCCCCTTCCCCAGTTGGGCCAGTCACCCTTGCTTTTCCCAGCATGTAGCAGCTCCCCACCCTCCTCCTTCCAGCTATGTCCATGCCTGGGTGGTCAGACACACAGCAGTCTGGTGTCAGAGTGCAGGAGAGAGTCTGCTTTCAGTCAGTCCTGGAATATTCTTCCCACCCTACACTTGCCACCTGTGGTCTGAGGGAGATTTCAGTCACTTTTTGAGTCAAGACCAATTACATACCTGGCCCAAGGTCACTGCTGTCTACCTAAAAATCTCATAAAAAACCCACTTGGGTCCAGCCTAGACCCCTCCCCTAATATGGGTCTGAGTGCTCAGGCTGCCCTGATTGAGCCAGAAATTCCTGAGGCCCTCTACGCCGTTCTTTAGTCTAGTCCTTTTACCACAGAGCTCACCATGAATGGGGGCAGCAGGGAAGAATGGGCCCTGGCCTGAAGGGATCCCTACCTGGCAAAAGAGAGGCTGGGGTGTGGGCATCCATGGTGTGACTTAGGCTGAGATTGTCACACAGTCACAGCGGAAGTCTCTGTACCCCCATTTCTCCCAGTGGCCTCTCCAAAAAGAGGGAATACATGAGAAAGTAGGGAAGGCTTCACTAGGGAAGTATACTGCCATAGTGGCCTGTCACTGGCTTGCAGAGAGCCTCTCAGGATACATGTGTACTGCTTAAAGCTTATGCAGAGCCAAGATTTTGTGATCTGTAGCTGGGTGGCTGCCAACAGCTTGCTTTCTCAAAAGCTAAGCACAGATGGGCTGGAGAGATGGCCTAGCGGTCAAGAGCACCGACTGCTCTTGCAGAGGACCCGGGTTCAATCCCCAGCACCCACATGGCGGCTAAGAACCATCTGTCACTCCAATTCCAGGAGAACTCCAGTTCCAGGGGAATCCGAGACCCTCTTCTGACCTCCGCAGCATTGCACGACATGGGTACACAAACCTACATGCAGACAGTACATTCATACACATATAAAAATAAATTAAAAAAAAAAAGCAAAAAAAAAAAAAAAAAAAAGCTAAGCACAGAAAAGCCAAGGCCCCCACTGTAATGGGGTCCAGCCTGGGGCCTGTGGCTGTGGATGCAGGAGGCTCTGGGTGGCCTGCTACACATGTAGCATACAGACTCACCATACAGTGCTGGTGAGTCTGTATGCTACATGTGTCACACACACAGTGCTTAGCCCCACAGTGGTCAGTAGAGAAGAAATCTGAGGTCTTTCTGAGGAGTCAAGGGGGCTTAATGAAATTAGCCTCCTGGCAGCCTCAGAACAGACATTCTTAAAGAAAAATGTGTTGGCCCCAGATCTCCTCAAGGCCTTGCTCTGATCTGAAACTTAAATAAAAGCCTTCGTTGAGGAAGGTCAAAGGAGGAGGTAGGCTCCAGTCCCGAGAACCCAGCCCTCCCCCGCTCACCCTTAGGACAGCAGAGACACGAGGGCATCCAGGAACTTGCTCCGGTCCTCAGCTTTCAGCTCAATTACTAAAGTAATAAAAGGAAAACATCTTGTGAACAGGGAGGAATGAGAAACAAGGCAGTGCACATGGACTCCCCCTTCTGCCCTTAGACCAGCAACTCTCTACCACATTCCACACTGCAGGCTCTTGCCTGGCCTTGAACGTTCTGCAATGTTTAGTTTCATCCGTGCACTGTACCTAACGTTCAAATCTGCTGGCTGCATTATGGAGAGGACAGGGCCCTGGCCTGCAAAAATGACTCCACGGGCATCAAGGGGGTAACAGTGTCAGCCAATCAGGAGGTGGGGGAGTGCATGACGCAAGGCATGTGACAACTCTTGACACAGACCTGGACAGAGACTAGCATAAACAACTGTCCACACAGTGATGTGAAAGGCCCTGGGAAATGGTGGTCATGTGGGAGGCTACATTGCTCTGACCTGTGCCTCAGCTTCAGTGTCCTCTTCTGGAGAGGATACAATATAAACCACTTGTATACTGAAGGGCAGTCAGGCTCAGCCAGGTATGATAAAGCAAAACTAGACCCTGAACCTGGATGGCTTTATCTTGGGAGCTGCCCATGCTGATGGCCACTTCACTTCCCCAAGAGTCTAAGGCCTTGTCTACCCAGGCAGGTACTGGTCCCAGTTCCTTCCGCACGCCTTAGCCCTGGCTCTCCAACTCTCAGAGAAAGCCAGGCAGCTTATAGTCCAAAACCCTCCCTGCATAACAAAGGTAGCTGGAATTTACAGGATGACTGGAGTCAACCTGCCGACATCACAGGACAGGAAGCAGAAGCAACTGTTCACGTGGGACCAATGCCACAATGCCACAGCTACCAGCTGCCTAGAACCACCAGTGCCACAGCTACAGCTGCCTGGCACAAAGAAGTCTTCTTTGAGACAGCATGGGCAACTGGGTGGAATATTCCCTAGGCAGTGCCTTGTTACTATTAGAGAATCGGGGAGCGATTGTGACATAAGAAAACATTTTTTAAAAAATATTTTTTAAATTATTTTTTTATTATTTTATGTGTATGAGTGTATTGTCTGCATGTAGGTTGGTGCACCCACGTTGTGCAATGCCATGGAGATCAGAAGAGGGCATTGGAATCCCCTGGAACTGGGGTTAAAGATGGTTCTTAGCCGCCATGTGGGTGCTGGGAATTGAACCCGGGTCCTCTGCAAGAACAGTTGGTGCTCTTAACTGCTCAGCCATCTCTCTAGCCCCAGATTCTTTGTTGAAACCCCAATTTCTGGCATATCAGAGTGTGACATTTGGAGACAGGACCTTGGAAGGTAAAGTGAGGCCCTCAGGGAGGTCTTAATCCAACATGACAGGTGTCCTTCTAGGAGGATGGGATCAGGACACAGACACAGAGGAAGAACGATGTGAGGTTTTAGGGAGAAAGAAGACAGCGTGTAACTCAGGACAGAGGCTGCCAGCGATGCTGACACCTGACCTCAGGCCCAGCATGGCAGAGAAGTGAACTAGCCACCTAGTCTATGGTGCTTTGCAGCCTAGAGAACCAACAAGGGTGGAGTGCTGATAAGAATAGGAAGACTTGAGGCTGAGGCAGGAGAATTGCGAGGAAAAGGCTTGCCTGGGCTATATAACAAGACTCTGTCTCAAAAATAATAATAATAGTAAAAGATAAACATGGTCAAACATGAACTATGTTTTGTGCTGATGCTTAGGGAAGCAGCCACTGGGCTGGGCCTTTCCTTCTCCAGTTTACCTAACTTATAAATGTGCTGAGTATCAAACTGTCATGCAGGGTACAATGCTGTGACCTCAGGTAGGACTCTCATGTGGGTTAGCACAGGCTCTGCTGTTCCAGGTGAACTAACTCCAATGCTACACTACAGCTGCCTGGTACAAAGAAGCCTGTGGCTGCTAGCTTCCCAGCCAGAGTTTTGTGAATGCCAATAGCAGCTTTGTCTGGGGTTGGTTTGGGAGGATAAGAGGGCTGCTGGCCGGGCACCTCCATCACCAGCTTGCCTCATTCCAGAGCCAGTGCTGACCTTGAGGGTTTGAAGGCAGAAGGTGGCCTCATGGCAGACACTCACCTGAGAGATCAAAGTGGTTGTGTAGAGTCCGAGAGCTGGTGCTTTCTGCTGCCTTCTCAAATGCTCGCCCAAAAAAGCTGTGAGCACAAGACAGACATGTTGGATGTCAGGCTATAGAAAACAGACCCTTCCCACTCCTGCCCCTGTGACAGACACTCAAGGGCAAATGGCACTCAGACCCAGCAAAGAGAGTGGGCCAGTGTGCTGACACAGCCAGGACCTCCAGCCTTGTTGTCCCAGGGCAAGTAGAAGCTGCTCACTTCTTTCTGTCTGAGGTGTCGGTCTCTGGGGGGATGCCCACCACAGTCACTGTGCCCTGCTCCACGCTCAGGGGTGCAGCCATCACCAGTGGCAGCAGCTTGCAGCGCCGATTCTTTGTCTATGGAGACAAGGGCACCTCAGTTCCAGCAGTCATTCACAGCAATGCAGGATGGGGCACACTGCTCAGCATCTAGAAACCCTGAAAGTGACAGGCCAATCCCTAACCCTCCAATGATATGCTCACCAGAAGGTATGCTGGAATTCCAACCTGACACTTTGCCCTCCTGGGTTACCCACTGGCCTGGCACTCCTGGCACTCTAGCTATCCCCCACAGGAGTTCTGCCCTTACAGTTCTGCCTGTCTTCAGGACTCAGGCAGTACCTCCTGACATCCCTGCCTTGTTCTATTTTCTCTTGGTGCATGCCTTTGTCTTAAATGCATGCACTCATTCATTTGGACCCTCCTGCACATAGCCCCTTACAATAAAGAGAGGAAACAGAGGTACAAAGCCCAGAAATTCTTTATTACAACTGGTAAATGAGGCTGAGATTGTAATGAAGCCAACAGTACTTCAAAGCTCTAATTTGGCCCCTAATCCAACTTTTGACATTTTAATCATTCCTAAAAAGCAATAGGGGATTAGTTCTAGGACACTTATGGATACCCAAACCTAAGTTTCTCATATAAACTAGTATATATGTATAGGCATACCCTCTCATACACTTCAAATCTCTAGACAGACCGCTTATAATACCTAACAGGAGCCTACCCACCACTTCATCTGCAAGGACTAAGTGTACAAATATAAGTTTTGCTTCTTAGAAGTTTCTCAATATTTTTTTTTTCCAGTGCTGGGAATCAGACCAGGGCCTCTAAGGTACTAGGCAAGAGCCCACCATTAAGCTAATATGCCCAATCTTTCTGAGATAGTTTCGGTCCAAGGTTGGTTGAGTCTGAGGAGACAGAATCCATGCAGACAGGACTTAATTATCTTAGAACAGTAACATCATCATTTTATTGGTTAGCTCACAATGTAAGTAAATTTTAAGTTCCTGCTCCACATTTGTTTAGAACAGCCTCCTCATAAGCCCCATCCTGAAGTAAATTAAGACTACTGAAATCACTGGGAACCATCTTTTCTGCATCTGGACCTATGAAGAGCCCTGTTAGCAGGGTTAGGACCTGCCTGAATAACCACTGTTCCAAGAATGGTCTTAGGCCTCAGGTCCACATGCAGATATTGGCAAGACTTTTGTTGGGAAGCAAGTGTGTATATGAGTAACTCCATCTTTTCCTGACTCACTATAGATGAATGTAGCCCCACTGCTCTGTCTGAGACCCTCCCTACTTGTCTGAGTGACATGAATAGTGAATGATGACATAAAGCTGGAGGTTAGCTGAGTAAAATATAGCCCAGAATAAGGAGTATGCCCAGGGCCACAGCTGGTGAGCAGCCAACAGTCAATTCTAGGCCATCAAACTCCTCACTTAGAGTTCACACCTGCCCTCTTATACCACCACGACCTCATGCCCCACTCCATCCAGCTCCTCACCGAACACACAAAAGACTTGAGCAGGTGTCTACTGAGCAAGCTCAGGGATGCTGGCTTGGAGAACAGCACCACATCTGGAGTACCCTGGGAGGGGAAGATTGTCAATCAGAGGAAGTCACTGACAAGTGTGGCCTGGCACTGTGCATTGAAGGAAGCCTAACCTCCATGAGGGAGCAGTAGAGGAAAGGCCCCTGGGAGATGACAAGGTTGGTGCAGAGGCAGCTGGCGATGGTCTGCTGAGTGGCCTGCAGCTGCTTCTTAGCAAGTTCCAGACCAAGGTATAGCTTGTCCAGGTTACTCCTGAAATAAGGCAGACATTTGGCTTATGTGTTGCTTGTCAAGAACTATTGTTAAAATGTGAAAGTCATACATAAATTGCTTGGTCCCTGGTTCAAGAAGAAGCTTAAGGGGGCTGGGGAGATAAGAGCACTGGCTGCTCTTGTGAAGGACCCAGGTTCAGTTCCCAGCAGTCATATGGCAACTAATAACCATCCATAACTCCAGTTCCAGGGAATGTGATGGCCTTTTCTGGCCCCCATGGGCACTGCACATACCAGTGCACTTATATACATTCAGGCAAAAAACTCATACAGATAAAATGCACCTACATGGTGGTTAACAACTGTCTGTGCTCCAGTTCCAGGGACCTTCCTGGGCATTGGAGGCATGTGGGGTACTTATATACATGTAGGCAAAACATTCATAAGATAAAATTAAAAAAAAATTAGAAAAAGTAGTTTAAGGATAATAATTTATCTTCTCTCCCTCCCGAGTTCCCCTTCACATGAAAGGAAGAAATTAAAAGAATGCATAAATATACAGAATGGAGTAAGAGATTTGAAAAGAACATGGAGGGGGCTGGAGAGATAGCTCCATGGTTAAGAGTACCGACTGTTCTTGCAGAGGACCTGGGTTTGATCCCTAGTACCCACATGGTGGCAAAGAACCATCTTTAAGCTGGATATGGTGGCACATGCCTTTGATCCTAGCACTCAGGAGGCAGAGGCAGGAGGATCTCTGTAAGTTCAAGGCAAGCCTGGTCTACAGAGTGAGTTCCAGGGGCTATAGGGAGACCCTGTCTCAAAAAAAAAGAGAAGAACATGGAAACAAAAGACAGGAGTCTAATAAGGTTGGGCACACCATTAATCCCTGCACTCGGGAAGATTGTGAGTTTGAAGCTAGCCCAGGCTACTATATAGCAAGACTCCTACTTAAAAAAAAAAAAAAAAAGATACCAAGCCAGGTATGGTGGTGCATGCCTTCAATCCCAGCTCTTGGGAGGCAGAGGTAGGCAGATCTCTGAGTTCAAAGCTAGCCTGGTTTACATAGCTAGTTCTAGGCCAGCTGGGAATACAAGAAGGCTCTGTCTCAAAAAGACAAAAATAAATAAACAATGAAAAAAAAATTAAAAGATCTCACCAAAGAGGTCCCAAAAAGGTATGGCAGGGGATGGGGGGTGGTCTAACAAAGGGAGGAAGGGAAATGTAGAGACTCCTTCCCCACCCTCAACAGATGGACTCTTCTCTCCAAAAAGGATGTGGTCATAAACTACAAACTCTGTGGAGAAAATGGGCTGGCTTTCAAGCAAGGCCTCTATGTCCAGCAAATTAGGCCCAAACACCCAGGCACAGTCAAAATCCCATAGTTTCCTTCCTAAATACAAAATATGCAGAACTATTTGAGTAATATTTATGGCCTGAAAAGAATGGCCCTGAAGGAAAAAGATAATTAGAGAAAAATGAAACTTAAAATGAAATCCAGTATATTTGAGAGATTTGGGAAACCATGACATTCTTATAACAAGAACAAGATACTATGAAAAATGATTAAAAAAAAAACAGGAGGGGAGCTCCTTCTTTTCTCGCTCCCCGGCCATCTTGGCGGCTGCTCTTGGTTGGGGGCCGTCCACACCTAAGGCAGGAAGATGGTGGCCGCAAAGAAGACGAAAAAGTCTCTGGAGTTGATTAACTCCAGGCTTCAGCTTGTTATGAAAAGTGGGAAGTACGTGCTGGGGTACAAGCAGACTCTGAAGATGATCAGACAGGGCAAGGCCAAGTTGGTCATCCTCGCCAACAACTGTCCAGCTTTAAGAAAATCTGAAATAGAATACTATGCCATGTTGGCAAAAACTGGTGTCCATCACTACAGTGGCAATAATATTGAATTGGGCACAGCATGTGGAAAATACTACAGAGTCTGCACGTTGGCCACCATTGATCCAGGTGATTCTGATATTATTAGAAGCATGCCAGAACAGACTGGTGAAAAATAAATCTGGAACATTCTTCTTTAATAAAACCTTGGCAGAGCTTGTTTTAAAAACAAACAAACAAAAAACAGGAAATGTTGGTAGAAACTAAAATATTTGCAAAAATAAAATATTTACTGTAAGGGTAGAGGTCAAAATCAAGAAAAGCTTCTTCAGTATATGTAACAAATTAAGTCTGTGGGAAATACAAAGCAAAATTGCAAGCGAGGGCATCCTTACAGGAAGGGAGGAAAACAAGAATACAAACACTGATGGTAGGAGTGGGTGCTAAAGGCTGTACATAAGCAATGTGAGCTGTAAAATTGGGCCCATAAATTATGTCTTGTCTGTTAATTAAGCACAATGTATGAAACAAGATCCTGAAAGTTCCTGGAGTAGGATAAGAGTGGGGCATTTATAAAGAAACAATGAAGCCAGGTGTGATGACATATGCCTGCAACCTCGGCATTGGGAGGCTGAGGCAGTAGGATCATAAATTTGAGATTAGCTTGGGCTACATACAGAAAAAAAGTCAACCAAAACAAGCATCAAACAATTCACACTTCTCATGAGCAGACTGGGCTGCTGGAAGACAGTCACAGTGGAATCTATAGTCAACAGGAAATGACCTTCTACCTGAATTCTATAGGAACCAAGCCAGAAATCATTTGAGGACAGGAAAAGATATCAGATGCTGAAGAACTCAGGATGTCTATTGCATGTGCACTCTTTCTTTGAAAATTATTTGAGAACAGTGTTCTAGGAGGTGCACAGCTATTTGACAGTAGAGGGCAGAACTATAAAACTGTAAGTCTAAGCTTGGGTAGAGAGACAGAAGCCCAGGTTCTCATGGAAAGGAGGGATTAAGAGAATACCTGTTGGGGCTGGGGAGATGGCTCTCAGTAAAGGGCTTACTGTACAAGTATGAAGACTTGAATTTGATCCCCATCGCCCATGTTAAAAAAAAATGCCAGGTACAATTGGCACATGCCTGTAATCCCAGCACTGGGTAGTCAGAGACAACAGGATTCAAAACACAAGGTAGATCTCTAGCCTCTGTATGTACACATATGTGTATATAAACACAAGAGAGAGAGAGAGAGAAAGAACTACGGGGAAAAGGATGTGAAATGGCAAGAAATTAAAATTTCATAAAATAAAGATCTGTGTCAGAAGGTAATCTATCACTGGAATACTTTCTTTTCTTACTCAAGACTATTATCAACCTTGAAAACCAGAAACATAGACTTCTGAAACTAGGCATAGATAGTGGGCAGGGTGGAAGAAGAGCAAAGCAGGGGTAATCTTTCCTGCAAAATAGGGAGACGTAGTGATGTTAAAGGCATGAAAGAGCTAAGAATATCAGGATAGGAACAAGGACAGGTGTGGATAAATGCTCCTTTGTCACAGCAATGGTAGGATAGCTTTTAAATTTTTCCATAGATAAACAGAACAACTAGATTTTAAAATCAAACACTTAGGACCCACAATTGCAAGAAAACAATGGAACAAGGGATAACCATAAACTCTAAGAGGCCACCCACCTGTCACTGTCATACTGTCAGCATCACTGAGGAGGGAAAACTAGAGCATTAGCAAGACTTTAAGGACAATGAAGTGGCCAAAACTGAAGGGAATTCTGCCCTATTCAATGGCAGGTAAGTATAACAAGCCAATGTGAAATGCAATGAGCCACTATAGTGTAAGAGAATGTGTTTAAAATTGGCACTGGTGAGACATCTTAGTGGGTAAAGGACTCACTACTGTCCAGGCTGGCTATTTCTGACCCTTTAAACCTCTTGCCTTTACCTCCTGAGTGTTGAGATTACAAGCATGTACTACTATTTCTGGGTCCATCATATACTTTAATGAGTGAACTGTGTGATATGTGTGATAGGACCTGAATTATATCTGAACAAAGCTATATATACATATATATTATTTTTTATGTTCAGTGTTGTTTGTTCTGCCTTTTGTCCCGCTCGATCTATCTCTATCTCTCTCACGGTCTCATTCTAGATTTTTTTTTTTTTTTTTTTTTATTCATATTTATTTATTTCTTTATGTGTGACTAGTATGTCGCATGAGGTTTTGTGCACACGTTTGTCGTGCAATGCCGCGGAGGTTCAGTAAGGGCTCTGGATTCCTCTGGAGCTGGTTTCTCCTGAGTTGGAGTTTCGTAATGGTAACTGGTTCTCACAGCCCCATGTGGGATGCTGGGTGAGCAACCCGGGTCCTTCTGCCAAGAGCGGTCGGAAGGCGCTCTTAACCGCTAGGCCTCACTCTCCACCCCTTTTTTTTTTTTTTTTTTTTTTTAAGGTAAGGTGAACTGTGAAAACCCAGAAAGCAAGCCCTGTATTTTTTTGCCCTTAAACAAAATCAACAGAAATAGTTAAATTAGAAAAGCCATCTGAATCAAGCCTTTTTTGTAAAAAGGCAGGGAATGGAAATTCACAGTATTTATATACAGGTCCCTACAAAATCTTTATAAAAAACATTAAAACAAAAGCCAGGTATGGTGGCATATGTCTTTAATCCCAGCAACTGGCAGGTAGTTCTCTGTGAGTTTAAGGCTAGTCTGGTCTACATAGTAAGTTCTAGGCCAGACAGGGGTACACAAAACCAACCCAACCCAAACCAAACACAATAACAAACAGGCTTGGTGGTTAAGGGCACTGCTGCACTTATATGGGTTCCAGAACCCAAACGGCTGCTCGCAACTGTTTGTAGTCCTATGCACTCTCTGTCCTCTGCATGTACTGCATACATGTGATGTATGTATACACACATAAGCAAAATACTCAAACACATAAAATCAAAATAAATAAATTAAACCTCCCCAAATAAAACATAAAACAAAACAAAAAATGAGGAACAGAATAACATCCCTCTTATTAATGTAAATATACCAGAAAGACATGACTCCCCAAAGACCAGAACCGGCATGTCCTATTTCATGAAATACAAGATGAAGAATTGAGAAATGAAAAATCAGAAGAAAAACAACAGTGAATAACTGTAACAGTGTCTTAAGAGACTTAGAAGGTGAAAAAAAAGAAAAAAAGAAAAAAAAAAAAGAAATCATAAAGGAAACTAAAAGGACCTCAGGGTGCTAGCCATGATGGTGCACACCATTAATCCTAGAACTTGGGAGGCTGGGGCAGAAGGTCACAAATTTAAGGCTACCCCAAGCTATACACTGAGTCTGAGGCCAGCCTGAGCTACAGAGAGACCATATCTCAAAAATAAAACAAAAACTGGAGCTAGGCTGGCAGGATTAGGCAGTTTGCTTGATGGTAGAAATTCTAACTCACATTTATAGTTTCCTGCAGAACAGTCATTTTCACACCCAGAGAGTCCCTGTGCAGGATGAAGCTGAGGCCCAAGGGGATGGCTGTCCAGTCATACCCACTACCTGGAAAGGCTATCCAGAGCCTGGATGAAGTGATCCGTCCCTGAGCCACTGCGCTCAGGGTTCTCCATCAGAGACATGGTGGCGAAGACCACATCACTGGCCAGGAATTTATGCTTGAATCCAAAATGGTTGCTGAAAGTCTGTACACGCATATCCTTCATCCTGTCATGGGAGGAAGCAATGCTGCTGTCATCCTCAACTTATGTAACCTCTTACAGCCAGGCTAGCAGAAATCCTAATGTTCCTCACAGGCCCCCAAGAAAGCTTTCATTGTGACTACTATGCTTGGAGGATGAAGCAGGTCAAAGCACTTAAGACATGTGAGCCCTACTGTACGGAGCAACAGTGTGTCTTGGCATCAGCTGTTTGGCTGGCCTGTGGGTAGGGTTCTTTATTATGTCTATTTGTGCCAGGCAGGAATACCCAGGCACAGGGCCTCAGCAGTGTTGAAGGACCTGGCAGGGAGAGCATGCCTGCACCTGGCCCTGGTGGCTTGTGAGTCCAGTATCTGTCTGGACCACAGTCCTAGCATTTAAAGATCCTAAACATGATGGGCACTTTATCATTTTTAATCCAAAGAGAACTCAATTTCAGGAACAGATTCAGGGCATGCTAATTTGGACATTCCTGGGGTTACTTACTTATATTTACATTAGTTTAAAGGGTAAGATTAAAGCAGAAACCTAAACTTTAAAGATACTTAACACAGAAAAAAAGCATTTACCCAAATTTATTTGCAGATTCTTCAATCATTTCCCTCAAGTTCTCCTTCAAGGAGATATCCATGGACTGAAACTTCTGCTTCACTTGTTTCAGGGGAAGCCTGGAGAGAACAAACTTGTGAACGAGACCACAAGACACCACTGGGAGTGAGAAGCTTGCCATGGGGGTCAGTGCACATGCCTTGTAGGGATGTCCTGGTAGTTGCAATCAGATCATATTCTAGAACATGGAGGAAGAACTGTTCTTCACAGCCAAGTGAGTCACAACACAGCAGATGACAAAGGTAGGTAGGAAGTTGCAGGCCAATTCAGTAACTCACCCCATGTCTGCAAGGAACTCCTGGAGTCGCTTCTGCCCATGCACTGACCAAAGCTTGAACCTGGCTGCAGTGTAGCTGGTATTACACAGGCTTTCATGGAGGGACCAGTGCTGATACAGTGCCAGGCGGAGGCTGGGTCCAAGGTCAAGGAGTACACATGGTGCCCTCTACCCACTACCTGCCTGGAGCTGCACAGTGACCTAGAACTTTGGCATGGCATAGCCCTACCCACAATTCTTTTTTTAATTTTATTTTTGTATGTGTATGAATGTACTGTCTGCATGTAGGTTTGTGCACCTGTGTCGTGCAATGCTGCAGAGGTCAGAAGAGGGTGTCGGATTCCCCTGGAACTGGAGCTCTCCTGGAATTGGAGTTAGTTTTCAGCCGCCATGTGGGTGCTGGGGATCGAACCCGGGTCCTCTGCAAGAGCAGTTGGAGCTCTTAACCACTAGGCTATCTCTCCAGGCCCCTACCCATAATTCCTAGCAGATGGCCCTGCTTTGGGTCCTCCTTTGCTGGGGCCTGCCTGCACATTAATGTTGGGGACTGGTTGGGCAAGAGTGACCTCAGAGCTCTAACTTGGGTAGACAGCATCTGAGGTTGTAGGCATGCACCATTATTTCCCTTAGACAGACTGAGATGCAGGGCACAGAGGTCTCTACTGTGGTCATAGCCCCACACAGCAGGGGAGGCAGAGCTAACAGCTCAGGTTGCCATCTTGTTCTACAGTTCCTTTTCTTTTTTTTTTTTTTTTTAAAGCCTACAGCACTTGGTATTCCCAGGTGGTCTCCCATCCAAGTACTAACCAGGCCCGACCCTGCTTAGCTTCCGAGATCAGATGAGATCAGGCGCGTTCAGGGTGGTATGGCTGTAGACTACAGTTCCTTTTCTGTCTAACCTGGCTGATCATTCTCTACCCTCAAAGCTCCTCTCTTACCCTCCTTGAAATTGCCCTTCATCACTTATAGCCCCTTGGGCACATGGTCCCCTGCCACAGGCCTCTCTTTCACAGGGTTCAGGCCAACTCTGCCAGCTGCTTTGTCTTGCTGGCACTTTGCCACCCCTACACTCCATATTTGATGTCTCTTGTTCTCACTATTACCCCTCCTTCCTAATTCCTGGGCCCCAGGGACTGCTGTCCACTGTGTCAGCTCTCAGAAGTTCCATACTGATATACTCTATGACCAGTAAATATTCCATAAGATGAAGGACATGGGCAGCCCAATTCCCATGGTGACTGAGCAGAAGTACCCTGCTGAACAACACAGTAGAGGCAGGGGCTACTACCTGTACCCCAAGGGCCTCAGCTATAAAGATACTCATACTCAAAGGAGATCCGAGTACAGTCTACAGAGAGCATGTTCTCCTCAGCCTCGTTTCGGTGGTTGTGTCGGGAAACATGGCGCTGAAGGATGCCAACATCAGTCACATACTTCATTCTGAAAGAAAGCATGGCAGGCTGGACCAGCTCCCTCCCTGACTCAGGAGCCACCAAGCAGCCCCATACGAGGACCAAGGAAGCTTATCTAGGTAGAAACCAGACAGCCAGGGAGTGACAGCAGAGTTGGGTAAGGAGGCCTCTGGCCAGACAATGTCTCATCCTTGGGTTTTTTGACACCCTTTGAGAGAATCACTGTGGAGGCCAGTTACTCACCAGCCCAATCAAGTAGGCCCCATGATAGGAATCCATACAGAAAGTGCAGACCTGCACGGAACTACCAATGAGTAGGCAGACTCTACTATGGGTCCCAATGGGAGAACAATCAGAATGTTGACAATAGGGCTTCACCTGAGACCAAAAAGCAGGGCTGGTTCCCAGTGATGCACATACCACCATTTCAAGATTCTATGTCACCCATGTGTTTAGTCTATGGCATCCTTTAAAAAAATGTGTGTGTGTGTGTGTGTTTGTTATCTGTATGGGGGTATGTATATATTAGCATGGGTGCCTGTGGAGTCAGCAAAGGGTGTCATGGGGCTGGAGAGATGGCCTAGTGGTTAAGAGTGCCAACTGTTCTTGCAGAGGACCTGGGTTCAATCCCCAGCACCCACATGGCAGCTGAGAACTGTCTTTAACTCCAGTTCCAGGGGAATCCAATACCCTCTTCCGACCTCTGAGGCATTGCATGACATGGGTGCACAAACTTACATGCAGATAGTACATTCATACACATACAAGAATAAATAAAAAAATAAAAATTTAAAAAAGGGTGTCAGATCCTCTGGAGCTGGAATTATTGGGAGTTGTGAGCCTCCTGACACAGGCGCTGAAACTGAACTCTGGTCCTCTGCAAGAGTGGCAGAGGACCAGAAAAGGGACTGAAGTGTGGCAAAGCTGTAGGTTGGGCCAATGTAGCAGTGCACGGTAGCCCCACCAGGTCTGAGTTTGAAGGTCCTTAAACACTACACATAGTGCAAACCATACAAGGAATGGGGTGAAAATTGAAAGCAAAGCTTAGGGACACCCATGTGGGTCCCCTGGACAGGGTCTCTATCAATTATCTTAAATGACTCACTTGAATAGCCAGAGAAGATTGAGTTGCCTCATGAAGAAGGGGGGGGGGAGATACTACCCTGTCTGTTCAAGGCTCTGCCCTGTTCCCAGTACCCACAAACTGCAGAATTCTTTCAGTTCAGAGTTCAACAGAAGCAAAACCTGGTATAGTCACATGGGGTCAGACTTGACTTTATGCCACCCTCCTTTAAAGTCTTCTGGCCTTTCCCTGCCTTTGTGACCAAACCCATATTCTCTGATAGGACCCAAGGCCCTCATTTCTCTTTCCCTACTTCCCTGGACACATCCATATCTCCTCCTAACCTCTACCATACATGAGCTTCATCTCAGCACCTGCCTATAGGCCTCAGAATGAAGACACCAGATGGAGCCCCTCCTCCCGCCACTGGCTCTAACCAGTGGACTTTTCAGGGCGATAGAGGCCAAGGTAGGCCATAAGCAAGGGCAGGGACCTGGTATTCAGCCAAGGCCCCAGCCAAGAATGGCCATCCTTCTCCCTCTTCTTCATAAGAGTGTTAGTGATAGTGCCTCTCATCTCCTGGCTGCAAACCCAGGGCCTGCCACATGCACACAATACAGGGCTGACCCCAAAATTGATGGTATAATTCTTACTGAGTGATCTTGTCATGTACCCACTGGTCTGTCAGTCCAACAATGGCCCACCTGGAAAGGAAAAGAGAGAGTGAGTTGCGGGCTTGGTGGGGCATATACTAGAAAGACAGCACACCCTTAGCACTCCCAGGAGAGTCCTGTTAGCATGGCCTCCCACCTCAGTGTCCTCCCCACCTGGTATTTGCAAATAATCATCTATTTTTTTTCAACTGTGATGACATTTTGAACTTGTGTTATCCCCCTTTCCCCTGCCCCCTTGATATAAAGAAACAAGAGATACCCTAAGTTTGACTTTCCCCAAGATGTTGAAAGAAACAAAGTCAGGCTACCAGTTCCACAGCAGTGGTTGAGAAGGCATAAACTATATCTGGGTCCAACAGACACCACTAGTAGTAAAGGGTCAAGGAGACAGAGCCAGGACAGACCTATACTTATGAAGACTCAATTTTGTTTCTAGATCAAACTGAGTTAATAGTGACCAGTAGGCTTATTATTCTGCATGCTGAGGGCCCTGCCTGCAGTCTGGACAGAGAAATCGCAGACAGGGACAATTCTTCTGTATTGGATTACAGCAGTGCCAGGGCAGCAAGGATGCCTAGTAATGGCTATCTCTTTCAAACCTCACATTCTTTCAGGTGTGCATATTTACTGGGTATAAGGCTAAGTGAAAGGGGTGAAAAGAGGAGCTGTGCTGTAGCCCCACTGTTCACTCCCAGAGTGAAGCCTCCAGAGCCTCACACTTGACTTTAGGAAGACCAGGGTTATAAACAATCCCAGAGTGGGGCTGCAACTGACAATCCTGATGGAGGCAAGAAAATGCCCATGTGGCACTGACCTGGGCTGGTGTACAGTGTGGTGTGTGTGTACGAGCGCACTACATACCATAGCATGTCATTCAGGTCCTTGGACATCATCCACGCCAAGTCAAACATTACCATGGCTGACTGCAAGGAAGGAGAGAAGCCTGAGGTCAAAAGCAGCTGAGTTCATAGAAAGAACAACAGAGTCAAGCCAAGCCCTACAGATTAGAGCACTTGGGCTGTGCTGCAGCATGTGATGAAAAAGCCCATTTCAGAGCAAGGGAAGATAGCATGTGACTTTCATGTTCTTCTCTGTTATCTAAAGTCAATTTCATCTGTGTTTAGCATATGGCAAATGAAGAATGGGAAGTATCACACAGGAGGCTGTCCAAGCATAGAGCTATGCGGGATTGCTATACTTCACAGGTGATGCTCAAAGCTATAATGATGCCTGTGGCTCAGAAGGCCCTATTGTCAGACTGTCCACCCTGAGTTTGCATTCTACCTACTTTGTGGCAGCTAAGTACAACCAGTGAGGGCAGGTGAGGCAGAGCTCTGGTTCAAGTCACCTGGATATTAAAGAACCCCTGTGAAGGTCTTTCCAACAAGGTTGATTCAGGGATAGAAGTGGTTAGCAACCTGTGAGTGGAAGGTCTAGGTTTGGACACAGACTATGCCTGGTGTCTGATCTGCTGATCAGATTCTAAAGTCCTGGGTTTCCTGAAGGCACAAGATTTGCAGGGAAACTGTCCACTTATCTGGAGTCAGGCAACATTTCTGAGAGAGCATCAAGTCTCCTATTCACTGCTAAGAAATTTCCATTTGCAAGGGCTGAGAAGACCAAAGAACAGTAAATATTGATTATAAATAAGACATAGGAAATACAGTATGAGAGTCTCAGGTCTGAGGGCCAAATTCTAAGACTCAACATAGAGTGTGTTTTTTTGTGTTTTTTTTGTTTTTTTTTTGGTCTTTTTGAGACAGCCCCAGCTGTCCTGGAACTCACTCTGTAGACCAGGTTGGCCTTGAACTCACAAAGATCCGTCTGCCTCTGCCTCCCGAGTGCTAGGATAGAGTGTTTTTATTTAAAACTTATTTTCCAGAGCTACTTAAAGCCCCAAATTCTGTTCAACACTAACAGAAACAAACAACAGGCATTCTATACCAAATTCTCTTTAAAAAAATAGATGTGGGCTGGGTGTATGCCTTTAATCTCTGTAAGATGGAGGCCAGCTATGGCTATAGGGAGACGCTGTCTCAACCCCCCTCAAAACAAAAACAAAAACAAGAACAAAAAACCCAAAACCAGATGTGGGTTAGAGAGATGGCTCAGTGGGTAAGAGTAATTAGTGTTCTTCCAAAGGACTTGGGTTAATTCCCAGCACTCATGTCAGGTGGCTCACAATTGCCTATAACTTCAACTCCAGTGGATGTAACACTGTCTTCTGGTCTCCTCAGACCCCCATACACACATGGCAAACATATATACACATAAAACAAAACAAGGGACTGGAGAGATAGCTTACAGTTCAGAACATTGGCTGTTTTTGCAGAGGACCTGGGTTTGGTTTCCAGCATGCACACAGCAGCTAACAACCACCTGTAACTTCAGTTATATGGGATCCGAACCCCTCTTTTGGCATCTCTAGGTACTGTAGACACAGGTACACTTACACACATGAAGGTAAAACATTCAAATACATAAAATAAAAAAAACAAACAAAACAAACCCAGGTTTGCCACTGTAAGTCTAGAGTTTAATCTTCCTGCAGAGATTAATAATGATTCTATCTATCTATCTATCTATCTATCTATCTATCTATCTATCTATCTATCAATCATCTATCTAATTTTTTTGGTCTTTTCAAGACAGGGTCTCCTGTAGCCCCAGCTGGCCTTGAACTCAGTATGTAGACCAGGCTGGCCTTGAACTCCCAGAGATCCACCTGCCTCTGCCTCCCAAGTGCTGGGATTACAGGCATGTGCCACCATGCCCAGCCTTAATCTATATTTTAAAAAATATTATTTTATGTGTATGAATGTCCTGCCTGCATGTATACAAGTGCACTCATGCATACAATGCCTGTGGAGGCCAGAAGAGGGTGTCAGAACCCCTGGAACTGGAGTTAGGGACAATTGTTAGTTGCCATGTAAGTGCTAGGAACTAAACCTGGGTCCTCTGCCACTGAGCCATCTCCCTACCCTTAATCTTTTTTTTTCTTTGGTCTTTTTGAGACAGGGTTTCCCTGTAGCTCCATCTGTCCTGGAACTCACTCTGTAGATCAGGCTGGCCTTGAACTCACAAAGATCTGTCTGCCTCTGCCTCCCTGAGTGCTGAGATTAAAGGCGTGTGCCACCACGCCCAGCTTTAATCTCTATTTTTGACGAGCAAAAATAATTGTTGTTCTAGCAGCAGCTACTTTGTAGCAAAGAACACCCTAAAAATTGTCTCTGAATGGTTACACATGCTCCTTGACTTATGCTGGGTCATTTACTAATAAGTTCATCAGAAGGTGCAAATATCCTAAGTCAAAAAAATGTGTGGTTCAGTGATAATGTGCTTGCCTTGCACATGCAAGGTCCTGGTTTTGATACCTGGCACCGCAAACAAAACAAAACAAAACAAAATAAGAAGCATTTAATACATCTAACCTATCCATACTTTAGCTTCACTGCATAGTATCCTGTAGAGCCCATGTTGCTTCCTCTGTGATCATCTTCTAACTGACTGTCCACTTCTGGCCACTAGGGCTGGCCAGCATCATAAGAGATCATTATCAGCACAGGAAAAGCTCAAAATTCAAAGCATATTAGAGACACTCTAATTTATGGAATAAAGTTTTGGTTGATTTTAGAATTAAACATTATTTAAATGTTGGAGTGTGGCTCAGTGGTGAACACATTTCTAGCATATCTGATGTCCTAGGGTTTGATCCTCAGTAAAAACAAGGGAAAAAAAAAAAAGGAAGCAAAGTTTTATTTTTGCTCATGGTTTTGGAGATTTGAGTTTATTATGGTGGAAACAGCAGGGCAAAGCAGCTCGCATCATGGCCAGGAAGCAGAAAGAGCCCAAGTATGATGGCAAATTAAATTTGGCAGGTACGGTGGTATATAAGTATAGCCCTAGCTACTCAGGAGGAGGCAGGAGGTTCACCTGAATCTAGAAACTCAAGGATAGCCTGGGGTATAATAATAGGGCCTGGTCCCACAAAACTTTTTTTGACTTCTGCTGAGTACATATAACTTTTTACAGCCAGGCATGGTGGCGCACGCCCTTGATCCCAGTATTTGGAAGGCAAAGGCAGAGGCAGGTGGATCTCTGTGAATTCAAGGCCAGCCTGGTCTATACAGTGAGTTCCAGGCAAGCTGGAGCTACAAGGAGACCCTGTCTCAAAAAGACAAAAAAAAAAAAAAAAAAAAAAAGTCTTTTACAGAATCATAAAGTTAAAGCCAAACCACCATACATTTAGAACCATCCATAGTTTCTTCATTTTACAGAGAGGAAGAGTGGGGAGCTCAGAGAGGCCACACTGCCTGCCCAAAGTCACAGTGAGGGGTGATAGCAACTCTGACTGAAAAACCTTTACTCTCTTATGTTTTAGGACACTGACCCCTACAGACAGAACTTCTGGTGAGTCAGCTCTATTCTTACCGATGTCCCATGGTATTCATACTGCTCGTAGTCAAAGAGGATGTCTCTTCTGTAATAATACAAAATATGGTTCTTCAATTGGAAACAGCAGGACAAGAAGGCAAACATTTGGAAAAAGGCTGAAGCCTTGTTCAGTTTCCAGGAAATGCAAATGAAATCATGGTCCCATTTTTTTTTTTTTTTTTTTTGTGTGTGTGTTTTATGAGACAGGGTCTCTACTGAACTTGAAGCTCTCCCGCTTGTCTGGGAAACTCACTCTGTAGACCCGGCTGGCCTTGAACACAAAGATCCGCTTGCCTCTACCTCCCAGTGCTAGGATTAAAGGCGTGCGCCACCCTGGCATGACTTATTGATTCTTTAGCAGAATATGCATATATAACACTGGGCAGGTATTGGTCTCAGAATCCTGCCTCTGAGAAATGATCTCAAAGCAATTCAAAAGAACAAGGAAAACAGATTCACTGTGCGCACAAGCTATTAATTGTAGATTTAGTTATAATAGCAAAATACTATACGTAATCTATAGTTCAAAAAGAAGAGAAAGGCTAGATATGGTGTAATAACAGCAGCTGGGAGGCTGAGGCAGGCCAGTCTTGGCTACATAGAGCCAGGTGTGGTGGCACACACTTTTTAAAAAAATTTTATTTATTTATTTTTTATGTGTATGAGTGTACTGTCTGCATGTAGGTTTGTGGACCCGTGTCGTGCAATGCCGCAGAAGTCAGAAGAGGGTGTCAGAGTCCCCTGGAATTGGAGTTACAGATGGTTCTCAGCCGCCATGTGGGTGCTGGGGATCAAACCCAGGTCCTCTGCAAGAGCAGTCAGCGCTCTTAACCGCTAGGCCATCTCTCCAGCCCCATGTGGCGCACACCTTTAATCACAGCACTCGGGAGGCAGAGGCTGGTGGATTTCTGAGTTTAAGGCCAGCCTGGTCTACACAGTAAGTTCTAGGACAGTTAGGGCTACAGGGAGACCCTGTCTCAAAAAGACAAGGAAAAAAAAAAAAAAGGTTGGGGAGGTGGCTGAATTGATAAAGAGCAGCAAGAGGACCTGAGTTTGGTCCCAGCACTCACATAAAAAGCTGAGTGTAGTGTGTAGTTTGCATCTGAAACCCCAACACTGGGGTCAAAAGGGAGGAGGCAGGTAGATCCCTGGAGATCAGTGGTCAACCAGTCTGGTCAAATGGATGGTTCGGTGAGAGACCCTGCCTCGAAAATACAGGGCGGAGGAGCAATCAAGTGAAACACTCAAGGTTGACTTCTGCTCTTCATGTACATGTACATTGTACATAGTCACATCTACATCCACCACACACCTATACCCACATTCAAACAAAACAAAATAAACAAAGAAACCCAGAGGATTTTATGCATATGGAAATATCACACTGGACTTCATAAATAGGTAGTTAAGGTGTCAATAAAAACTAAAAAGATTTTTTTTAAAGGAAAAAATTAGGGGCTGGTGAGATGGCTCAGCAATTAAGAGCACTTGTTGCACTTATAGACCCAGGTTTGGTTCCCAGCACCCAAATGTTGGCTCCCTAAAGTCTGTAACTACAATTCCAGGGATCTGATGCCCTCCTCTGGACTCTGCAGGCACTTCATGGATGTGATACATTTATATACATTCAGGCAAAATATTCATACACATAAATAAAAATAAATCTAAGGGAAGGGAATTGTCAGTTAAATATCAAGCAGTTTTAAAAAGACTGTTCAGAAAAATTAAAAAGTGGGATCTGCAGCTGGCTTAGTGGTTAAGAGCACTGGCTGCTTTTGCAGAGGAACTGGATTTAATTTCCAGCACCTACATGGCAGCTAACAACTGCTCATAGCTATAGTTCCAGGGGATCCAGAACAGTTTTCTACTATGGGCACTGTATGACATGGGTGATCTTACACACATGCAGGCAATATACTCATAGGCATAAAATAAATGAGTTCAGAGGTAGGTACAAAAAATTATTATAAACAGGGATACCTTGTCTCAAAAAGATAAAAAAATTGATTATAGCCAGGTGGTACATACTTGTACTCAGCACTTGGGAGGCTTAGGCAGGGACATCATAAGCTAGGGCCTGCCTGGGCTACCTGGTGAGACCCTGTCTTACCTAACTATTGTTTTCTCTGCATATATGTAAGTGGACCCATGTGTGCAATGCCTGTGGGAGCCAGAAAAGGGTGCTGTATCCCTTGAAACTGGAGTGACATATGGGTGTTAGCTTCGTACATGTTCTGGGAACTGAACCTGGGTCCTCAGTAAAAGCCAAAGCTCTTAACCACTTAGCTATTTCTCTAGCTTCTTAAACTAATAAGTTTATTAAGTAGAAAAACTGAAAAATTTTATGTGTATTTTGATAACGTAACAAATGCACAAATATAGATAATTCAGGAAGAGAAATCCAAACCTAGACTCCCTCTGAATAAGGTGGTAAGCTTACGGTTTTCACTTTCTTTTCTTGTGCTTACAGAAATGATTTGACTTTGTCTTTTTATTGGAGGGGACAGTCTTTATTCCAATGGGTGGTGGGCTGGAGCATAGGGGACAACAGCTGGATGGCCTAGGGGGGCCATTAGCAAGAGATCCAGCAAGCAATTCCTTCTGTGCCCAATTCAAACACACTGCTGCACCCTCACTTCAAGCCAGAATAACTGTTCTAGCATTTTCATTTTTAAAGCACTCCAGTCTTTTTTTTTTTTTTTTAATTTTTAACAACTGCAATAAGAGGAATTATGGATAACAGTTTCTGTTCTTATTTCTATGAATTTTACAAAGCATCTACATCTGGAAAAAAAAAATCTGTTAAAGGTAAACAGCCAGGGGCCATTATCCCTAACAGAAGTCTTGAATTTGGGAGAGTGCTGGGCCTGTCTTGTTATTCTAAGGACTGGAGGACAATACACAGGGAGATAAAGGCTGGTTTTTGAGGCAGTGGCTACATACTCCAGAGCAGCTGAGATTCTTAATTGAAGGAATTTCCTCTCACATAAGGTATCCAGGAATCACAAAAGGTATCAGGACTCCACATGGCCCAGGAAGGACAGGCTCCTGCACTGCAGAGGTGCTTCATGCAGACTTACCTTCGGGCCTCCCATTCTCTCCGCTGCCTCCTCTTTGTGGTCTGCTCCAGTATCTCCTGAGATAGGGACAAAGGAAACAAAACGAGGTTTGGAAGAAGCCCCTAGTCTCGGACCGCAGGGGAGATGTGAGTTGTTTCCATTACCCAGGCATGGCCTGTGCCTGTACACTTGGCCTCTAGAATTTGGCAGACACCATCAATGTAGAGAAGAGCAAGGGCTTTCTTGGCATGTACTTCCTACCATACTGTGTCTAGCCACCCTACATGTCCAGCATTCAAAATGCCATGGGGCACACCCAGGGTATCCCTCACTCCTCATCATATAATGAGCTGTACTTCTTACACTTGTCTCAATGTGCTAGCAATGATTTTAATCTCATTTAATCCTTATCACAAAAGCATGAGGCACTGGTGATTTTAAAAATCTATGGTCAGCTGAGTGTGGTGGCGCACACCTTTAATCCTAGCACTTGGGAGGCAGAGGCAGGTGAATCTTTGTGAGTTCAAGGCCAGCCTGGTCTACAGAGTGAGTTCCAGGACAGCTGGGGCTACAGGGAGACCTTGTCTCGAAAAGACAAAAACAAAACAAAAAACAAAAAAACTATGGTCCTGGGGGCTGGAGAGATGACTCACTGGTTGGGAGCACTGGTTGTTCTTACAGAAGACATGGGTTCAAATCCCAGCACCCACCTGGCAGCTAACAACTGTCTGCAGCTCCATTTCCAGGAGATCTAACACCCTCTCTGTCTTCCTCAGGCACTGCATGACACGGGTACACTTAAACATGCAGACATAACACTCATACACATGAAATAAAAAAAAAAAATCTATGGTCCCAAGCCAGATGTGGTAGCCTATGCCTTTAATTAACCCAGTACTCCGGAGGCAGAGGCAGAGGCAGAGGCAGAGGCAGGCAGATCTCTGTGAATTCCAGGCCAGTTGGTGCTACAGGAAGACCCTGTTTCAAAAACAAACACAACGAAACACCCCCCAAAACTATGGTCCCAAGACATCTTCCAGAAAGATGGAATAGAAGCATGTTTCCTCTATGTCTCCTAGATATATCTAAAACCTTGTACATTATAAAAATGAAGAATTTGGGCATGGTGATGCATGCTTTTAATCCTAGCACTGGGAAGGCAGAGGTAGCCGGATCTCTGTGAGTTCAAGGCCAGCCTGGTCTACAGAATGACTTCTGGGCCAGCTGGAGCTATAGGGAGACCCTGTCTCAAAAAAAAAAAAAAAATAAAAAAAAAATCAGAAAAGAAAATAAAGATTCCAAAAGATGAGAATGAAGATACAACAGTTAGAGACTCAAGAGATTGAGGACAGCATAGTGGTATATGACATGGTTTCCTTTTTGGCTCATAGCTCCCAGACTTGGAGCCTAAGGAGCCACCAACTTGGGAATACCAACAGGAGCAGGAGCAGAACAGAAGTCCCCACCAAAAACTGCCCTTGGGTGATGATGTGGGTTAGTCGGTAATGATGGCCTAGAATGGACAAAGCCCTGGGCTTGATCCCTAGCACTAGGAGTCGTGGCACATGTCTGAGATTCCAGCACTCAGGAGGTGGAGGGAGGAAGATTAGGATTAGACCACCCTTGGCTATACCGTGAGTTCCAAACTAGTCTGGGCTACATTAGACTGTGTTTTAATAGACAAAAGAAACAAAACTGCTCTCTCTAGCCAAAGGACCAGGAGGCAGCCCTAGAACACTTGTACATAACCACTCTATTCCAGCCAATACCATCCCTCCCACTCCATCTGTCCTAGATTCCTACCCTCTGAAAGTTGCACTAAGGCACCTCACTATTTCCGTCAGAGAGTATTAGGGGAGCCAAAGAGGAAGTTGAGATTATCACCCTAAAACCCACCTTGATAGTAGGTAGGGTAGCTGGGACTTCTCTCTCCCTGCTGGGGTATCAAGAGGCAAAGCAGGGTTATCGGACCTTCATTGTTCAGGGTAAGAAGACAGTCTCCTTAGTGTTATAGGTCAAGTGTAAAGTCTGAATTATCTCTTCCTGGTGCTTCTCATTTCCTACATGACACAGGAGTGTCAGAGAAAGCCAGCTAAAGGGGAAGCTTTGTGCAGGACCAAGAGTATCATAATGCTCAAATGTTTAGGCTTCACTCAAAACTCATTAGTCATACTAACACTTAGTCATAATAACACCGGGATGTCAGATATGCTAGAATTAATCCTCTGACAGAGATTTTAAAGCAATCATAAAGATCAGGTTACCCATGCCTTTAATCCCAGCACTCAGGAGACAGAGGCAGGTGAATCTCTGTGATTGAGGCCAGCCCGGTCTACAAAGTGAGTTCCAAAAGGGCTGGGGCTACAGGGAGACCCTGTCTCAAAACAAACAAACAAACAAACAAACAAACAAACAAAAAGATGCTTCAGCAAAAGACTGCAAGACAAGACTGAAACAAAGGAAAAATGTTAGGTCTCAGCAAAGAGGTAGAAGACATAAAGAGCTGAACAAAACTTAGAACTGTGCTGGGAGCACACTTGCCTAGCATGCATGAGTCCCTGGGTTCAACCCTCCAGTACTGCAAAGGAAAAAAAAAGGGGGGGGGGCTAGAACCAAAACATATGACTAAAATAGTAACTCAGCAGATAAGCCTGACAGAAACAGGGACAGAAAGAGAATTAGTGGGGGCTGGAGAGACAGCCTAGTGTTAAGAGCGCTGACTGCTCTTGCAGAGGACCCGGGTTTGATCCCCAGCACCCACATGGCGGCTGAGAACTGTCTTTAACTCCAGTTCCAGGGGAATCCGACACCCTCTTCTGACCTCCGTGGCATTGCATGACACAGGTGCACAAAACTACATGCAGACAGTACATTTATACACATAAAAAAAATTAATTAATTAAAAAAAAGAAAGAGAATTAGTGAACTAGAAGGTTGACATCTATTTTGTTTTTTTTTAATTTTTAAAAAAATTTTTTATTTATTTTTGTATGTGTATGAATGTACTGTCTGCATCTAGGTTTGTGCACCCGTGTTGTGCAATGCCTTGGAGGTCAGAAGAGGATCTCGGATTCCCCTGGAACTGGAGTTCTCCTGGAATTGGAGTTTCAGATGGTTCTCAGCCACCATGTGGGTGCTGGGGATCAAACCTGAGTCCTCTGCAAGAGCAGTCGGTGCTCTTAACCGCTAGGCTATCTCTCCAGCCCTGACATTATCTATTTTGAATAAGAGATAACAGACATACACACACACATACACATACACGCACACACACACAAAATCCACATAAAGCAAAAACAAGTAAACAGAGTTGCTGAGACCTGTGGAAAAGATTTAACATGGTGCTAGAGAAAAGGCTCAGCAGTTAAGAGCACTGGCTGCTCTTGGAGAGGATAGGGATTCAGTTCCTAGCATCTACATGGTGGCTCAGAGCTGTCAGCAACTCTAGTTCCAGGGAATCTGATGCCCTCTCTGGCTTTCAAGGACACTGCATGCATATGGTGTATTTAACATAGATACAGGCAAAACATTCACATACATAAATTTAAAAAAAATTAAAAAAACAAAATCCCTAATATTATTTTTGTGTCCCAGAAGGAGAGGAGGTAGAAAACAGATCAAATAAATACCTGAAGTAGTGACTGAAAATTTGAAAAACATAAATTTTGCTAGAGATGTGGTTCAATTGGCAGAGTCCTTATCTAGCTAGCATACATGAAACCTTGGATTTGATTTCCAGCACTGCATAAAACTGGGCCTGGTGCCAGATGCCTATAATTCCACCACTCAGAAGATAGAGTCAGGAGGATCAAGGACAACCTTGGTTATATAGCGAGTTTGAGGTCAGCCGGGACTGCATGAGATTCTGCCTCAAAACAACAAGGTCATCACAAAAAACAAATGCCCAAGATAAACAAAAAACCCTCAATAACAAAACCCCCATATATCTAGACTCAAAAAGTGAATGAAGTCCCTTAGGATGCAGGTGGATCTCTATGAGTTCAAGGCCAGCCTGGTCTACATACTGAGTTCCATGCCAGCTGGGGCTACAGGGAGACCCTGTCTCAAAAAGANCTTCCTATCTGATAAGTATATCCTTAGGCATGGGGTATAATTTGTTGTTTACTTTCTCAGAAATTTTCAAATACAGAAACAAACATATATATATATATATATATATATATATATATAAGAAAAGCAATATGAATGACAGAAAGTCTCATTAAAAACCATGGCGGTACAGGCCTGCAATCCCAGTATTTGAGAGACTGAGTCAGGGGAATCAGTTTGAGGCTAGCCTGGGTTATACTGGAAGATCCTGTCTTAAAAACAACAGAAAAAAGCCAGGGGGAGATTATGCTATTCATAAGGAAAAAAAAAAAATTGTCAGAAAGCAAACAAACATGAAGAGATGGGCAAGAGAAAAGACCTAAAAGTGGTTCCAAGAGGGGACTCCTGAGACCACCTGGAGCTCTCATGAAAGAGAAGACAAAGGTGAGAAGGCCAGAAGAGAATAGTCCACTTAGACTTGAAGGACATAGACTTGTCCCAGACAAAGCATGCCTTGAATGTCCCAAATATGACCAGAAAGGGTTCCATCAAAGCACATTCCTTGAAAACATCAGGCCCAGCACCAAGGGGAAACCCTAAGACATCCCAGAAGCAAATTCTAACTGTGTAGTGACGATCAGGAGCCACAGGGCAATGGCTCCCTCAATAGCTCAACAGTAATGCTTAACACAAGAACAGACAGGGGATAGAACCCAGGCTCAGTACCCACATCTGCTAACTCCTCAACTCCCCAGTACCTGGTATCCCTAGCTGTGCCTGGGCCCAGCAGGTTCTGATTTGTGTCTTCTGGAACTCAGTTCCTCCAGAATGACACATCTGCCCAAACATACCTCTTCTAACCGTGTACGCTTCTCAGAAGGCTCTGAACCATCATTGTCATTTCCTGAAAGTTCTTCATCTTCTGCTTCATCCCTAAAGATGTCATCATAGGCAGGAACTTCAAGGTCATCATCTTGTTTAATGAGTAATTTGATCTGTTATAAAATAAAAGGTAATTAAGATTTTCCTTTCTCCTTGCCAGGAAATGATTCACCATAATGCTTTACTTCTATAGAATTGTACTTTTTAGTAACTAGCTGGCTCATAAGTTTTTTGTACACACAAATAGCAACCTGTCTAAGAAGTGCTCTGGGGCTCTCAGTGCTCCTCAGTAAGGCACCAGTTGCCCCACATGTACACAGAAATTTTGAAGACCTGGAAATAAGTTTTTAAAAACCATTCATAGTCTACTTTAAATCTGATCAAGTAGTTCCCTCTTACTCTACATATTAAACAAAAAAGTCTCAACACTTGGCCTTTGATAGAGGATGTGAAAATGCTACTATGGTTGCATATGGTTTATCTCCCACAGGTTCATGTGCTGGAAGCTTGGTTCCTGGTGTGAGGTGCCTTACGGAAGGTGATTTGGGTCAGTAGGGGGTTTATCTTCACTAATGGAGTTAACACTGCCTCCCAGAAGCAAGTTGGACCTCCTAGGAGAGGATTAATTTCCACAAGCATGGGATGTTACAAAGCTTTGTTGGCATGTTTTATTGCTTCCTGTCTAACCATGTAACTTTTTTCACCATCCCACATATTCCTGTACCACCATGGGGTTCTCACCAGAATAGAGCCAATGTTTACACCATATTCTTAAATATCCATCCGGAATAGTAAGCTAAATACAAGTTTTATCTATAAGGTATCAACCTCAGGTATTTTCTTATAGTGACAGATGTGAACCCCAAAGCTAATACAATACCTATCTCTAACAGTAATTTCAGGCTGAATTCTCTTTTAGAGACTCCTCCTATGAGGATTTAAGGGTCTGATGTCTTGTGGTAGAAAATCAAGTCACAGAATGCTTGGATGGTTGGTCTATCCTAGGTTGTCTGTTAACACTCATAGGTTCAGAATAAGTATAGTAGAGTCATTTTAGGCTCAAATGTTCTGACTCTCACTCTTTAAGTGAAGCAAATTCTTTTTTTTTTTAATTTTTAAAAAATTTTATTTATTTTTGTATGCGTATGAATGTACTGTCTGCATGTATGTCTATGCACCCGTGTCGTGCAATGCCGCGGAAGTCAGAAGAGGGTCTCGGATTCCTCTGGAACTGGAGTTCTCCTGGAACTGGAGTTACAGACGGTTCTTAGCCACCATGTGGGTGCTGGAGATTGAACCTGGGTCCTCTGCAAGAGCAGTCAGTGCTCTTAACCGCCCCTAGGTGAAGCAAATTCTACAAATGCATTCTGTATATGTGCAAGAGCTAAATGTCACATTTCTCACTGAAGATAGGCAAGACCAATTTCTTGTATTGAAGATACCCTCAATCCCACAGGTGAAATGAAAACACAACTTGCAAAGGAGACCTATGCAATACTGTAGACAGCATAAAAAGGTAGACCAGTTAAGGGAGGGCATACACAGGGGAGGCTCCATGGCCTAGGTACCTGGTTGTCATTATACACATTCACGACGTTGACTGGCCTGTGGGTATCACACACAAAAAATATACTGTCTTCATCAGGTTGAAGGATATCCAACAGGTCTATGTTAGCTCCACAGTTTATGAGGATAAAATAGCAGAACTGAAAGAAGAAGAGAGACACTGGAGATTAACTGCACAAAGGAGGCCTTGCCTTTTAGCACCCTCAGTCTTTTGGCACTCTCTCCAACTACACTACTGCTGAGGTACACTGTCAATCACATTCCTTTGCAAGAGGACAGTGTGAAGTAGGTTCTGGGGCTCTTGTTTCCTAAAGAAGATGCTGAGGCTGAGGCTCAGCAAACCCAAGACTTGTATACAGGTCAAATAGCTTATGAAGAACAGACCAAGACTTCAAACATAGGCTGAAGAGATGTCTCAGGAGTTAAGAGCACTGGCTGTTCTTGCAGAAGACCTGAGTTCAAATCCCAGCTCTCACATGGTGCTAACAACCATCTGTAACTCCAGTTCCAGGGGATACAACACCCTCTTCTGTCCTCCACAGGCACTGCATGTCATGGGCTCACTAACACACATGCAGCTATAACACTCATACATATAAAATTAAACATAAATTTTAAAAAAAGGCTTCAAACATGTAACCAGGTCTCTCTAAATATTGATCAATTATAAAGTTAACAGCATTGTATAGGTTTCATTTTGTAGGAAATTCTGGGCAGCCCACACTATACGGTCACCTCAATATTAAGTCCTTTAACACATTATTACTAAAGCAAAACTTTTCCTTAGTAATATCCAATTGGCTGAGTGTGCAGGCTCATACCTGTAATCACAACACTTCAGAGGCTCAGGTAGGAGGATTCCCCATGAATTCAAGGTCAACCTGGGCTACTGTGTAAGATCCTGTCTCACAATACTGGGAAAAAAATAACTGGGACAGGTCTTAAGCTATGAATAAAACTGAAGGGAGAACTTATCACTGCCAAACCATTCTAGAAGTGGCCAGAGACTTCAGAGACACTCCTAACATGTCCTAGCCACTCCCTGTGGGGCCCACAATGTTTCACCTCTCATTTGGGCTCCATGCACAGGTAAGGAGTTTTGGCCTCTACTATTTAAATTCCAAAGGGAGAATACTGGTTCCTATATTTCAACTGGAAAGTGGACTACATTTTCTTGGGGGAAATAATATAAATCAGTGGTGTGTTCTATTAACATTATTGAGTTTATATTAGTGCTGTTCACATCCAACACCTTTTTTTAATTTTTGAGACTGGCTCTTGTTATGTAGCCAAGGGTAGCCTAATATGTAATCCAGCTATGCATCAAATTGGTGATTCTAGCCTCAGCCTCTTGGGTATATTTCTTTTTTTTAAGAGTTTATTGTTTCTTTTTTTTTAAAATATATATTTTTAATTTTATTTCTTTATTTTCTATGTGTATGAATGTACTGTCTGCATGTAGGTTTGTGCACCTGTGTCGTGCAATGCCTCAGAGGTCAGAAGAGGGTGTCGGATTCCCCTGGAATTGGAGTTACTGACGGTTCTCAGCAGTCATGTGGGTGCTGGGGATCGAACCCGGGTCCTCTGCAAGAGCAGTGAGTGCTCTTAACCGCTAGGCTCTCTCTCCAGCCTGGGTATATTTCTATATATTTGACAGCCTTTTCTTGATTCTGCCTCTGTAAGTTTGAAGCCTAATGACACTGATACTTTGAAATACACCTAACATATTTTAGAACTGGAAAGAATGCTAAGTATTAAGAAATTACAACTAGGTAAACCAGCCAATTATTCTAAAATTCATATTTCATACCTGCTCTTTGTGTTCAAGAAATGCAGTTTCAAGTTCTTGCCACCCAGAAACGGGAAGCACTGTGTACTGCACGTGGTCACACTGAAACAGGGCCTGGAGAGAAAATACTGTGAGAACCCCTACTATATAGGATATTCACAATGGACCTTGAAATACACCACAAACAAACAAATTAGGTGAACTGAGAGACAAAAATCTATGTGGTAACATAAGAGTAGCTAAATGGCAGCCTAGTGTTCAGTGTATAGATCTTTCAGTTTTGCTGACTTTGTCAAATTTTGCCAAAGTAAAATACTGAAAGAAAAGCACTGGTTGCTCTTACAGAGGACTGGGGTTTGATTCCCAACACCCACATAGTGGATAATAACCATCTGTAGCTCCAGTTGCAGGGGGATCTGATGCCTTCTTCTGACCTCCTCCAGCGCTGTACAACAAGGGTGCACTTACACACCTACAGGCAATGCACTCATACACACAAAATAAAAATAATAAAATATTTTTTGGACTTGAGTGCACAGAGCTTAGATTGGGGATTTCCCAGGACCACCTGAAGCATACGTAGGAGCTGGGTGCTTCAGCCAGGTGGATTAATTCAATCGTCTTGTGTGGCTGTGGGGGCAGAGTCGTCCTGCCAGCTGGTATAAAAGGTGGGCCTGTTGCCACTGTGAGACTTGAGTGCACTTAGCTTAGATCAGGGATTTCCCAGGACCACCTAAAGCACAGAGTACTGGGGTGCCGGCTAAATGCAACAGACAGGAAAAAATAACAAAAATCAGAGCAGAAATCAATGAAATAGAAAGAAAGAAAAAAAAAATATAAAAAAAATTCAATGAATCCAAAAGTTGGTTCTTTGAAAGAATAAACAAGATAGACAGCCTTCTAGCCCAGTTAACCAAAAGAAAGAAGGAACAACTCCAAATCAATACAATCCATGATGAAAGGGGAAGTATCACAACAGACAATGAAAAGATCCAGACAATCATACGGGAATACTTAAAAAACCTATACTCTACTAAGTTTGAAAACCTAGAAGAAATGGATGGATATCTGAAATCCTGGGAATCACCAAAGCTCAACCAAGAAGAGATCGACAGCTTAAACAGATCCATAATATATGAAGAAATTTTGAAGATGTAATAAGAAACCTCCCAACTAAAAAAAGCCCAGGCCCAGACGGTTTCGTGGTAGAATTCTATAAAACATTTCAAAAAGACATACAATCATTATTACTCAAATTGTTTAGAAGGATACAAACAGAGGGAATTCTCCCAAATTCCTTCTATGAAGCCAGCATCACTCTAATACCAAAACCAGGCAAAGATACAACCAAAAAGGAGAACTAGAGACTCATCTCATTAATGAACACAGATGCAAAAATTCTAAACAAAATACGTGCAAACCGCATACAGACCCACATCAATTAGATCATCCATCATGACCAAGTTGGATTCATACCAGAGATGCAGGGATGGTTCAACATACGAAAATCAATAAATATCATCAAACATATAAATGGACTGAAAGACAAAAACCACATGATCATCTCAATTGATGCAGAAAAAGCCTTTGACAAAATCCAGCATCCCTTCATGCTTAAAGTCCTAGAAGGAATTGGATTGGAGGGATCATTCCTCAATGTAATCAAAGCCATATACAGGAAACCCACAGCCAATATCACCCTAAATGGAGAAACGACAGAAGCATTCTCTTTAAAGGTAGGAACTCGGCAAGGTTACCCCCTGTCACCACTCCTCTTCAATATAGTGCCTGAAACACTTGCTAGGGCAATAAGGCAAGAAAAGGAAATTAAAGGAGTACTAATTGGAAAAGAGGAAATCAAGCTATCCCTTTTTGCTGATGATTATTTACTTAAGGGATACTAAAAATTCCACCAGAAAACTCCTAGAAATGATTAAGAGCTTCAGTAAAGTGGCAGGTTACAAAATTAACCTAGAGAAATCATTAGCCTTTCTTTACACCATCAACAACAAGCAACTGAAGAAGGAATTCAAGGAGCCCTTCCCACTCACAATAGTCTCAAAAACAATAAAATACCTAGGAACAAATCTAACCAAAGACACCAAAGAGCTCTACAACAAAAATTTTAAACCCCTGAAGAAGGAAATTGAAGAAGACCTCAGAAGATGGAAAAACCTCCCATGCTCATGGATTGGAAAAATTAATATAGTAAAAATGTCCATTCTACCCAAACTCTTGTACAGATTTAATGCAAGCCCAATTAAAATCCCAAGAGTTTCTTCACAGGCTTAGAAAAAAAAAGTCCTTAATTTCATTTGGAAAAACAAAAGACCCTGAATAGCCAAAGCAACCCTGAGTGAAAAGAGCAATATGGGGGGGGGGGTCTCTATCCCAGATTTCAGACTATATATACTACAGGGCTATAGTCATAAAAACAGCTTGGTACTGGCACAAAAACAGACCTGTTGACCAACGGAACAAAACTGAAGTTCCAAGCTTGAGCACATACAATTTCAGCCACCTTATATTTGACAAGGGGGCCAAGAAGACACAATGGAGGAAAGACAGCATCTTCAGCAAGTGGTGTTGGCAAAACTGGATCACCACTTGTAGAAGAATGAAATTAAACCCCTACCTCTCACCCTGTACAAAAGTCAACTCCAGATGGATTAAAGACCTCAACGTGAAACCCCCAAATCTGAAGGTGATAGAAGAAAAAGCTGGAAGCAGACTACAAGACATAGGAGTAGAAAAAGTCTTCTTAAATAAGACAGCAGCTGTGCAGGAATTAAGTTCTACAATTGACAAACGGGTACTCATTAAGCTCAAAAGCTTCTGTACATCAAAATAAACAATGAAGGAAGTGAAGAGAAAACCCACCACAGAGTGGGAGGAAACCTTCATCACAGATACATCTGACAAAGCATTGATTTCCAGAATATATAAACTACTCAAAAAACAAAGAAGAAAGAAAACAAATGACCCACTCAAAAGATGGAGCAATGAGCTGAACAGAGACTTCACAAGTAAGGAATTAGAGATGGCTGAGAAACATGTTAAAAAGTGTTCAATATTGCTAATAATTAAGGAAATGCAAATTAAAACCAGTTTAAGATATCATCTCACTTCAATAAGACTGGCTAGGATCAAGAAAAGAAATGATACCAAGTGCTGGAGAGGTTGTGGGGAAAGGGGAGCACTCATTCACTGCTGGTGGGAATGTGAACTCGTACAACCACTATGGAAAGTAGTGTGGAGAACCCTTGGAAGACTTGGAATGAACTTGCCACCTGACCCAGCCATATCACTCCTGGATATGTATCCACTAGACTCATCTTGCCACAGAGATACATGCACAGCCATGTTTACTGCAGCTCTCTTCACAATAGCAAGGAGCTGGAACCAACCCAACTGCCCCTCAACTGATGAGTGGATAGAGAAAATGTGGTACAATTACACAACAGAGTTCTATGCATCGGTAAAGAAAGATGACATCATGAACCTGGCAGGTAAATGGATGGAGCTAGAAGATAACATGCTGAGTGAAGTAACACAGTCCCAGAAAAACAAAGGACGAATGGTATCCCTCATCTGTGGATGCTAGCATCAATTACCTAATAGTATGGTAAACTGAGCAATGTCGATGTGATCTGAAAATAACTGTGCTCTTATATTGTAGAATCCCTTAAAAAAAAACAAAGAAAAAAATATTTTTAAAAACCTACACTATATTCAAAACCAAAACTAATGATATTTTCTAATAGTCTAGGAGCTCCTTTATTTCCAACCCTGATAGGACACTACTTCCAGTTATCAGAGCCCTTTTTCAAACTCCATCTTTGAAGCCCAGCATAGGGTCGAGTACCTTTAATCCCAGTACTTGGGAAGCAGAGGCAGGCAGATCCAAGCAAGCCTGGTCTACATAGCGAGTTCCAGGCCAGTCAGGGCTACATAGTGAGACCCTGTCAGGCATACATAGTGAGACCCTGTCCCAAGAAAACCAAACCAACCCAAAAAGTGACAAACTCCATTTTTGAGAAGTTACTACAAGTTGAAAGATTTCAGAAGTAAAATCATTTTCCACTTGAGTTACTGTAGAAATACTCAATATTTGTCTCCCTATTTACACTTTTTTTTTTCTAGCCCCAACATAGTCCAGAGAGGTGACCTCGGAGCGCCCCTGCTGTCACCAGCTCCTGGCCTCCTGCCAGCCTCCCTCAGGCTCCTCCCATCTAGTGCCCATCTCCCACTGGAGTCCACACCGTTCCCCAGCTCTCGCGGTCTTGTACTCTCCAGCGTCCGCAAAGCTCACCTGAAGGATCTTGCAAGCACACAAGGCATCCACGTCCGAGGCCACAAAGAGGAGGACCCTCTGTTGGAAAAAGTGCAGATCCACAGGCTGAGCGCAGGTCTTCCAGGCCCACCCAACGGACACGCGCCCCCAACCCTTTCCCTCAGGTAAGGCTTGGATCAGAATCTAGGCCTGGGAGTCACCTGGCTCTGGACCAACTCGTAGAACTCCTTGCGGAAATCGGACACGAACATAGCAACGACTGGACAGCAGGAGCTTGCGCTGAGACACCCGTTACCCCGGAGGTGGTCAAGACTCCCGCCAAATCGCCACTCTTCCGATTGGTCCAAGCCAGAAGCCAATAGTTCCTAGTCTTCCTCCTTTCTGATTGGGTCATATTGAGTGTAGCCAATAAAGCTCTGCCATTCGTAGCTGCAACAGTCGGCCCGCCTCTCAAAGAAGCAGAATTTGTAGAGTCGATGAAAATCTGCGGCTCCCTTTAACGCTAACTTCCATTTACCTAGCAACCCCTACGCTCAGCCGACATCTTTACTAGGGAAGGGACGTCAACTAGCTCATCCTGAGGTACCCAGAAAATAAAGACTCCTAACCATAAAGCAAATTCAGTTATATTATCGATTGAGAGCAGCAATTACGTTTTCAATAAACTCCTCGTTGAGTTAGAAGGTTGAAGCATAGCTCAACTTAGCTTACTTCCGCCAGAGTCTATGATGGCTGAGGCAGTCCAGGGGCTCTAGCTGCATTCTGGGTATTGTAGTCAGTAGGAAGAATGGACCCTACCAAGTTTGTTTGGATAGGAATACTATATAAACATTATAAAGGATCTCTATAATGGGAAATATCTTATCAAATGGTATTTTGCGCTTACTTAGAATAAGGCTTAGACATCAAATCCTTAATGTTGCTTTTTGCCTCTGGCAGCTGACGCCAAACCTCAGCGACGTTCCCCTGCTTCCGCACTTCCGGTGACGCTCTCGCGAGGTCTGGGTTTCTGCGTGGAGGTAACCTCAGTCTGGAGAAGCTTCGGGTATCTCTGTTTTAAGGTCGCGGGGAGAAGCGTCGTTTGCCAAGTTTTGTCCGTCATGGTAAGCTGTCCTGGGGTCGGGAGCTGGCAAGGGGCCGGAGTTCTGGTCGGGCGTCGGCGGGGCAGGACTAAACGGGGTGGCTTCGGGGATGCCGAGTCATCCGGGCCTCCTCTGGCCGGCTCCACGGTCCCGGATGCTTCAAGCGCAAGTAAGATCCATGCTTACGTGCGCCGTTCTCCCTCTCAGTCTCTGCTAGACTCGAGCTCTTAAGATTAGAGAGGAACCTTCTATTCTGGTGTCCTTAATTTTCCTAAATGCTCTACGCGCAACAAGTTTCCATAAACAAAGTTAACTGGAAAGTTCTTGGCGCGGGGGGGAAGAGGAGAATCCTTAAGGGACATCCCGCTCTCCCAGTTAGCTGGTGAGGTGTGCAGTTCGAGCCACGTAGTGTTCACAGGTTCAATCATGTGGTAACGACCGTATTTTCACCTGCGATCCTTCACATCTTTTGATTCCTGCTATCCTCCGGGGACATAGATGGTTATTAGCTGAAGTCACGAAAGTGAGACGTGGAGATTTGAAGTCTGCTCCATCTGGCTGTAGTGATTTCTCATTACCGTATATAAATAGCGTCGCCTCCTGTCAGTTGTTTATTTTGTTTAAAACAAGGAGTGCATATTAGATTTTATCCTAAGTCTGTCATTGTTTTTTGGTTTTGGTTTATGTCGTTTTGGGGGGCGTCTTTTTGAGACAGGGTCTTCCTGTCTGTCTTCCCAGCTGTCCTGGAACTCACTCTGTAGACCAGGCTGGACCTGAACTCACAAAGATCCACCTGCCTCTGCCTCCCAAGTGCTAGGATTAAAGGTGTGTGCCACCACGCCCAGTTTGTGTCCTTTTAGGCAGTGGCCGGCCTTGAACTCACAGGTATACCGCTGCTTTTGCCTCTGCCTCCCAAGTACTGGGATTAAAGGCAGTGAACCATATGCCTTTGAGTTCGAAGCCAGCCAAGGCTACAGAGTGAGATCCTTTCTCAAAACAAAACCAAAAGCACTGTCCAGTGCTTGAAAAACAACATTCAAGATTGCCCTCTGACTACACATACAAATGTGTACTTGACTAGAGAGAGAGAGAGAGAGAGAGAGAGAGAGAGAGAGAGAGAGAGAGAGAAATATAAATCTTAGATGGTTCTTCAGTTATTAGAACTGTAGCACAGCACTTTCAATTCTTTCTTTCTTTCTTTCTTTCTTTCTTTCTTTCTTTTTTTTTTTTTTTATCTTGTCCTTTTGAGACCCGGTCTCCCTGTAGCCACAGCTAGCCTAGAAGCTGCTATGTAGAAAAGTCCAGCCTCAATCTCACAGAGATATGCCTGCCTCTGTCTCCCAAGTGCTGGTATTAAAGATGTGGGCCACAAATTTTTGTCTTTTCTTTTTTTTGGTGTTTTTGAGACAGGGTCTCCCTTTAGTTCCACCTGGCTTGGAGCTGACTCTGTAGACCAGGCTGGCCTTGATCTCACAGAGATCTGCCTGGCTCTGCCTCCTGAGTGCTAGGATTAAAGGCGTGCACCACCATGCCTGGCTGTCTTTTTAAGCACTAGAATTGTTTAATTCAGTCTTAGATGGACAACCCACAAAATCCTTTCCTAATGATGGAGGCCAGAAAGGGGGGGAGGGTGTCCTCAAAGTTTCTTCTCCTATGCCAGCCCATCTAACTCACTTGCTTCTCCTTGAAACGTAAATGAAACGTGCAAACTCTTAGCATGCCTCCATTCACTCAAAAACTCAACCTCCTGCCCCATAGTAAGTTTCAGGCCAGCCAGGGCTTCATAGTGAGACTCTGTCACAAAACAAAACAAAACAAAACAAAACAAAACAAAACACACAAAACAAAACAACAAAACAAAATCTCTTACTGGCTTGGAACTTAACTAGGTAGACTAGGCTGGTTTTCAAGCCCCCAGGGATCTGCCTGTCTGCACCTGCCCAGTGCTTGGAGATTACAAGTGTGGGTCACCACCATGTCCATTACCTTTTTTTTAAAAACTTGTGTTCTGGATAGTGAACTCTGGTCCTCATACTTACAAGGCAACCACTTAACCAATTGCTATTCTCTCAGCCCCCCCACCCCACATTTTAAGCAGGAAAATACTATATCTACATTTTAGGAAGATACCTAATTCAGCCTGCTAATTTTAGAATTACTTTTTTTTTGGGGGGGAGGGGTGGAGGTCTCACCATAGCCTGAGGTGGCTATGTGGACTAGGTTGGCCTTGAACTCTTTGAGATCTGCCTGCCTCTGCCTCCTGAGTGCTAGAATTAAAGGGGTGTGCCACAAGGCTGGCTAGAATTACTACTAAACTACTTTATTAGTAAGTGGCTTCCCTTCTACTTGATTATGTCAGAGTTGAGTTAAATTTTTATAAGTGTGGCTTTAATTTCAGCACTTAGGAAGCAGAGGCAGGTAGAGCTCTGAGGCCAGCCTGGTTTACATAGCAAATTCCAGGGCTGCCAAGGCTACATAGTAAGATTCTGTCTCAAAGAAAAAGAAAAAAATTCTTGAGATCATGAGATTTTTTTTTTTTAAGTTGGGAAAAGCTTGTGAATTTTATTATCTCAAATGTTTATAAGTACGCAGTTCAGTAAAACTGTATTCACATTGTTTTGAAATATATGCCCAAATCATTTATTTTTATTTTATGTGTGTGAATGTATGTAAGTACACCCATGTTGTGAAGTGTATGTATGTAGAACCCAGAAAAGAGTGTTGGATCTCCTAGAACTGGAGCTACACATGGTTGTGAGCCATCGTATGGTCCTCTGGAAGAGCACCCAGTGCTCTTAACCACTAAGCCGTCTCTCCAGCACCCTGAAACTTTTTTTTTTGAGACAGGGTCTCCCTATAGCCCCAGCTGTCCTGGAACTCACTCTGTAGATCAGGATGGCCTTGAACTCACAGAGATCTGCCTGTCTCTGCTTCCTGAGTGCTAGGATTAAAGGCGTGCACCGCCATGCCCAGCTTAAAGAAAGTTCTTAGCTGTCATGTGGGTGCTAGGAATTGAACCTGGGTCCTCTGCAAGAGCAGTCGGTGCTCTTAACCCCTGAGCCATCTCTTCAGCCCCCGAAATAATTTTTTTGTAGTGCAGAAATGAAACCTTTTTATTCCCACTAAAGGACTGTTTACCATCTCCCTTCCTCAGAGTTCCTGGTAAACACTTCCTATGAATTTGATTACTGTAGGTACCTTATATAAGTGAGATCATGGTATATAAACTCTTTTTGTGACTATCTTACTTCACTTAGCATAATGTTCTTTAGATTCATCTATGTTATAACATGCGACAGGATTTCCTTCCTTTTTAAGGCCAAATAGTATTCTATTACATGTGTACCGCATTTTGCTTAATCACCTCTCAGTGGACATTTAATTTGCTCCCCCTTTATAATAATAATGCTATAGAGAACAGGAATGTGCAAAATCTAGGAGAGCTGCCCTTAAAGTTTTTTGGATGTATACCCATTATGAGATTTTAGGCTGGGTGTGGTAGCACATACCTTTATCCCAACACTTAGGCAGGGGCAGGGGCAGGGGTAGGGGCATCTCTGAGTTTGAGGCCAGCTAAGGCCCTGTTTCAAAAAAAGAAGAAAAATGCCTCAGTGGTTAAGAACAGGATCTGACTCTCTTCTGGCCTCCTCATTGCTGTTGCACAACATAGGTACTGCAGGCAAAACACTCGTACACATAAAAAATTTTTTTATTTATTTAAAAAAAATTTAACAAGATTTTATGTGAAAATACTTGAAAGGGCCCCATATTGACTTGTAATATGTTGCTAAGTTTAGTCACTAGCTTAAGCGCTGGGTCTTGCTTTTTTNTTGTACTTCGTTTCTTGCTGTGTTTGTGTTTCTTGCTAGCTGAGTCTTCCCTCTGACATTTATTATTTTTGTCTATTTTGTGTGTGTGTGTATGTGGGGTGAGACAGGGTCTCTCCGTATCTCCAGCTGTCCTGGAACTTGCTCTGTAGACCAGGCTGGCTGGCCTTGAACTCACAGAGATCCGCCTGCCTCTGCCTCCCGAGTGCTGGGACTAAAGGCGTGTGCCACCATGCCCAGCCCTGGGTCTTGCTTTTTTACTAATACTATATCTGCTTGCTGGTGTGAGAAAACATTGTGGTATGACACAGGGCTGCTGTCCTGTGTTGTGCTCATGAACTGGAGAGGCACTAACCTGACCATAGTGGAGCGAGGGAGACTTGCTGGAGAAAGGAAAAGATGATAATTAAAAGCCAGACAAAGGAGTGTAGTATATCTAGGCAGCTGTTCTTCCTACTGGCTGGAATGTCTTTTTCAGTTTCCTGATAAATTGCCTCTGTAGGTCTTTGCAGGGAATCTTCAACATCAGGTGGGAGAGCAGAGGCAGTATCACTAAAGTAATGATTCCCTAAAGCCCAGGTTAAAGTCTGATGGGTATCAGGTACTCAATAAAAGAGAAGGTTTTCAATTAATAGCCATCTTCTAAGTTAAGGATCATAGAGAAAGGGCAGTAGATGGAGTGACAAGCCTAGGCCAGGAGCATGGCAGGTTAGGAGCTGGTGGGACTGTCAGCAGTGACTCTCTATGAGGTGTACAGAAAGTCTGGTCTTGATCTCCAGGACAAGGAAAGATGTGAAGGGAAGGCCTGAACTGACTAGATCACACTGTCTACAAATAGTGGAACCTAGATCTGAGAGATGAGACTGGGTGAGACAGAAAGGTTCTGAAGTTCATTGTGCTGCCTAGGAAGTCAGAACATTCTGATTGAGATTTTAGTTCACTCTGTTCTTCACTAATGGCTCTGACATGTTTGATGTTTGGCCTGAAGAAATGTAGCTTTGAGCTAATAAATGGCATACACCTGTAGTCCAAGTTAGGTAGGAGTCTGAGGCAAGCAGATCTGTTGATTTCAGGACTTGATGACCAACTTTGGGAGCACAGGGAGACCTCATCTTGAAAAAAAAAAGTCCCTTTGTTCTAATAACTACATCTCTTTCTTCCTTCTAGTTCTCTTTCAACATGTTTGACCACCCGATTCCCCGGGTCTTCCAGAACCGCTTCTCCACACAGTACCGCTGCTTCTCCGTGTCTATGTTAGCAGGGCCTAATGACAGGTCAGATGTGGAGAAAGGAGGGAAGAGTATGTGCTTGTTTTATTTTGAATAGTCACCTTTCCTGTCCCCAGTCTTTGAAACTTGTAGCCTTCCCCAAGCCTTATCTTGCATGTGGGTGCCAGACACTTAACTAGCAGTACAGTAAAAATGTCACTTGTCCTGGGGGGTGGGGGGTGGGAGTTAGGATGCTAATTATGATTAGATTGATGATGGAGAGCCATTCAGAGCTCCAGAGTAAATAACCTCAAATAAGATTCTTTTTTTTTTTGTCTTTTTGAGGCCGGGTCTCCCTGTAGCCCCAGCTTCTGGAACTTCACTCTGAGACCAGGCTGGCCTTGACCACAGAGATCTGCCTGCCTCTGCCTCCCAGTGCTAGGATTAAAGGCATGTGCTACCACGGAGTGGTTTTTTTTCAAATAAGATTCTTTATGAAACTGGGCGTGGTAGCGAATGCCTTTAATCCCAGCAATCAGAGGCAGAGAAGGCGGATCTCTGTGAGTTCATGCCAGCCTGGTCTACCGAGTGAGTTCCAGGCCAGCTGGGGCTACAGGGCAAATCCTGTCTCAAACTACCAAAAAAAAAAAAAAAAAAAAAAAAAAAAGAGAGAGTGAGAAAAGAAAAAAAGATTCTTTATGAAAAGTCATGAAATTCTAGCTTCCCTAAAACTGCTATTTAAAACTTATAAAAGATATATCAGAAAATATACATGCCTTTGTTGTGTCCTTTTTATTTTTTAATATTGTTTAAATATTCTTTCCACAGTAATTATGCCGCCTTCAGCTCTCGATCAACTGAGTAAGTATTTTCTAAGAAACTTGACAACTTGGGTAATACAAATATGCTTGACAAAAATCATCATAGGCTCTTCAGTGTGTGTAGACCTAGGTGACATTTGTTAGGATGTAGTTAGGAATCTTTTTTTTTTTTTTTTTGATCTTTTTTGAAACAGGGTCTCCCTTTAGTCACAGCTGGGCTAGATCTCTCTGTGTAGACCAGGCTGTTCTTAAACTCACAGAGATCCTCCTGCCTCTGCCTCCTGAGTACTGGGAGGAATCCTCTTTGGAGGGATGCTGGGCTGGGAAAACCATGGCCACAAGTACCCTAGACAAGGTTGGGCTCATGATCACTTGGGTTTCCACTGCCTGGGCACTTCAGGCCCCTCCTCAGTGAAGGGTATTCCTCTTTCTTATTCACACTCCTACCTACCTCTTCACCACCTGGTTTGTCTCAAGAACCTGTCATGGTTAAACAAAAGTACAGAGCTGAAGTGCTTTTACAGTGCTTGGACAGCTTATGCTGTGCTTTGGGCTCACTAAATTGTCTCCTAAAGGAAGAAATGGTTGCCTTTAATCCCAGCACTCAGAGGCAGAGGCAGGGGGATCTCTGTGAGTTGAAGGCCAGCCTGATTTACATAGTGAGTTCCAGGACAGTTGGGGCTATGGGGAGACCTCGTATCAAAAAGACGAAAAAGAAAAAAAAAGGAAAGAAAGAAAAAAAAAGTGGTTGGCTCACAAGAAAATAACATGAAGCAAATCTTTTTTTATGTGTATGAGTGTACTGTCTGCATGTAGGTTGGTGCACCCGTGTTGTGCAGTGCTGTGGAGGTCAGGAGAGGGCATTGGATTTCCCTGGAACTGGAGTTAAAGACAGTTCTCAGCTGCCATGTGGATGCTGGGTATTGAACCTGGGTCCTCTGCTAGAGCAGTCAGCACTCGTAACTACTAGGCCATCTCTCCAGCCCCATATTTATGAATTTCTTAGGCAACAGCACACTGTAGTTGAGAAAAGCAGGTCTGGGGCTCAGAAAAGCTGTTTAGGGAGAAGGTAAGGATTTGCTTCGGGGCTGGAGAGATGGCTCAGTGGTTAAGAGTGCCGGTTAAGAGTGAAGACACGGGTGCACAAACCTACATGCAGGCAGTACATTCATACACATACAAAAATAAAATTGGCTGGGCGTGGTGGCGCACGCCTTTAATCCTAGCACTTGGGAGGCAGAGGCAGGCGGATCTTTGTGAGTTCAAGGCCAGCCTGGTCTACAGAGTGAGTTTCAGGTCAGCTGGGGCTACAGGGAGACCCTGTCTTGAAAAGACAAAATAAATAAATAAATAAATAAATAAATAAATAAATAAATAAAATTAAAAAAAAGAAAGAAAGAAATTCATAGATCGACCCGTCATCATCTCTTCCCAGGCCAGATAAAGCCCACTTGTGAGAGCAGCCACATGCTTCTATTCTTTGATTGTGGATGGCCCCAATCGTAGATGTAATATCTTTTTGGTTTTGAGACTTGGGAATGTTTCCACTTTGAATTCCTCCTGTGGAGACTGGTTGTGGGGATGTAGTGGTGCCTTGTAGGGTTTGCACTTTGCCCTACTTGGCTACTGACTTAGCTTCTTTGGACTGTTGTCTCCGTTAACCAGGGGCACCATCAATGTATGTGCATTGGAGCTGCTGTGGTTTGTGGGAACAGCTCAAGCCCATCTGATTTCAGCTACAAGTGGGGAGGTGACCTCTAGCTCAAAGTATCTAGAAGATACTTTGGTACTGAGCAGTACCAAAGGGATTTAGACCAACATCTAGCTGTTTTTGTTGTAGCGAGGATTCATGCATGCTAAGCAGATGCTTATTTACTGAGTTGTACCCTCAGCCCCCCTTTTTTAAAATTTTTAAAAAATATTTTATTATTTTTATCCTATGTGTATGAGTATATTGCCTGAATGTATGCAAGTACGCCCATCTGTACAATGCCCATGGAGACCAGGTTTAGAATCCCCTGGAACTGGAGTTATGGACAGTTGTTAGATGTCATGTGGGTGCTGGGAACTGAAACCCAGGTCCTTTGCAAGAGCAGCTAGTCCTCTCAACCACTGAGCCATCTCTCCAGCCCCATCCCTTTGTTTTTTATTAAAAAAATTTTTATGGGTGCACTTACATGTCATGAAATGCTTGTGGCAGCCAGAGAGGGTGTCAGATCCTCTGTAACTGGAGCTACAAACAGTTGTTAGCCACCATGTAGGGTTTGGGATTTGAACCCAGGTCTGTGGCAAGAGCCTTCTCTCCAGCCCTCTTCAGTCCTTTAAAAGTTTCTCTTACATTCTACCACGCCCCCTCTTCCGCAGGTTGTTCCCTAGGCTTAGAAAAGGAGCACAGGTGGATGAGAGGTAAAACAGTCCACTCTCTCTGGAGCTGTTGACTTGGACTCTGGTCAATTCTGGCTGTTTCCTTTCATGGGCTGACAGTTTGTCCAGGAATAACCTTTCGATCCTACTAATGAAGAACAAGCAATTAGATATATAGGTATTTAAGCAGCACTAATAGTTATGGTAGGTTACTTTAGCATAGACACATGTTTGGAATGTTTGGGCACAAACTAGCTGCAGATACGGTTTTTTTGCATGAGGATTTCTGTTCACTCTGATGGATTATCACTTAAGTCCATAAAAATGAAAAAAAAAAAAAACTGATGAATGAAATAGAGCCAGGACAGCTATGGCAAATGCATGATTTGGGATGAGGTGGGGTGGGGGAGGAAAGGGAAATAAGCCTGAACTGAATTGGAAAAAATGTATGAAATGCACAAAGCATCAATAAAAACTAATTTAAAAAAAAATACACAAATCATCAATAAAAATATTTTTCCCATTAAAAAAAAAAAAGTTTCTCTTACTTTCAGACTAGGTCTCAGACTGGCCAAGCTGGCTTCAGATTTGCGATCTTCCTTCCTTGACCACCTGAGTTAGAATTATAGGCAAGTGTCACCACATTTAGCTGTTCAGACCTCTTTTTTTTTTTACGTGCCACCAGACCCGGTTCTCACCTGCCATGTGGGTGCTGGGAATTGAACCCTGTTCCTCTGCAAGAGGAGTTGGTGCTCTTAACTGCTGAGCCATCTCTACAGCCCCAGCTGTTCAAACCTCTTAAGTGGTAGAAGAAACCATTTTGCAAATCAAATAAGATGATATAGACAGTCCCAATCAATTAAATGCAGATACTGTTCCTGTCAGAAGAGGTCAGGGGTCACAGAGGACTTGGGAGCTTCTGTAAATAACATATTGAATCAGTGGGCTGAGATACACTGGAGTCTCTTAACTGCAGCAGTCTTGGACCTTAGGCTGGAGCCTGGTCTGGAACACTCAGACCATCCATGGGTCAATTTCTAGCTGCTATGATGGGAGGTGCTTTGGAGACAGAGAATTTGACTCCTGAGTGACCTGCCTTAGTTAAGGTCACTCTTCCACCCCACACCTTTTTTTTTTTTTGAAACAGCATCTCACTATGTAGCCTGTATAGAGCACACTGGCCTCAAATTTATAGATTCTCCTCCCTCTGCCTCCTGAGCCAGCCCTTAAATAGAAACCCTTAAAAGTAGAGATTTTTGTCTGGCTCATGGTTGGCATTTAAATAATTAATGAATAATTGAACATGCCACTTTTTTGGGGGAGGGTGTCTTTTTGATACAGGGTCCCCCTGTATCCCCAGCTATCCTGGAACTCGCTATATAGACCAAGCTGGCCTTGAAATCACAGATTGGCCTGCCTCTGCCTCCCACGTGTTGGGATTAAAAGTGTTTGCCACCATGCCCGCCTTGAACATGCCACTTTTTTTTTTGTGTGTCTTTTCGAGACAGGGTCTCCCTGTAGCCCCAGGTGTCCTGGAACTCATTCTGTAGACCAGGCTGGCCTTGAACTCACAAAGATCTGCCTGCCTCTGCCTCACAAAGATCTGCCTGCCTCTGCCGAGTGGTAGGATTAAAGGCGTGCGCCACCATGCCTGGCTGAACATGTCACTTTTAAGAATTGTGATTTCAGGGGCTGGAGAGATGGTTCAGCAATTAAGAACACTGACTGCTCTTCTAGAGGACCTAGGTTTGGTTCCTAGCACCCACATAGAAGGCTAACAACTGTTGTAACTCCCGTTCTTGGGCATTGCACAGTGCTAGTGTGCTTACATATGTGCAGACAAAACATTTACACACACACACACACACACACACACATACACACATACATACACACGCTGGTATTATACAACTACGCTGGTATTATACAACTGAGTTGCCAAGTTCCTTTGGGACCACATGCTGTGTTCACAACAATAATGCCTTTCTACCTTGAGCAGTAGGGGGATGTTGGGGAGACTTTCAGGTTTGGGGTCACAGCCACACAAGAGGCATAGGGTAAGCAGGGTTTCTCTCCCTTCACAGGAACTGCCTTGGGCTGCCTTGGGGGTGGCTACTTGATTGTGTCTCATGACTTTTTTTTTTTTAGGCCGGCTTAATATTACCTATCCCATGCTGTTTAAACTTACCAATAAGAATTCAGATCGCATGACACACTGTGGTGTACTGGAGTTTGTTGCTGATGAAGGTATCTGCTATCTCCCCCACTGGGTGAGTAAGGCTGCTAGGGTCTTGGGAGAGTTTGTCCCTTAGGGACCTCATAGATATGTTTGCCCCTTGCATGTATGAGAGTCCTGTGCCTGAGTAGAGTAGCCTACTAAGAGGAGGGCATTGGTAGCAGTGTGCTGTGTCATGTCATGTTTTAAATATGGTTAGTTGTGGAGATATACATCAAATTGACTTGAAGGATGTCATTGGAAACCTGGGTGTTGCATCAAGGGCACAAAAGGTTGTAGAGCTTTTCTTGGAGCTGGATAGCTCAGAGAGGCCCACAGAACTACATAGCATTTTGGTGAAGATCCTGAGGTAGCATACATTGGTAGCTATGGGAACCATATGGCTCCCTTTCTTCCCTTCTTGCCTGCTCTTTGTCTACCCTCTCCCATGTTGACAAGCTTAGCTTTGGGAAGCTGTCATAGGAAAGCATATGGCTTTTCTTTGCTTTATGGTATCATGTGTAGTTAAGTCTTCTGGGTGTGCTGTGGATGGAGCTGAGGATACATAGAAGTACTTTGTCTGATATACTTCTGGACCCCACTGCCACCAGAACAATGTTGGGTTTTTTGTGTTTGTGTGAGACAGGGTCTCCCTATAGCTCCAGCTGGCCTGGAACTCACAGAGATCCATCTGCCTCTGCCTCCCGAGTGCTGGGATTAAAGGCTTTCACCACAATGCCTGGCAATATCATCTCTTTCTTGCAGGGAGTAACCTTGCCTGTGCCACTATGCAGAAGAATGTTCATTTTTAGCTGGATCTCAGGGAACTTGATTAATGATGGCCATGGAGGAGCTTCTCCCAACAGGGGCTCTGTTTGCCCTTGTACCCACTACTGCCAGGCCTTTTCTGCTCTGTTTCTTTGCCCAGACTGTGGTAGTTCTCACTAAAGCCTAGACCTGGCTTACCTTTCTGAGCACTTAGCACTAAACATCTTACTGTCCTTGAGTGTCTACCAGTACACAAGACAGTGGCCCATTGGAGTTAGAGGACCTAGTTACTGAAGCTGCTCTGGGTGGCTGATATTTTTGGTAGTGATTCTTTCAGTCTTTCTCTTCCTGCAGAAGCCCCTGTGGTTGACCTATTGAGGTGGTGGTGACAATGTATTCTGAAGACTCCTCCAGCTCCTAGACTTGGAGTTTAAGTGACCACTTGTCCAAACTCTTTGGCCACTTTGGCCCAGGAAACTATTTGAATCCTTTTCTTGAGATGCCACATGGCACCTAGGAAGCCTTGTGGGATAGGAGGCTGTGTGTCCACGTCTTCCTGGGCTGGTCTTTGAACTCCTGACATGGAAGGCAGCTGCTATATCCCAGGTGCAATCTCATGTGACAGTGAGTATATGAGTAGGTGCTTTCCCTTGGCTGATTGGTGGGTTTCCTCCTACCTGGAGTTCCTAGGCTTCAGGGACAACCAGGCTGGAAGTGCTTCCTTGTCTCCTAACTGGTGGAGCCTCATCTGTTGACCCATACTTATATATGGGTGTGCTTGCCAGTATTATGGTACCCACAAGGCCAGGGCCTGACATACTATTTGCACCAAAGTGCCCACTGAAGGAACAGGCACAAGTGGTACCTCAGCTCCCCCTGCTCCCTCCTTGTCCTCAAGTCTCTTCCAGGTGTCCAATTTTGTCCCACAGGACTTGGTCTGTTTCCTTCTTTATACTGCCAACAGCTATGCCCTCTTTTTTTGGAGGGGGTGTGTGTGAAGCTGTGGGCTTCTCTTGGGCCTGTGATTGCATTCTTGCCTTGTGTACTTCAGGGGCCTCATACCACAATCACTTTCCTCCTCACTGACATAAGCATTTTTTTTTTTTTAAAGATGGTCTTCCTGTAGCCCCAGCTGGCCTGGAACTCACCGTGTAGACCAGGCTCACTTAGATCTCACAGAGATCCACCTACCTCTGTCTCACAAGTGCTGGGACTAAATGTATTTGCCACCACACTGTACTGACATGTCTTTAACTGCTTTGACCTGTAGCAGTTTGACTCTGATCTTTGAAACACTTGCACTCAGAGTCACAGAACCCTTATTTGCAGAAGCCTGCTATGGCTGCCTGTGGCATTTGGAGGAGTGACCATATCTGTTATTTCTAGCCTGTCAGTGTAGTATACTGGGGCCTTGTAGGCTCCTTCAAGAGGGCTGCACCTCAGCATGCTCCTTTCTTCCAATGAACTCCTTACTTGGGCACAGTCTCTTCCCCTACTTCTTCCTATGAAGTGTTTGAAAAGGGATTTACCTTGCTTTAGGACAGCCCAGCATGGGATGGGCTAGCTGTGGAGTGCCTAAAGATGAAAGGATTATGGGCTTTGTCTTGATTACTGTTGACTTGTTAGGGAAAGCTAATGGAGACTTGCTCTGTGGTTCTTTCTACCCATGCATCTGTATGTCTAACCTCTTCAGAAAGGCTTAAAATAAACAATCTATTCTAGGACAAGCTACATATCCTACTCTTTCCTGACCATGCCTCCTTGTCCCTGACTTGAGACTTAGTGGCACTGCCTTTGTTTATGTCTGTGGCCATCCTCAGCCATCCTCTGCCTCACTGGGTAGTTTAATAGAGATGTTTCTTATCAGTGCTTTATGACCCTCTGCAGCAGACAGCTCTAGGGCCTTATCACTACCTTTGGCCTAGCCATGGCCAGCCCTTCCTTGTGAGGTCATTCTACCTTAAGTGTGGTCCAGTTTTCCTCAGGGTCTTAAAAACTGTTTGTGGGACAGCTTTGGAGCTGGGATATGAGCATCCCAGGGAAATATTGTGCACAGGAGTCTGGAAACCAGCGGCCTATCCAAGTGGCATTGGCAGAGACATCACAGTGCCTGGTGTAGCAACCTCAGTTGAACCTCTTTCTTGTTTTTATTTTTTCCCACCTGCGTCCTTCATTCAATGTTGTATCACAGTTAAATTACTTGTTCTGAGTCTTTGTCTCTGGCTCCTCTTCTACCCAAGTAAGACTTTGGCTAACATCTGACTGGCAGATGTTAGCCATGGTGCTACTTAATTTTCAAGAGTTTCATGCAGATTTCTTCATTTTAGATGATGCAGAATTTGCTGCTGGAAGAAGGGGGCCTGGTTCAGGTGGAGAGTGTCAACCTTCAAGTGGCCACCTACTCTAAATTCCAGCCACAGAGCCCAGACTTCCTGGATATCACCAATCCTAAAGCAGTGTATCCTTTTGACATAAGGGTTCCTTCATAAAGAGAGATATCTGCTCAACGATCTTTAACCAGCACGGGGACCATACCTCTTGGTACTGGCCAAGTGCATCAAGTGCTCTGTGGATCTCTGTCACTTTCCAGAAACTTCTTAGAATCTAAAGCTGGCAAAAAGACCAAAATGCACAGTGTTTCCCTCGGAAAGACAGAATAGCTCATCTGCCTTCAACCTCTAGTCCTCTGTGGAGCCCTGGGCCATATCTCAGCCCTGGACTAGGTTATCTAGCCCATTTTGTGCTCAGGCTTTAGGAGTCCCTCACTCTAAGCCAATGAAGTAGTTAGATAACTACATTTTCTGTCTTTTAGCAAGTTGGAAGCAAAAATTTTAGGTTCTGGTGTGTTTTCATTTTAATGTTCACCTCCAAGCTTAAGCTGGGACATGTTTTGTATGTCCTATTACATAGCAAGACCCTATCTAAAGAAAATAAAAATCTCAAACAGCAAATTTAGAAGGCAAAATCCTGCTTCTGTTTCCCTTCCCAGCTGCTCACTTTATTCAAGCCCACTGTCAAAAACGAACAGCTATGCTGGTGCCCTGGATGCGAATGGGCCATTTTTATATTTTATTATTTTTATTTATTTTTTTAGGTGTATGAGTATATTGCCTGCATTAATGTAAGGGCTCCCATGCTGTGGAATGCCAACAGAGGTCAGAAGAGGGCGTCAGACCCCCTGGAACTGGAGTTACATATAGTTGTTAGCTGACATGTGGGTGTGGGGAATTGAACTCAGGTCCTCTGCAAGAATGGGAAGTGATTTTTTTTTTTTAACTTATTTTCGTATGTGTGTGAATGTACTGTCTGCATGCAGGTTTGCGCACCCATGTCATGCAATGCTGCGGAGGTCAGAAGAAGGTGTCAGATTCCCCTGGAACTGGAGTTACAGATGGTTCTCAGCTGCCATGTGGGTGCTGGGGATCGAACCCGGGTCCTCTGCAAGAGCAGTTGGCGCTCTTAACCGCTAGGCCATCTCTCCCCGGGAAGTGTTCTTAACTATTGAGCTATGCCATTTATTTATTTATTTATTTATTTATCTTTTTGAGACAGGGTCTACCTGAGCTTCAGCTGTCCTGGAACTCACTATATAGACCAGGCTGGCCTTGAACTCACAGAGCTCTCTCTGCCTCTGCCTCCCAAGTGCTAGGATTAAAGGCATGTGCCACCACACCTGGTTAATGGGCCATTTTAAGTCCTTTGCTAATCAGGCCCTGGACAGGATGGTCTTAGTAAGCCCCCTGGTGAATGGGTCTTAAACAAAGGGACTAGGATGTTGGATTCTTGGTCTCAACATTACAGTCAGTGGTAGAAGTGTCCTGTTCTTCAGGTAGGGAGACATCTGTGGGAAGAGCTGTTTAACATGTCATTCCTTCAGAATGATCTACAAATGTTTCATTGTCAGTGATTAGGAGGCATTCTGGCTATGTGCCAATAGCCTCTGATGTGTATGTGTCTGTCTTTTTGGCTATGTTCATGCATGTGCGTGCCTGAGGATGAAAGAAAAAAAAATCAATCCTTGGAGTTGGAGTTATAGGTGTTTGTGAGCATGTGCCTCCCCTCCCCCCAATTCCACATGTGGATGCTGGGAACCAAACTCCTGTCCTCAATTAGCATATCTAACTGCTGAGCCATCTTTCCAGCCCTTAATTTTAAAATTAGGTATGTACGTGCAGGTGAATACAGGTGCCTCTGGAGGGCAGAAGTGGGCATCTGGTCCTTTGGAGCTAAAGTTACAGGCAGTTGTGAGCTGCTTAGTATGAGTGCTGGGAACCAAACTTGTGTCCTCTGTAAGAATAATATGTACTCTTTTTTTTTTTTTTAATTATTTATTTTTGTATGTGTATGAATGTACTGTCTGCATGCAGGTCTGTGCACCCGTGTCGTGCAATGCCGCGGAGGTCAGAAGAGGGTCTCAGATTCCCCTGGAACTGGAGTTCTCCTGGAATTGGAGTTACAGACGGTTCTTAGCCGCCATGTGGGTGCTGGGGATCGAACCCGGGTCCTCTGCAAGAGCGTCGGTGCTCTTAACCGCTAGGCTATCTCTCCAGCCCAATATGTACTCTTAACTGGTAAGCCATCCCTCCAACCCTCAGAGGATTTTTCTATGAATAACTTGTTATCATGGGGAAAGGGTGTCACCTTGGTCACCTGCAAATCTGCCTGCTGTTCCTGGGTCTGAATGATAGGGTCAGTCTTATTGAGTTTTTTGAGGGCAAACAGATAAAAATAAATATGTCCTGAAGAGGCTTCTTGAGTCACAAGGATGAGGTAAGGAAATAATACAGTGTGGAACTGAGAAGTAGGGAGCTGGTACTACAGCATTTTCCAGGTTATGCAGAATCCATGCAAGGAGCCAGAGGATGTATCTTAGGGCTTAGCTGAGGTCAGTTCAGTGGAAGTCAGAGCATGTTCCTTGTGAGTCACTGAGAGTAGTATTTCATTCTGTTAGGGCTGTGTTAGTACCACATGGTACTCTCTATCTGTAGGTAATAACCACAACTCCTTAGAGATTCTCGTTTCAGGTTGCCATATTTCCTTGACAGCATGTGTGCAGATTAGAAAATGCATTGAGAAACTTTGCTTGTCTGACCACTGGAGATGTGATTGCTATCAACTACAACGAGAAGGTAGGTGATCTTGGTGTGGCCTAAAGCATACTTGAGAAGACTGTTGAGTTACTTGTGACTGTGCACTCCAGACAGAAATGACAGACCAAAGAAATGATTCCATCCAAGTCTATTTTAGTGTACCAGTGAGCTTATTGGGACTATTTACAGGAACAGGGGTTCCTATCACTGAGAAGTTGTATCTGAGCATAGGTGTGACTCATGGAACTTGCTTCAGTTGAGTTTCTTTTGAAACTTGCTGGCAGCTCCTTCATGAAAAGTCACCTCAGCAATTGTTTACTGCTTATATAACACAGGGAGGGGCCTCACGAAGTCTGGAAATGTTCTTAGGAGTTTCATGAGTCTCCTCCCTCTTTCTACAAGTATTTGAATACACAAAAAGCCAGTTCTTTTTTTATTCTAGTACTTACTCAGTCTTTCTAAATAGGGCTTTTATTGTCTAGTTGCTATCTCTATTCTGCAGGGACCCACCCCTAGCTTCCTGGGAGCCATAGCAAGAAGTGGCACAGAGAGTGCCTACCAATGCACCTCTTGGAGATTTATTTCTTGCAAACCTTGTGTATTCTTCTTTGTTACAAGTTAATATAGTGAAAAGCAGGGGTCTCAGAAAGTGAGTGAAAGGGCTAGGATTCCAAGGAAAATGAAATTAACCAGATGTCCTCATACAGAGAGGATGGGGAGAAGGCTTCATAGATAAACTTTGGGTGATAAACAACTTTGAGGGAAGGCAGTTAACCATTGAAAGTGCATATAAATTTTGGTAATAGCAAGTAAGACAGATAACAATCACAGATGCACTTAGGTCCTGAGTAAAACAGGCAATAACTAAAGGAGGGCAGATAATCAATAAATGAAGACTGTCCAAGGTGATTTTCCTATAGAACGTTCAGGACTTGGCAGCTGTGTCCCATTTGGTTGTTCGATTCGACAGGGTTTGATGAACCCACTTATTTCAGCAGTCCATCCCCCATATGGGCCACTAGCTGCTTCAGAACTCCTGACTTCTGTTTTACTCTAAATTAATTCATCCCAGTTTCCAACACTATGCCTTTGTTAAAATGTCCTGGGTTCACTGAACGTGGTAGTTAAACTGACGGGATTTTCAACTTGATAGGATTTAGAGTCACCATGTAAACACAGCTTTGGGCATGTCTGAGTGAGGTTCTAGATTAGGTTAAGATGGGAAATTTACTCTAAATATTAGTGGCTCATGTGAGGTCCTAGACTGAAATAAAACAACTTGAATTGAGCATCAGCATTCATCTATTTCCTGACTGCAGATGCAGTGTGAAAAACTGCCCCTAACCCCTGTTCTAACTTTAAGCCAACTTTCTTAAGATTTTTTTTTTTGTCTTTAATCTTTTTGAGACAGGGTTTCCCTGTAGCCCCAGCTGGCCTGTACCTTTCTATGTAGACCAGGCTAGCTTTGAGCTCACAGAGATCCACCTGCCTCTGCCTCCTGAGTTCTGCAATTAAAGTTGTGCAGTACCACCCCTGGCTAGTATTTTTTTTTTTTTTTTTGTCTTTTTGAGACAGTGTCTTCCTGTTGCTCTGGCTGCCTGGAACTCACTCTGTAGACCAGGCTAACCTTGAACTCACAAAGATCCTCCTGCCTCTGCCTCCTGAGTGCTAGGATTAAGCCACTGTGCCCAGCCTTAAGTTGTTTTTATTAGATATTTTGTCCTAGTACTGAGAAAAGCAACCATGTTAAGGATTGATGGCATTTATAGGTAAATAAGCTTTACATTTTTATACTTAATAGGCATATCTCCCCTTTTGTTAAAAACATCTGTTAAGATGGCTCATCTTAACAGAGTACTTTTTGAGTCAGGCATAGTGAGTTCCAGGCTAGCTGGGGCTACAAGGAGACCCTGTCTCAAAAAGACAAAAAAAAAAAAGAAAGAAAGAAAATAAAAGTAAAAATGCATTTTTGTTCTTGCAGAAGACCCAGGTTCAGTTCCCAGCACCCACATGACAGTTAACGATAATGACCTGTAATTCCAGTTAAAGGGGATCTGATGTCTTCTTCTGGCCTTCTGGGCACCAGCTGCACACATGATGATGTACATACATACATGCCAGCAAAATACTTATACACATAAAATATAAATTAATGTGTCTCTAGGGGTCTAGAAAGAAGGGTCAGAGGTTAAGACCACTGGCTGCTCTTGTAGAGAAGACTTGGGTTCAATTCCCAGCACCTACATGGTAGCTAACAACCATCTGTAACTCCAGTTCCAAGGGGAATCTGAGACCCCTTTCTGACCTCCTCAGGCATTACAGTGACCAGCATGCAAACAATGCATGCAAGCACATTAAAAAAAAAGCATGTGGGGCTGGAGAGATGGCCTAGCGGTTAAGAGCGCCGACCGCTCTTGCAGAGGACCCGGGTTCGATCCCCAGCACCCACATGGCGGCCGAGAGCCGTCTGAAACTCCAATTCCAGGAGAACTCCAGTTCCAGGGGAGTCCGACACCCTCTTCTGACCTCCACGGTGTTGCACGTCACAGGTGCACAAACTTGCATGCAGACAATACATTCATACACATATGGAAATAAATAAAATTAAAAAAAAAAAAAAAGCATGTTAGAAATGCCTGCTATCTGAACCTGGTGGTGAATACCAGTAATCCCACCCTTTAGCATGATCGGGGATGGTTTGGGCTACAAAGCAATGTCCTAATTTTTTTTTTTTTTTTGAGCGTGCACAACCACATCTGGTATAACGACCTAGCTTTTATTTTTTTATTATTATTTTTTTGGTCTTTTCGAGACAGGGTCTCCCTGTAGTCCCAGCTGTTCTGGAACTCACTCTGTAGACCAGGCTGGCCTTGAACTCACAAAGATCCACCTGCCTCTGCCTCCCAAGTGTTAGGATTAAAGGCGTGTGCCACCACACCCAGCTAACAACCTAACTTTTAAAAAAGGATTTTCATTTCAGTGCTGTCTTGGTTTATGAAGTAAAAACAAAAAGCTAATATCAAGTCTGTGTTCAAGAAAAGGGAAAAGTGATTAAAAAAAAGATCTTTTCTGTTTTCTAAGTTAACCCTTTGCTATGCTGTGAGGAACCAAAAAAAGCTGACTGCAACCTCGTCCTTTAATCCTTTCCCTTGAAAGCAGGCAGACCTTTTTGCTGGCCTTCCTGTGTGGCAGAATGCTGTTGGTCATTTTGGAAGTAGCATTTAGCTGCATGAGGACAGTGCCTCTTGGGGGTCTCTTCTCATTGGTGTCCACACTTTCCCTTAGGTGTTTCCTGACAGTAGTCTGAATACTCTTGTATTCATCCATGATTCTGTACGTCTTTGGTACGTGATTCTAGACAATTTAGTTAGAAGGCAAAATGAAAGTTGAGTTCTCATAAAATTCAAGAAGGTATCACTTTCCCACTATCTAATATAAACAGGTCTGGCTGGGTATGGTAGTAAACACCTTTAATCTCAGCTCTCAGGAGGCAAGGCAGGAGGATCTCTGAGAGATAGAGGCCAGCCTGAGCTACATAGTTCCAGGCCAGCTGGGGATACAGGGAGACCTTGTGTGTGTGTGTGTGTGTGTGTGTGTGTGTGTGAAGGACAACCTCAGATGTTGGTCCTTGGTGGCCAGCTGGGGATACAGGGAGAGTATGTGTGTATGTGTATGTGTATGTGAAGGACAACCTCAGATGTTGGTCCTTGGTTTCAGCTGTTGCGGACTGGATCTTGTACAGCAGGCTAGCTGGCTTGTGCCTATGAGCTTCTAGCCATTCTCTGGTTTCTTTTTCCCATCTCCCAGCAGGGACATGTTGGGATTACAAATACTTGCACCACTGTATCTAGCCTTTATATGGGTTCTGGGGATTCAAAATCAGATCATCACACTTATGCAGCAAGTGCTTTACTCACCAAACCATCTCCCCAACCCCTAATACTTTATTTTTATTCATTTATTTTTTGCAGTGGCGGGGATTAAACCTAGGTCTTTGCACATACTATGTAAGTGCTCTACAACCAAGCTCAGGGGCTGGCGAGATGGGTTAGCAGGTAAAGGTGCTTAACCACATGGGCCTGATGTCCACAGTTTGATCCCTAGAGCCCTACTGTAGAAGAGAACCAACTCCTGAGGATCCATTCACACATAATGTGCATACTTATACTCATAAACACAAGCATGTATGTGCGCAGAACTGAGTTACATGCAGCTTCAGCCCAGTTTATTTTTTATAATCTAAAGCAAATACAATTCATTTATCTATTAATAGGCATTTTGGGGATAGACTGTTATTAGCAGTGCTGTAGTGAGCATTCTTAAAATTTTCTACTTAGATACTTACCTAATTACTTTCTTAGAATAAATTCCCAGATGTGACCTGTCTGGTTTAAAATGTATTTTTTTTTTTTTTTTTTTTTTTTTTGAGACAGGGTCTCCCTGTAGCTCTGGCTGTCCTGGAACTCAGTATGTAGACCAGCCTGGCCTGAACTCACAGAGATCTGCCTGCCTCTGCCTCCACAGTGCTGGGATTAAAGGCCTGTGCCACCACACCTGGCTAAATGTGGTATCTTTTACAATACAATGCTATTTTGTCTAAATTAGACCCACATGTGGGGACTAGCATCTCTTGATCAATGAGCATAAAGGGAGCCTGTTTCACAGTAGCATTGTGTATTCTGGGAGACAATTTCATGGTGTGAATGTTCTGTTCCTAGGAACTAGGCAGAGAGCCACAATAGGGATGTTTCTGGTGCCCAGTGCTATCTGAAAACTGCCGATTTCTCTGTTCTTTCTTCAGATCTATGAACTGCGAGTGATGGAGACCAAACCTGATAAGGCTGTGTCTATTATTGAGTGTGACATGAATGTGAGTGACTTTTTGCAGTTTCAGTGAGGTCAGGGCCCCAGGAGAGTGTCACACAGTGAGGAGAGAGGGAGAATGCTGTCAGAACATCAGGAGGAGGCCATTCACCTAATCATCTGTCCTAAGGAATCAGAGTGGCAGTCTGTTGCCTATACTTAGGTGGCTGGATGCACAGTCAGCCCAGTCCTGTAGATATTAAGATCTAAGGTGGAACAAATTATTGACACACAGTTCTTGGTTGCCAAGCAAGAAAAGGTTACACACTGTCTCCTTTAGTTTATGCGACATTCCTGAGGTATCAAACTGCAGGAATAGAAAACAGATTAATGGTTTCCAAAATGTGGGGATCCTTGCAGTACTGTTTAGTACCTTAGCTATGGTAGTGGATACAGAGTCTTCTGTGGTGATAAAATTGTATATAACTAATCACACATATGTATATGTAGAACTAGTGAGCTCTCTATAACAGCAGTGTGTCTGTCAATGTTGACTTCTGTTAGTGATGCTATAAGAGGTGTTGCCATTGGGGCATCTAAACATAGTGTAGAAGGTACATCTATTCAGTGTTAACTTCTTAGAAGTTTTATGAATCTACATAAAATAGTTAAGGAAGCTAAGTCTGGCCATATATCAGAATTTTACCTTTCATGTTGAAAACACAGGTGGACTTTGATGCTCCCTTGGGTTATAAAGAACCAGAAAGACCAGTGCAGCATGAGGAGTCAATAGTAAGTGATTTTCATGAGTTCCTTCTGATCAACCATGTCTGTAACCTCTTTTGTACCCATGCTCCTTTTTATAATTAAAAAAAATTTTCATTTATTTATATTGTTTGTGTGTGTGTGTGTGGTGGGAGTGTGCATGTGCCAGAGTATGTGAGTGGAGGCCAGAGGATAACTTGCTAGAGTTGGTTTTCCTTCCTCCATGACCATAGTGGTTCCAGGGATTCAACTCAGGTTGTTAGGCTTGGTGGCGAGCATTCTTATTCACTGAGCCATCTTGCTGGCCCCTACTGGTACTTCTTTGTGTGTGGACTCTGCTGGGGGCTGGCAGGGTCATGTTCCTGATTGCTTTCAGGTTTGCCTCCTGGGAGGATAGCGTGTTCTAGCTGGTGGGGTCTGGGGCAGCACTGGCAACAGAATGGTTTGGGAAAAGTTGGCTGTAGTAGTTACTTTATTCTGCTGTCAAAAAAATAACCGTGACCAAAAGCAATTTACGGAAGAAAGAGTTTATTTGGGCTTACAGTTCTAGAGGATAAGAGTTACTCATGGTGGGGAGGCCTACCAGCAGAAGCAGGAAGTTGGAAGACCACATCTTGAACCACAGCCATGAAACAGAGTGAACTAGAAGTGTATGGGAGGCTATGAATTCTCAAAGCCTGCCCTTGGTGACATACTTCCTTCAGCAAGGCTAACACTTCCTAAAGAATCTGTGACTTCCCAAACAGTGCCCCCAACTGGGGATCCTGTTCAAATATTTGAGCCTGGGGGACATATCTGATTGAAACTACCATACTGGCTGTCTGTGCTGAGAAGCTCACCTCTGATCTTTCTGTCTTCCTGTCAGGAGGGAGAAGCTGACCACAGTGGTTATGCTGGTGAAATGGGCTTCCGCGTGAGTACCAGGCAATGTGTCTCTTTGCTTTCTGAAGGCAGGAACTGATCTCTGTGATGTTTTGTGAACATTAGCAGGATTTAAACTCTGGATACCCATATACACAGATCAGGCACTTGTTCAGTTATTAAACCCTTTAGTACTTCTTTCTTCTGGATGTGTGTGATGGGACTGCATTTTTCTGGAATTCTAACAACCTTGAAAGGCTTCAGATTTTTTTTTGTGTTCTTTTCAAAACTTATTAAGCTCTGGCTACAGATGTAGCTTAGAGATAGAGACTTGCTTAGCATGTGAGAAGACTTGGGTGTGGTCCCCAGTTCTGGAGGGGGGTAGGGATCTACCAAAAAGTCAGACTAGTATAGTAGGTGTACATAGGTGCACATAAACACTTCCCATAGGTTCATTGGTTGTTAGCACATTTGCTTTATCTAAAAGCATCCAGGTTTTTTTTGTTGTTGTTTTGTGTTTAAAAAAAAAAAAAAGATGAAGCTGGGCGTGGTGACACACACCTTTAATCCCAGCACTATGTGAATTCAAGGCCAACCTGGTCTACATGGTGAGTTCCAAGGCAGCTGGGCTATGTACAGGGAGACCCTATCTCAAAAAGAGCCTCCCCCCCAAAAAAAATAATCCCGTTTTTATTTGCCTGCACTTTTTATTTTTTTTTTTTGGTCTTTTCGAGACAGGGTCTCCCTGTAGCCCCAGATGTCCTGGGGCTCACTCTGTAGACCAGGCTGGCCTTGAACTCACAAAGATCCACCTGCTTCTGACTCCCAAGTGCTAGGATTAAAGGCGTGAGCCACCACGCCTGGCAATTTTTTTTTTTGGTCTACTTTTTTTTTTTAAACATTTATTATTTTTTATGTGTATGAGTGTACTGTCTGCATGTAGGTCGGTGCACCCGTGTCACGCAATGCCAAGGAAGTCAGAAGAGGGCATTGGATTCCCCTGGAACTGGAGTTGAAGACAGTTCTTAGCCACCATGTGGATACTGGGAATCGAACCTGGGTCCTCTGGAAGAGCAGTCGGTGCTCTTAACTGCTGAGCCATCTCTCCAGTCCCAATTGCCTACACTTTTTGAAAGAAAGCCACAAACAAGCCAGGTGTGGTGGCACATGCCTTTAATCCCAGCACTAGGGAGGCAGAGACAGGTGGATCTCTGTGAGTTCAAGGCCTGCCTAGTCTATGGAGTTCCAGGCCAGCTGAGACTAAAGGGAGACCCTGTCTCAAAAAGAAAAAAAAAAAAAAAAAAAAAGCTGCAAACATAACCCTTAGAACAGCTGGTAACCAGGCCTCCCTGCTCTACCATGCCAAGAAGCAGTGGGGGAGCTATGACTACACATTCAGGAAAGCTGGACCTGGGGGGTAGTTTCATCAGAATCCTAACCCACCCACAGGGCCTTGAGCTGCGGTGCCTACAGAGGCTTTCCAGTCCTACTGTTGGCTGCGTGAGTCTTCCAGCTCACTTGGACTCCCTGAAGTCCTCTGAGGGCTTGGGTAGAGAAAACTTGTCTGTCAGCACTCCAGAGAAGCTAGACAGTGCCATCAGCTCACATCCCCTTTGGAGTCTCTTAAGGCTTAGCACGTACTCTCCTGGCTTGCTTATCTAGGCCTTCTCTGGCTCTGGGAATAGACTGGATGGCAAAAAGAAAGGAGTTGAGCCCAGTCCCTCCCCAATCAAGCCTGGAGACATTAAAAGGTAGGTCTATCCGGCTCTGTCCTTACTGAATGTTTGTCATTGTGTAGGGAAGGTCTGTGTCAACCCATGAGGTAGAAGAGCCTCATTCCAGTGCTAGAGATAAAGCCAGGACCAGCAGGCTACTGGGAAGGCTCAGACCCCTGCTTGCTTTCTTGTAGTGATGGAACATGACAGTGTTGGGTCTAGGGATTAATGCCCCTGGAGGCCATCAGGTCAGGGATAGAGATGTGTTAGCTATCTACTGTGTGTGTGATCCAAAAAAGAACAAGTTCCCATGGAGTACTTGCAGGGAAGGTCTGGGAGGCCAGGCCCTGAGTTCACATCCCTCTACTAGTGTTTCTATTAAACCAAGAAACCATTTGCTTCTTGGTTCCCTACTAGAAGGTCTAGGTTGGGTAAAGCAGTGCATCCCAAAGTGTCAGCACAAAGATACTTGTTCCTGGTTGCCTTACTCTTGTCAAAAGCAAAGTTTAGTTGTTCCTGGAACTAACATTTCTCCTTGTCCATATTCACAGAGGAATTCCTAATTACGAATTTAAGCTTGGTAAGATCACTTTCATCAGAAATTCACGTCCTTTGGTCAAAAAGGTTGAAGAGGTGAGTGTATTTTATTGGTCATGAGAAATTTTACTTAGCTAGTAGTGATGACTGGTGTATCACTCAGAATGGGGTGTTTCTGTCATCTTTTCCTTTTGGGGACCCTGCTGTTCCTGATGGCCTGATTTTTCTAGAACCATTGCAGGCTTACCAGCTGAGGCTGGCAGGCAACAGAGGGTCAAGAGCTGACTCCAAGCTCTACCACCAAAATTCTGGGGGTCAGGTAGATATCATCTTCAGTTTGCTTACTGCTTGTTTGTTTTGTTTATTTGGTTATAGGAATTTGAACCTAGGGCCTTGCACATGCTGAACTGCACCCCCCCTCCCCCTTCTCCTCCTTTCTAACCTAGAACTAGAGCTTCCTGACCCATATAGCAATCTTGAGTGCAAATGCAAGATGACAATGGAGCTGAGTCATGCACAGATGAGGACTTTGAGACCCTTAGGCAGGCCTGGATGGCTCCATGGTTGTTGGATAGGTGGCCTGGGTATAGGTGCACTTGATTACAAAAAAATTGATTCTGGCTCATATCACTAGGGCAGTGAGAAGCAGCATGAATGCACACACTAGGTTCAGACCTCTGCCAGTATTGCTATAACTCTGGCATCAGCTAGCCACGGTGACTAGATCAGCAAGATACTGGCCCACAGGGCTTTTGTCAGGTGCCAGAAACCCTCTATGTGCTTTATAAGTAACATCCCTGCCAGGCATAGTAGCATATGCCTTTAATCCCGGCACTTGGATAGCAGAGGCTGGTGGATCTTTGTGAGGTCAAGGCTAGCTTGGCCTGTATAGTGAGTTCCAGGCCAGCTAGGACTACATAGTGCAACCCTGTCTCAAAAAAAAAAAAAAAAAAAAGTAACATCTCTATTGCTAGCACAGCCCTGTGAGGAGACTGGTGATTGTGTTTATACAGATGTGTGGGTGCAGAGCCAGAGTCTTTGACCACTTCATACCCAGTGTCAATGCCACTCTACTTCAAATGTGAACTTCACAATGACATCAGGACAGCAGGGCTCTGTGACCAATACGCACATACCACTGGTAGGGAGGGATGCCCTAGAATAGCAGGAGGCATTACCACATGGAAACTTCCTCTAGAGTGTTGGGCACTGGTCAGATGAGTCACATCCTGGGCAGATTGCACACTATATAGCAGCTGTGGTTGGAACACAGTCACCAAAATATTGCAGTAGTGTAGAATACCCACACTAAACCCTTAGCTTTCCCAGTTCCTTTCTCAAAGGATCAGCCTTAGCTGGGATGGTGGTGTACACATGGAATCCCAGCAATTAGGAAGTGGAGGCAAGTGAACCAAAGAGTTCATGGGTAACCTGGGCTACATGAGGCCCCATCTTTAAAAAAAAAATCTCTTGAGGGGATCCAGGAGTAGAACAGAGATTAGATGTGCTATGAGCCTGTTAAGGATGACAAACAGCAAACACTCTTTACTACTGAACTCGTGGCCAGAGACAAAAACCATGATGCTCTCTACATATGCAAGCCCTACTTAACAGCCTTTTCTGTCCTTTAAAGTCCCTTAAGTTGGCATAGTGTTAAAAGACATCAAGGCTCGGGGCTGGAGAGATGGCCTAGCGGTTAAGAGTGCCGACCGCTCTTACAGAGGACCCGGGTTCGATCCCCAGCACCCACATGGCGGCCGAGAACCATCTGAAACTCCAATTCCAGGAGAACTCCAGTTTCAGGGGAATCTGACATCCTCTTCTGACCTCCGTGGCATTGCATGACATGGGTGCACAAACCTGCATGCAGACAGTACATTCATACACATACAGAAATAAATAAAATTAAAAAAAAAATATTAAAAAAAAAAAAACATCAAGGCTCAAAAGGAACAGATGTGGTAGTGTAATCAGGCCTCCGGCACTTGATAAAGTCTGCACATGTTTTTCATCAGATACAGTGTGACTTTCATCTGACTTATACCTGAGGCTCATAGCCGAGAGTGAGGCTGCCAGGCATGGCTGGATCCATTGTATCCACAAATATCTTAGTGTCTGGGATTGAAGCATATAGTTAGGTTTACTCTTTCCTGAAGGCCACTAAAGTTGCTGTGAAAGGTAATGGGATAATAAAGACTGGAAGAGGAGGCAACTTCAACAAGATTTGGGCAGAGGGACAAGTGGTGGTACTTCCCTTTAATTGTCCATGGAAAGCTACATTCTAAGCTGGACGTGGGGAAATCCAAGAGGCTGTTTGGTGTAGATTCCAGAGCTCTCAAAAGGCACATTAGGAAATGAGGGGCTAAAGATAGAATAGCTGTTACAAAGCACTTAGAGCTATAGTACCTTCCCTATACTGCACTGGCATCACAACTCATGGAAAGTCACTAGCCTAGGGCCATCTGTTACAGTAGATAGCAAGACCTAACAGAAAGCAAAGAGTGTTTGCATTCTGAATGTTAATGCCTTTACTGGTTGTGTGTTGTTTGGTCCCACACAGTGGTACCCAGGTTTGCTTGTTGTTATTGGAGCTTTTTCTCATTAGCCCAAGAAAAAAGGCCTAAAGATATCAATAAACAGGATTCTCTGAGTGTTCCTATTTAGGTTTGAGCTAGGGGTATAGTGCAATGGTAGAGTACTTGGTCAGCATTGCCTAAGATATACTTTTTTTTTTTTTGGTCTTTTCTAGACAGGGTTTCCCCATAGCCCCAGCTGTCCTGGAACTCACTCTGTAGACCAGCTGGCCTTGAACTCACAAAGATCCGCCTGCCTCTGCCTCCCAAGTGTTAGGATTAAAGGCGTGTACCACTCCTGGCTGCCCAAGATATACTTCTAGTATTAGGGGGGGAAGAAAGAATACTTCAGTTCTAATATTCAAGTAATACAGATTGTGAAAAGCCAAGTATGGTAGTGTGTACCTGTAGTCCCAGTACTAAAGAAGCTGAAGATTGCTTGAGCTAAGGAGTTTAAGGCCAGCCTTGGCAACATAGAAAGACTTCACCACCAAAAATAAATGAGTGAATGACAGGAAGGCAAAGAAAGAATTGTGAAAATGGGGCTGGAGAGATGGCCTAGCGGTTAAGAGCACCGACTGTTCTTGCAGAGGACCCGGGTTCGATCCCCAGCACCCACATGGCGGCTGAGAACTGTCTGTAACTCCAATTCCAGGAGAACTCCAGTTCCAGGGGAATCCAACACCCTCTTCTGACCTCCGTGGCATTGGACCACACGGGTGCACAAACCTACATGCAGACAGTACACTCATACACATAAAAAAAAAAAAGAATTGTGAAAATGGACTTTTTTTTTGTCCTTTTGAGACAGGGTCTCCCTTTAGTCCCAGCTGGCCTGGAGCTCACTATGTAGGCCAGGCTGGCCTTGAACCCAAAGAGATCCACTTGTCTCTGCCTCTGCCTCCTAAGTGCTGGGATTAAAGGCATGCACCACCACACACAACTTGAAAATGGGCTCTTTAGGTAGAAGGCCATTATTTTGCATTGAATGAAAATATCCCCAGATTGAGGTAAAGATCTTCTAATGAAAGGTCAGAAGTATTAATGGGTTACGGATACAATCTTAGGATACCCACACAGGATGTTAGAGAGTAGAGCATTGTTTTCACTGGACAGTGTCTTCTGAACTATTGGCTGTTGACAAATTCTAGAAGAATCATTGTCTTCAGTTGTATACCCACTTTTGACCCCACCTGGTTCCAGTGTATAGCTCCAAATCTGTGGTCACACAGATGACCCTGGATAAACTCAGTGTGTCATAAAACAAAACAAAGATAGAAATATGAAAGATATGTAGGGGAGAGGAAGCTGAGGTATGTGTGAGAGGGTTGGGAGAGGAATAAGAGAAAGTGGAGGTGAAAGTTATATACATAAAAAATTCCAAGAGCAAATTTCTAGTCTAAAATGTTGTACCCAACTCTTTTGGTGCTGAATTTTTGTCCTAAGTTTCTGTGTTGCTCTAACCTATAGTACCTCACAATGTGACTGACATACGGCCTTTCCCAGCATTTAATTAGGTAAAATTAAGTCACTGGTGAACTCTAATCCAGTCTGACCTGTGTCCCAGGAAAAGAAAATATGGTCACATGAAGGAGAGGCCAGGTAAAGATATGGAAGAGTGTATTCAAGTCAGACGAGCCTCAGAAAAGGCCAAGCCTACAGGCACCTTGCTCTTGTACTTCTTTCACAACTCTCATAAATTGTTTATCCTTTGAGCCACTGAGTCTTTGGTATTTTGTTTGGCAGCCCCGTCAGACTGCCAGCCAATCTACCAATAAAATTGGATTCAAAGAAGAAAGTATTTTCCAACATGTAGGGAAAGATATCCCTTCATGAAAAGATATCCCTTATGAAACCTTTCAGGGGATTCTACCACAGGACCTACCTCAGTAAATGAAGGGATGAGGTAGAAACAGCCAGTGCCAGTCGGGCACACCTGTAATTCTAACACTTAAGAGAAGCAAGAGTTCAAGGCCAATGTGAGCTACATACAGAGCAGGAAAAAGGCAAGTCCTAGCTTGGATTACACCTTTAGACAGATGAAATTGTGGATTCTTGCTGGGATTAAATGGATGGAGAAGTGAGAAGCCAGGGTCAACAGAAGGCTGTGCAAGAAATAACACTATGTAGCTCAGATATGTTTTGTACTTGCATGATTGTCATCACTGACTGGCCTTCAAGAAGTGCAGCAGATAATAATAGTAGGAGGGGTGCCAGGTGTGAAGGTGTGTTTTGGAAATCTGCATGTAGTACCCCTTAGAGGCCAGGAGAGAATGATTCTCTGGAACTGAAGTTATGGACAGTTGTTAGCTACCATCTGGGTGTCGGGAATCAAACCTGGGACCTCTAGAAGAACACCCAATGCTCTTAACCACTGAACCATCTCTTTCTCCCTCCCCCCAAATTGCCTTATTCTGTGGACTCATGTATCATCAATCCATTTTTCCTGTTTCATTATGCATAGTTAAGAATTGTCTCTTGGGGGGGCTGGAGAGATAGCCTAGCAGTTAAGAGCACCGACTGCTCTTGCAGAGGACCCGGGTTCGATCCCCAGCACCCACATGGCGGCTAAGAACCGTCTAACTCCAATTCCAGGAGAACTCCAGTTCCAGGGGAATCTGAGACCCTCTTCTGACCTCCGCGGCATTGCACGACACGGGCGCACAAACCTACATGCAGACAGTACATTCATACACATACAAAAATAAATAAAATTAAAAAAAAAAAAAAAGAATTGTCTCTGGAATCACAATTTACGACATTAACAAGCCAAGAGTCACAGCCACGAGTCTACTACCACCTTTGTTTTCAGGTTGAATACACAACCCCTCCTCAACTTAGGGAGGGGCTATGTCTTGATAAACCATTGTAAGCTATTATTAAGGTAAAAGGCATTTCATACACCTAAGCCCCAGCTTAACAAGAATTCCAGTGTCCAGGCTGCTTTCTCTGTGATCAGGTGGAACTGTCCAGTACTCAGGATCACGCTAGCCCAGGAAAAGATCAAAATCCAAAAAACTAAGTACAGTTTCTAATGAATATGCATCACTTTCAAATCATTAGGAAGTTAAAAAAAAAAAATTTAAAAAAGCTGGGCATGGTGGTGCACGCCTTTAATCCTAGCACTTGGGAGGCAGAGGCAGGCAGATCTTTGTGAGTTCAAGGCCAGCCTGGTCTACAGAGCGAGTTCCAGGCCAGCTGGGGATACAGGGAGACCCTGTGTCAAAAAGACAAAAAGAAAAAAAAAAAAAAATTCAAATCATTAGGGAGTTAAAAAAATCCCCAGTTGAACCATAATAGTTTGGGTGCCTTTTGTATATATATTTTTTTTTGTCTTTTTTTTTTAACACAATAATCATGTTGATGTAAAAAGATACAAAATACTCCCCAAAGAAAAATCACCCATAACTTCACCCCAAAATAACATTTCCAATCACTTTTCTGCACATGTTTATATAAACTCTTTTCCTACTTAATTCCAAAGTCTCAAGGCTATGAGTTTCTAATATGTCATATTTCAAAAGATCAAAAGAACTCTACATGTGAGAAGGACAAGCATATACCACTGCATGTTCCTATACCTCCAGGTTTGCAGGGGGAAGCAGTTGAATGTGCTTACATACAGCTCTGATAGTGAATGTGAGTGCTGGTGCCAACAGAGGTCAGACCAACCAGCCATCAGAAAGGCTCTACCAAGCTCTCCTGGAACTCACTCTGTAGATCAGGCTGGCCTTGAACTCACAGAGATCCACCTGCCTCTGCCTCCCAAGTACTGGGATTAAAGGCATGCACCACTATGCCCAGCTTTACCAAGCTATTTGTTAACTAGCAGAAAGAAGGCTTGCTTCTTCAAACTGGAAACAGGTATTTTTTTCATAGGCTTTTAAAACTGCTAATCAGCTAGGCATGGTGGTGCACACCTTTGATCCCAGCACTCAGAGCCAGGCGGATCTCTGTGAGTTCCAGGACAGCTGGAGCTATACAGGAAGACCCTGTCTCACTGTCTCTTGGCTTTCTTCTATGGGAGATGAACCTGCTCTTACATACGTGAAGATGAAACACTCATACACATAAAATTAAAAGAAAAAAGTAAGGCAATTTTTGTGAATTTCCTGAAGTTTCTGAAATAGTATCTTATTTTCACACCCAGGATGAAGCTGGAGGCAGATTCGTGGCTTTTTCTGGAGAAGGACAGTCACTGCGTAAAAAGGGAAGAAAGCCTTAAGTCCAAGACTCTTGGTTGACTGGAAAATAAAAGAATCAGTTGCAACATACTGGCTTACAGTTACTGGCTCTGACATGTTTTAGACTCTGACAAGTTCCGAGAATGCTGTCATTTAAGGTTTGTTAGAGTTACTTAAGAATTACCAAGTTTGTCCTGAATGTAGAACAGCAGAACTTCAAGGTTGTGAGCTGAACTGGGGAGAGAAAGAGCTGTCTTTGAGGTCCCATCGGTGGCCACTTCTCTACTTTATGCTTTCAACTCAGAGCTCTCCTCCTGCCTGGCCTCAGTAGAGCATTCCCATTTCTGATGAGATTAGTGAGGGGTCTGGACAGCTGAAACTTGTTCTTTTGCAGTTTTCCTTATCCCAGGTTGGTTACATAGGCGATGTCTTTAGCCTAGAACAAATTATGGCTATTTCACCACTCTGGCTGCAAGTTTAGTATTTTAAGAAAGACAGTTTCTATATTTTACAAAGTGACTTGTCTTCAAAAGTGCCATTGCTTAAAAGGGACCTGATGAGGTCACACTTTTAATTTCATATGGAAATAACTACTGGCTCTTTAATGACTCTGTGATGAAGCTAGATGTGAAAGGTAGAATGAATAAATGCTAAAGATAGATCTTTTTTTCCTTTCATATCCCCCTCCTTGCAATTTTATTTCTTGTCCAAGGTTCTGCTGGCCTGTCTTTAATTCTTATTTCTTTTTAAAATACTGGGATTGAACCTAGAGCCTCATAAATATTAAGTATGCCACTCTGCCACAGAGGTGCATCCATACAGCCCCAAGGTTTTTTTTTTTGTTGTTTAATGTTTTAATTTGGCCTCAAATCTGCACTTTGAATAATGTGAAATCTTTTGACATGCTAATCCAATTTAAAGTTTATTTCTTGAGAATTTATAATTCAAGAATTTAAAATAAAATTCTGATGAAAACTTGACTTGCCTCTAGCTGTTTGATCAGGTTCTGTCATGGATTGATGGTTGGGCCACTAGTTAGAAATTGGAGGAAAGCCTACTTACAGACATTCCTTGTTCCATCCTGTTATTAGAAGAGTGTTTCTCTGAGACTTCTGAAGACAGAGGTCAAATGAAACTCCCTGATACCAGGAGAGTGGATGGATCTGCCTAGCAAGGTGCTACTGGTTGGGGTGCTAACTCTCCAGCTTGGTGGCCGCACAGTATGTTCTTAGTGTGGAACACCAATGAACATCATGTTCAAGGCTCCTAACTTTGGCATACATCATCACTGGCCTAAATGTGGTTTTAGAAAGTATAAATGCTGTGGTGGTGATCTATCAGCTCTGTCAATTGGGGGTGTCTCTGACTAGCAATAAGTCACCCTCCATATCCTATTGGCTAACTTTAAAAAAGCATGTCTGGGGCTGGAGAGATGGCCTAGTGGTTAAGAGTGCCGACTGCTCTTGCAGAGGATCTGGGTTCGATCCCCAGTACCCACATGGCAGCTGAAAACCTTTAACTCCAGTTCCAGGGGATTCTGACTCCCTCTTCTGACCTCTGTGGCATTGCACAATACGGGTGCACAGACCTACATGCAGACAGTACATTCATACACATACAAAAATAAATAAAAAAAAAAACATGTCTGTGTGTTCAGGTCTGCACATGGGGAGATCAGGAAATCTGTCGTTGCTGCCATCTCGTGGGATCCAGGGATCAAATTCAGGTTGTCATCAAATCTATTGGCTTTATTTTGGCTAACATTTTAAAAGGTGCCTTAAGTAGACATGTTGGTCCCACTTAGAGAACCACTGTAAGTTTTGCAGGATCTTTCTGTACACCAAGAAAGCCGCTCTTTTGCCTTTATCATGGCTGTTTGGGCGCCTGTTTCTTGGTCTCCAGTTCCAGCCTGGGTATCTTGTAGTTCTTTCCTTGCTCTACTTCCACTTCCCCACCCTCGTCCGCAGTGCACCATATATCCATCCAACCAACCTTGCTTAATTTGAGTTCACCTACACCCTTAAGTATATATGTGGTCTCAGCCCAGGGAGGTGGGCTATCCTGAGTTGCTGATGTCTGTACTTGGAAAAAGTGAACCTCGTCTTCTAAATTAAAAAAAAAAAAAAAATAGAAACTTAGAGCTGGCCAGAACCGCAAGGTTTCAGAAAGCCAACCATAGAGCTTTGCAGCCCGATACCTGCCGGAGACCAGGCCGACTTCTGGGTCATCTTCCTGGTGGCACCCCTTAACTAGGGGCATCCTGTCCTCCAAGCGGTGCAATCTCTAACTCTAGTGACTCAACCCAGACATCCGGTTTAGTTGCAAATTTGCTTGTAGTTCATTGGTTCAGTTATCTGTCGGTCACGCGTTGCCAGATTTCCACAGTTTTCATTGGCTGGATGGATGAGGAGGCGTAATTTGGCGGTTGGCCTGGACATGGCTGACGCTGGAAGCTGGCAGGTGAGTGTTGCGGGCTCCCGGGATCCCTGGTGGGCTCAGGTGGTGGTGGTAGGCCGGCCCTACTGGAGTGTGCTCCCAAGCTGTCTTTCCTCACAGCCGCCTCGGCCCTGCGAGGCCTACCTCGCCGAGTGGGAGCTGTGCCGCAGCGCCAGGCACTTCCTCCACCACTACTACGTGTATGGCCAGAGGCCGGCTTGCAAGCAGTGGCTGCGTGACCTAGTCAGCTGCCGGGACTGGGAGGAGCGCCGCAGCGTCGAGGCCCAGGTGCGCGCGTGGGGAGGCCGGGGCACATGATTCGGGTCTCCTCTGTGTTTCCCTGCTTTTTCTGAAATACCGTAAATTGCAGTATCAATGGGACGTTGACAACCGCGTTCCGGACAAGGAGGGAACCAGAGAGAAGGGAGATCTAGAGTGGGTTGGAGAGAGAGGGATAGCCGCCCGGCGTTTGGATCATCATCCGGCACGCGGAGGATGTTGCTGCCCCAGGGACCAGGAGCCGGCCTTCTTGGAGCTCCTGGGGACTCAACAGAGGGAAGAGAAAAGTCCAAATGCCCGGTGCAGGAGGGTGGGTTGTAGAGGCTAGAGCACGAGAATGGACCTTGGTAGGGTTGAGAGTAGACTGAAAATGTGCAGGTTCACATGATTTGACTTCCTTTTGAAGGTCAGTCTAACTGTTTGGGTCTGGAGAGTATATTGTTGCGGGACTTACCTCCAGTCTCCCTAGATAGGTCATGGGATGGCGACCAAAGAAAGGCTTCCACCTAATCTAGCTTGGTGAACCGATGAGTTTACTGGGTCACTTATAAGAGCATAGGTGACTCAAAGCTAGCAGCACCACTGGAAAGCCCACCCCAGCATGGTGGGGACTCCTGAAAGCTGCATTCTCAGAGCTCCCTGCACAACTGCCAAGCAGCTCCACATCCTCTCACCCGCCATTGCTACTGTTCCTAACTCTTGTGAAGTTTTTAAGTTTCTGAGCTTGAGCCTCCTAAGTTTCATGTGCTTCCTGTTGTATTTTTTCTTAGCTTCCTGAGTCTTTTTTTTTGGGGGGGGGGTAGGGGGGTTCTTTTTAAGACAGGGTCTCCCTTTAGTCCCAGCTGGCCTGGAGCTCGCTATGTAGACCAGGCTGGCCTTGAACTCAGAGAGAGAGATCCACCTGCCTCTGCCTCCGGAGTGCTGGGATTAAAGGCACCAACACGCCTGGTGACAACTTCCTGAGTCTTAATGACTACCTCCAGGAAGGAGTGCTTCAGTGCCCTAGAAAGAGTTCTGCATAATTGATTCCCATCATGCGCTCATTAAGTGAATAGTTGTCTCCTTTGGCCATCTTGGATAAGAGAATGAAAAGGAGAGCTCTGCCCTCCTGGAGCACTCCAGTTGAGAAAATGTTGTTGCCTCATAGCTTTTTTATGGGAGGCAAAATGGAAAAAGCCACAGAGAAAACTTCAGGGTGCAGTGCTCACCAAGGAACAGGAAATTAGGTGTTCAACGTGGGTGAATATTCTGAAATAGACAAACCAAGGTGGAAACCAAGCCGCTGAATAAACAATAACAACGAAACAAAAACGAAATGATGGCAAGTCCCCCCAAAGTGAAAGTCACAAACATGACAGAAAGCTTGTTTGGTAATTGATTGTAATCTTACTGTAACTATAAATGACCTTTCATTAGTGTGAAAAGTGAAGATTATTGCTGAATAGAGAAATGGCCAAAGGTGACGAAGCAGTTCACCACAAAACTCAGAACATAGGGGCAATTGATTATGTACCCCAGGCTGTCATGGAACTTGTTATGTAGACCAGGGTGACCACTCACAGATATTTCCTTGTCTCTGCCTCCTAACAGTTGGGATTAAAAGCTTGTACCACCATGCCCAGCAACTAATCCTTTTAAATATTTATATAATAAAAATGCTGCCACATGTGAGCGTGTGGCATACATGTGTGTATACACATTGCATATGGAGGCCAAAGATTGACATCATCAGGTGGCTCAAGTCACTCTCCACTTTATATACTGAGAGGGATCTCTTACTGAACCCAGACCTCCAGGTATTCCCTGTCTGCCTCCTGTGGACTGAGATTCCAGGTGGGCCTCCATATCCACCTGGCTTTTTTATATAGGTTCTGGTGATCCAAACTCTAGCTGGTCCTCATGCTTGTGGGACAAGTGCTTTACCTGCTGAACCATCTCCCCAGCCTCACACATAGTATTTTGTTTAGTAAAAAAAAGTGTGGAGTAGTCGAGGCAGCAGAAAATTGTTTCATCTTTAGGGAACCACATTGCAGTTCTAAACTTTGGGGGAAAGAAGGTGTGGGAGAAGCTTTTAGCTGTCAAAGCAGGGATAGGAACCTGGAGGGGATATTTTTTTTTTCTTTTTAAGTTTCCTTTTTATTATGATATGCATGAGTATGTTGCTTGCATGTATGTAAGTGCACCCGTGTTGTGTAGTGCCTGTAGAGATTAGAAGAGAGCATCAGATCCCCTGGAACTGGAGTGGTTGTTAGCCACCACATGGGTGCTGGGAATTGAACCTTGGTCTGCTTTCTGCAAGAGCAGTCAATACTCTTTTTTTTTTTTTTTTTAAAGACCAGCTGTTAGCAAAATACTCTAACTGCTGAGCCATCTCTAGCCCCTATTTTGCAATTCTGATTGCTTCTTTTTGTATTTGAAACAGGGTCTTATGTAGCCTAGGCTGTTCTCAGACTTGCTATGTAGCTAAGGATGGTCTTGAACTACTTCTGATTATCCCCAATGTTAGGATTCTCAGACTTGCTATGTAGCTAAGGATGGTCTTGAACTACTGTTCTCAGACTTGCTATGTAGCTAAGGATGGTCTTGAACTACTTCTGATTATCCCCAATGTTGGGATTATAGGCATGGACCACCGCACTCAGCTTCTTGAACAGTAATAACCTTTAGTCATAGGATCTGGCTACATTGCCCAGACTGGTCTTGAACTCCAGATCCTTTTACCTCAGCCTGCCAACTACTGGACTACAAACATGTACCACCATTCCCAGTTTAAGAATTGAAATATTTGGGGGCTGGAGATGTAGCTCAGTGGTAAGGTACATGGCTTTGGTTTATTTTATTTGAGTGCCTGGAGGTCTTCAACATTGCAGAAAACAAAACAAAGAAAACCCTAAATTTCAAACAATGAGCTGAAAGAAAAACTAGTAGATTAAATCATATATGTAAAGAGGCCCACATAGCACCCACAGAGCCACAGCTACGGGCACCCCTGTTGAAATATACTGTCCTGGGCCTTTGTTGGTGGCAGTGGCTGACAGAAGCTGGTGGGATAATGAAACCTGCTGCACACACCCTGTGCTGGGTTCTCCTGGCAGTACCTTCACATGTACTCTTTCCCATTTGGTCCTCACTCAGGCCTGCCAGGTAATCCTGCCCCAGACTCATGAGGCTAGCTGAAGCTAAGGTCTAGGTGATATTTTAAAATCTCTGAAGTTAGGCTGGGTGTGGTGGTGCACGCCTTTGATCCCAGCACTCAGGAGGCAGAGGCAGGCATATCTCTGTGAGTTCAAGGCCAGCCTGGTCTACATAGTGAGTTCTAGGACAGCTGGGGCTACAGGGAGACCCTGTCTCAAAAAGACCAAAAAAAAAAAAATATGCAGCAACAACAGAATTAGGGCTTGAGAGATGGCTCAGCGGTTAAGAGTACTGGCTGCTCTTGCAAAGAATCCTGGTTCAATTCCCAGCACCCACATGGTGGTTAACAGCCATCCTTAACTCCAGTTCCAGGGGATCTGACACCTTCTTCTGACCTCCATAGGCATTATATGACATGGGTCCACTTTATGTACATGCAAGCAATACACTCATGTGCATAAAATAAAAATATTTTTTAAAAATCAAGACAATACAAAGTAAAATCATTCAAGACCTATGGAATAGTTTTTTTCCATTGGCTTCTGAGAAAGAATGACCTAGATCTACATGTGGTAATATGAAACAATTATCAAGGTAGATTATATAGGTGCAGCTGAGCTGCAGAGCAGTGTGCACTATGCTCCTCCTTTCATACAGCTATTCAGGAAGAGGGTGGTAAAGGTTCCATGTGACAGTACTGGGGTGCTGGGATACAGGTGTGAAGCTGTAAGTAATTAGAATCTCCTTTGTACAGCGATCCCTCTGTGAGAGTGAGCAGGCACGGGTCCAGGCTGCACAGAAGCATGCCCTGGTATGGGCTCTGAGGCAGAGTCCTCCTGCAGACTGGCACCTCCCTCTACCACAGGAGAAGGATGAATGATGAGCGACAAGCAGCTGCAACCCTGCCCTTGACCTGTAAATCTTCAGGTTGTTTCTTGCAGAGCTGTTGTACAGCCCTGTGGACTTTGACTAGCCCAGTCTAACGGATCCCATTGAGCTCCTGCCTGACCTGAAACACAGAGCAAATCATCTCCAGGTCTAACTGCCTACTGCTCACCTGCATCAGGGCATTTGACCACTGTGATACTCTGAAAGGCAACTGTGCCCATAGTTACATTACTATATAATCCAAGCATGAAGTTCATACTTCTTGGCTTCATTGCAGATACCGGTAGAGCATGCCCAATGGGCAGGACAACCTGCCTTTCTGCACCAGTACCTGTTACTGCTTTTGGAGAGCACATTTAAAAGAAATACACACAGCTACAGATATCATTACAGAGTCACAGAGTCTGGGCTCAAGAAATCCAAGTCCAGGCGGGCATGGTGGCACATGCCTTTAATCCTAGCACTTGGGAGGCATAGGCAGGTGGATCTCTGTGAGTTCAAGCCCCACCTGGTCTACATAGTCTCCAGGCCAGCTGGGACTAAAGGGAGACCCTGTCTCAAAAAAGGAATCCAAGTCCAAGGCAGGGGGCACAGGGGACTTTAAGTCCAAGTAAGATGGGGTTTAGGTCTCTTAATTTCTCCTAGTTGTTAATGTATCAAGAACCATTTCACATATTTGATTCCCGATACAAGCTAAAAATTAAATCCACATTTATTTGACTTCATACCTAACAATACTATGCTTAGACAGCATTACTTTTCTCTTGTATTGTTTATATAGTCTCTCTCTCTTCCCCACCCTCCCATTTTCCTTCCCTCTCCTCCCCTCCCTCCCTCCCCCTCCCAATAGATCATCTGTCTTTATTATGACCTACCAAGCTCACTAGTTCATGTACAGGTCCCTTTATTACTAATAAGATGTTTTACCATCTTGTGGTTGTACTGCAGGCCTTCTATGTGATGCTAAGGCCAGCCAGTTTAACTGCATGCCCAGCATGCTCCCTGCTTCCTTCCTGGCCACAAGCATTAGGTTGTACATCTTTGAGGCAAAATTATTATTTCAGAAAGGCATACATTATAGAATAAAATTTCCCTCCTGTATTTTCTTCTGCATTCCTGTGATGATAAGGGTTAAAGGTTCCTGTGATGATAATGCTTACAGGATCCCAAGAAAAGACAATGCAGGGTCTCCAGTCTCATCCAGTCAGAGTCTTTAGCTTAGGTGTGTCTGGCTTAAGAATAAGCATCTCTGCCAGGTGTGATGGCGCACATTTAATCCTAGCACTTGGGAGGCCAGAGGCAGGCAGATCTTTGGGAGTTCAAGGCCAGCTTGATCTACTAGAGAGTTCCAGGACAGCTGGGGCTACAGGAAGACGCTGTCACAAAAAGAGTTAAAAAAAAAAAAAAAAAAAAAAAAAAAAAAAAAAAAATACGCATCTTGCCTTGCTTGGTGGCGAATGCCTTTAATCCCAGCACTCGGGAGGTAGAGGCAGGTGAGTTCAAGGCCACCCTGGTCTCCATAGTGACATAGTGAGCTCCAGGCCAGCTGGGGCTAAAGGGAGACCCTGTCTCAAAAAAAAAAAAAATTTCTAGCCAGTGAGGGGAGAGCTGGTGCTAGAGATCTGTAATGGGTTTTCTCATTGAATAGCTGGAATTGGACAGTTGCCTGGGGTCTTGGGTAGAGCTGAGCATACAAGTAAAGCCTGGAGGAGCCAGCTCCACACTGCACCATACTTTCTGTCACCTGCTTGCTCAAAGCCATAAGCAAAAACTGAACACACAGTTAGAATTAGAGTTCTGCTTGTTCCTGTTATCTGAACACTGAGGCTCCCTGCAGTGCCATCATTGTGTTTTGCCTTCCTTCTTCAGTGCTCTGCAAATTCTATATCAACATACAATCTGGACAGAATGTTTCTGAATTTACCCTGTATTTTCTTTTTTCAGTGTTGGGAAGCAGGGCCTTGTACATGCTATGTGCATACTGTACCACCGAGCTATGTCCCCAGACAAGATCACAGCTTTGAGATTGACAGACTGCCTTCTAAAAGTATCTGTGGTGGACACAAACACTAAGTATCAATAAATACAAGTGTCTGGTTGGGGCTGTGGCCCAGTGGTACATAAGTTGTTCTGCAAGCACAAGGACCTAAAGTTCGATCCTTAGCATGTCAATAAATAAGAATAAAAACTCTGTGGTGGTATAATTATAATCCGAGTACTTCGAAGGTCGAAGTAGAAGGATCAGGAGGTCAAGGCTACATAAGACTTTGTCTAAAATAAGACTAAATCTACAGTGATGGTGCTACAAGGAAAATGAACACAGGAATAAGATGAAGCAGTGTCTTTCAGACTTTTTGGACAAAAAAGCCATAATAACAAGTACATATTGTTACACTGAAAAAAGTGTCACAAGAGTGCTTATCTACAATATATAGAACAGGTGGCCATTTTCAAGAAGCTCCTATGTACATGCAATGTGGATAAAAGTCAAGGAAATTATGCTAAGAAAAAAGACCAATCTCAGCATGACTCCATTTATTTAACACTGGTGAAATACATAATTACAGAATACAGGTAAATGCTTGGAGGTGGGGTAAGTATGGGAAGAAGGGAGTCATTGAAGCCAGTCCCATTGTGAGAAAATCCATACAGCTTGATTGGTAATTCTTCTGGGTTATGCAATGGAATTGTTTTCAGCAGATGCACACAGATGAGTGCAGAATGTAACCGAGGAAACTGTGGGGTAACAAGGTCATATTCTGGGTCTTGACACCATTCCTCATTGTGTAAGCGGTTTCCTTGGGAACACAGACTGGGAATACAGAACCTCCCTGGACAGTTTCCTGTGCTATTAATTATAACTGTAATAATGTCAAAACAAAAAGGTAAAGAAAGCCAGGTGTGGTAATGGTCCACCTTTAATGCTAGCACTTGGAAGGCTGAGTCATGTGGATTATGACTTCAAGACCAGCCAGACCTTGGTCAAAAAACAAAAAAAAGGTATTACTTAACTTTTCTGAAGTACCTGTACCTAGGCACTTGGCTTTGTTTGGGAGGAAGGCTGCAGCAGGAGCCTAGATCTGGATGAGGAGGCTGTGACCTTGCCAGCCTGAGAGAGCCCATAGAGTCGAGGGAACCAGTATTGACAGGATGAGAATGCTGTCATCCAGGGCCTGAGTGGGATTCATTTTATAGAAACATCTGACTACTACACAGAAAAGGGGTTGGAGTAGACATATCTAATGTAGGGAGAGTTGGCTAATGAGATAGGACAGGCAAAAGGTAACAATGGCTTGGACCTCAGAGATAGCTGAGGGGGTTAGTGGGCAGTTGATGCTGGCAAAACTGGATAGTCTCATGCAAAAGAATGAAGGGAGAGCGACTGCAGAGATGGTTTAAGGGGTAAAGCCAGGCCTGGTAGCTCAGGCCTGTAATCCCAGCACTTGGAGGCAGGAGGATTGATGAGAATTTGGCCAGCCTTACATTTTTATGTGCCAAAAGATTAACAGGCTGGAGAGATGGCTCAGTGGTTAAGAGTGCTTATTGCTCTTTTAGAGGACCCAGATTCAGTTCCCAGCCCCCAAATTGGGCAGCTTACAACAGCCTGTAATTCTAGCTCTTTTGGCCTCTCACTGGCAGTGCACTCATGTGCACATAGCCACACTCACCAGCCCACAAAATAAATATTAATAATATGCTGAGCATGGTGGGATACACATCTATTTATTTGTTTATTTATATTTTATATTTTTTATTTTTTTTGGTCTTTTCAAGACAGGGTCTCCCTGTAGCCCCAGCTGTCCTGGAACTCACTCTGTAGACCGGGCTGGCCTTGAACTCACAAAGATCGCCTGCCTCTGCCTCCCAAGTGCTAGGATTAAAGGCGTGCGCCACCATACCCGGCATGGTGGCACACACCTTTAATCCAGCACTTGGGAGGTAGAGGCAGGTGCGAGATGGAGGGTATCCTGGTCTACATAGTGAGTTCCAGGCTTGCTAGAGCTCTGTAGTGAGACCTATCATTGCACAAGGAAACGTATAAACAAAATATATCAATTAACGCCAGTGTGGTGGTGCATGCCTTTAATCCCTGGGAGGCAGAGGAAGCCAATCTCTGTGAGATCTAGGACAGCATGGTCTACATAGTGAGTTCTATCCATGCCAACTGGGACGACAGGGAGACCATGTCATCAGCTGACAAACATACTAACAATTTGGGGCTGGAAGGATGGCTCAGTAATTAAGATCATTGAGCACTGACTGTTCTTGCAGAGGACTTGGGTTCTGTTCCCAGCAACCACATGGTAGTTAATGACTATCCTTAACTTTAGTTTCAGGGAGTCTGATGCTCTCTTCTGGACTCCACAGGCACTGCATGCACATGGTACATAAACATGCAGGCAAAATACTTACAAAATAAAAATTAAGGAAAATTTAGAAAATATTAACAATAAAAAGGTGACCCCTGTACAGAATGGGATTAAACATTTGAAAGTCATGACTCTGTAATAGAATATATGCAGAAATGCTAAAATTCCAAGAAAAATTCAAAAAAGGATTTGAATTTTCCTCAAGAAGATATACAAAAGAACAGGAAAACGTGAACACCAGAGGTCATCAGGAAATATAGATCAAAGCCACAATAAGGTACCACCTCACATCAGGGAGGAAAGCTACTACCAAACTCCCCAAAAATGTAGTTGAGGACTGGCAAAATTGGGTATTTGTGTAATTTTTGATGGGGATGTATGATATGGCATGGATGGAAAGCAGATAGGGCTTCCTCACCTCCTCAAAAAAAGGAAACAGGACATGATGGCATGCTCCTATATTCATACTGTGGAGGTGAAGTTTAACTTCATCCTTGGCTATGCAGCAAGATCAAAAATACCCAAATAGATTTACCTTATGGCAGCAATTCCACTGGGCACAGCTCAGTGGCAACATGTTCAAAGCCATTGTTTTCACCTTGAGCATTCCCTCCCCCTCCAAAAGGAATTTAAAGCTAAGGTCTTGAAGGGACTTGTACATCTGTGATCAGAGCAGCACTGCTCCCGATAGCAAAAATGTGGAAGGAACACAAGTGCTCAGCAGATGAATGGATAAAGAAACTATGGTCTATTCATACCATGAGATATTAAATTAATTCACCCTAAAATATGCCATGTTTGGTGGTTCACACCTATAATCCAGTACCTACGAGGCTGAGGAGGATCACATGTTCAAGACCAGCCTGGGCTACACAATGAGAACATACTTGAATTCCACCTCAACCCTCCTCAAAGAAAGGGAAACAAATCTAGCAGAATACATGTGGTGGTGTACACCTATGTTCTTAGCTACTTGTGAGACTGAGGCAGGAGGATCACTTGAGCCTACTTAGCAAATACCTCTTAAAAAAAGAGGCAGTATGTTTAGTGAAATAAAGCCAGCTACAAAGATAAGAGTTTATCCACTTAGATGAAGTATGTGAGTAGTCAGAATCATACAAAATTAGAATGGCAAGGGTGGGCTGGAAGGACACAAGCATGGGCAAATTTGACTATGTAGCCTGGGCTGACCCCAAATTTGAGGTCCTCCCCCTCAGCTTCCAAGTAGCTGGTACTACAGTCATGTGTCATACTGTGTAGAAGTTATTTAATAGGTATAGATTTTCAGGTTTTTTTTTTTTTTTGGTCTTTTTGAGACAGGGTCTCCTTGTAGCCCCAGCTGTCCTGGAACTCACTCCGTAGACCAGGCTGGCCTTGAACTCACAAAGATCCTCCTGCCTCTGCCTCCTGGGTGCTAGGGCGTGTGCCACCACGCCCGGCTTAGATTTTCAGTTTTATAATGGAATGTCCTAGAGGCACATAGATGATGAATTATTAGATATTCTCAATATATTATACAACAAATGCATAAACATACCACTGAAATTATCAAGAGCTCAAATATTATTTTTTGCCATGATAAAAAAGTGACAAATTTATTTTTGTTGTGTGTGTGTGTGGTGCTGGGAGTCAAACCCTGGCATTACTATGCTTGACAGCCTACCAGTAAGCTATCTTTCCAGATCCTAATAAAACAGTTTTTCTCTGGCTTATATGCATGATGGCACTTAAGAAACAAAAAGCTGCTGGACATGGTGGTGCACACCTTTAATCCTAGCACTCAGGAGGCAGAGGCAGGTGGATCTTTGTAAGTTCAAGGCCAGCCTGGTCTACACAGTGAGTTCCAGGACAGCTGGGGCTACAGGAAAACCCTGTCTCAAAAAGACAAAAACAAACAAAAAAGAAACAAAAAGATTTTTTTGATGAATTTTTTTTTTTTTTTGCAAATTTCACATAATACATTTTGATTGTGTTTAGATTCCCTCACTAAAGACTTTTTTTGTGTGACTTTTTGAGATAGTCTCCCTATAGCCCTAGCTGTCCTAGAACGCACTATGTAGACCAGGCTGGCCTTGAACTCAGAGATCCATCTGCCTCTGTCTCCAGAGTGCTGGGCTTAAAGGTGTGTGCCACCATGTCTATCTTCTGAAGGCTTTTTTGAAGTTGCAATACAAAGCATGAGGGAAAATGGGTCTGTACTGCCACTGGACTGTGACTGGCCAGACTCTCCTCACTAAAATTCACATGTTGAAGTCTTAACTCCCAGCACCTCAGAATGTAAAGCAGGAATTTTAACAAGGTAATTAGGCTAAAATGCGGTCATTAGAGTGGGCTGTGCACCAACATGAACACTGTCCTAAGAGATGGTTAGATGGAAAAATACCCATGTGTGTCAGTAAGAAGGTAACCATATGTAGGCCAAACAGGTAGCCTCAGGAGAAACTAAGTATGTTAACACTTGGAATTGGGGAAGTTCTAGAAAATCAAGTTTCTGCTGTTTAAACTGCTCACTCTATGGTATTTTGTTATGATAGCCAAAGCAGAATAATACATTTACTATTTATTTATTTATTTATTTATTTATTTATTTATTTATTGACATAGGGCCTCACACTGTATCCCCAAGGCTAGCCTTGAACTTATGGCAATCTTTCTGCTTCAGCCTTACAAGTGCTGGGATCACAGGAATCATTCTAGATTAATTGCAGTGGAGGGAAAAAAAAAAAAAAAAAGTAAGTGTAGTGAATAAAAGTCCTGTGTCTCAGCCAGGCCTCACACGATCCTGGTGTGGACAGAGCAGCTTTAACTAAGATGTCCATGGCTTGTTCTGTTCTCTAAAGCCTCTGTTGCTACCTTAAAATTTGAAGAGAAGTTTTACAGCTTTCTTACTGGGAAGATCCAGCTTTTGTCACACCTGCCCAACTGGCAACATCCTGCATGAATTTCACCTTTACTCTAGGTTATTTTGTGCCTTTGCAAATAATATTTTCACAACATAATTGTAATTTTCTTAAAATTATATTTTAAAGATGTAAAAATTATTTTTATTTGTGTACGTGTGTAAATGTCACATGTGCCCTCAGAATCCAGAAGAGGATGTCTGACCTCTGAAGCTGGAATTACAGGCTGTTGTGAGCCACCCAATTGCTGGGAACTGAAATCCTCTGTAAGAGCAGTGCAAGATCCTAACCACTGAGCTGTCTTTCAGTGATTCTTTTTTTTTAACCTTTATTTTTCTAATACTGAAGGGTCAACTCTGTCTTTTGTCATTGTCTTAGCAGAGTCTGGCAGAGAAGTAGCATCTACCACCCCTAAACACAGGTGAATTAACTTTGATTGAAACATCAGACAAGAAATGCTTTTGGTTATATTTTATTTATTAGGATGTCTCATCTGCAGAAAGAATTTTGATCCCTGGGGCCAGCATGTTCTGAGGGTAGTTGCTTTCACCTCTATCTTTTGAGTTCTACTTGTGCATACACCTTGGTAATATCATTGTACCTGCCTTCGGGGGGCTGATAGCTAGGGATAGGTGGTGTGTAATGTGGCCCTTCTTTCTCGAAGGGGAAGAGGCTGGTGTCCCGCTTGATGGCCTCATTGTAGAGCTCTGGGGACTCAAGCTTCAATTCCTCAAGAGCTTCCTGCTGGGCTTCCAGCATGGCCCTGATGATGTCCCTCTCCATCTGATGCTCTTGCTGCTTGTACAGTGACCACCTCTTCAGAAGAAGAGCTCTCTGCTCACTTTCCTCCAAAGAGAGTGTCTCCTGAGACCGCTGTCTGTGAACACAGGAGTCCAAAGAAGTGAGGCTAAAGAGTACTGACCTTGCTGCAGGGGGTCCTGTGTGACTGCACATGGCTCAGACTGTCCCACTACCAGGCACTGCTAGGCATAGCCATGACTCATGGAAAAAAAAAAATTAAACTTTGGGTCAAATTACAAATACGGTATCAAACACAGCAGTAGATTTCAAGGTTATTTGTTTTCCATCGGCAGACGGAACATGCTCTGAAAAAATTATGGTGCCACTGTCTCTGGCAAAGCCTCCCTTTGGTAAGAACAGATCCTGGAGAAATGTGAAACAAACATCAAAATCCCACATAGATAGACTTGTTTTAGTCCTAGAGCACCAAAAAGGCACCTGAAATTTCCTACCTGCTGCCTTTATAAACTGCTGCTTTCTCTAAATCCCAAGAAGCACAGTCAAGGCAAGGATTCAGAATGGGGCCAAGTCACCCTTTTTATATTTATTTTTTTTTATTTTTTGTCTTTTTGAGACGGTCTCCCTGTTGCCCCAGCTGTCCTGGAACTACCTCTGTAGACCAGGCTGGCCTCGAACTCACAAAAATCCACCTGCCTCTGCCTCCCTAGTGCTAGGATTAAAGGCGTGTGCCACCACGACCGGCCCAAGTCACCCTTATTGACCTGTTCTCATCACAGACATGAACTTCAATTAGAACTGCTTGAGGGGTCTGGAGAAATGGCTCAGCAGTAAAGAGTACTGATTCCTCTTGCAGAGGACCTGGGTTTGATTCCCAGCACCTACATGGTATCTAACAACTGCCTATAACTCAAGTTTCAGGGAAATCTGACACCTTATTCTGACTTCTAGGTGCACTGCATGACACAGGTGCACTTAAATGCAGGCAATACACTCATACACATAAAATAAAAAATAATAAAACATTAGATAAAAACTAATTGAGGATGATGGAATTTCTTTGCTAGTATAAGGATGTCAATCCCAGGGAACATGTACCTTGATTTATCCAAGAACTTCACAGGGGTAATAAAATCTTCAATGGGAACTAGTTCTTGGTTCGCTTTTTCCAGTTTTCGGATCCTTTTTTTCAAACGATCCTTTGCTGCTTGATCCATTTTAGGGTCTACCTTCTTCTTCTTTCGTGGAGGTTCTGCTCTAATGGATAAAACACAACCGTTAAACATTCTCCATTTCAATCCCATGACAGATGAAGTGAAGTGACCCATACTTGTACCATGTACTATCGGAAGAGTTGTACACAGTCCTGACTCCATGAGATCAACAAAAGAGAGGTAGCTTCCACCTCAGTGTCTTCTCAAGAACTATACAGGATCTATTAACTTGAAGTGGTACAAAAACACAGATACTAAGGGGAAGTGTTAAAGGTAGCCTAGGTAGGACTTGAACTTGATATGTAGGCGAGGATGTCCTTGAACTCCTGTCTCCACCTTCTGACTGCTGTAATTATAGGCACTTTCTTCTACCTCTTTTGATATTTTGTGGTGTTAAGGATGGAATCCAAAGCGTCATGCATGCTAGGCAAGCACTTTATAAACACAGCTACACCCTGAGCCTGGAAATGTTAGGCTTCAGTTCAAGATTTAGGGGTGCCTTGAAACTACTCTGAAAAGTGAACACACTGAACTAATGAATTAGAAGCTCTTTCATATTTTAAATGAATTTGTGATTTATAAAAATGGTTTAAGACTAAAAGAGATAGAATAGTAAAAGTGACCAGAGTATCTTTATTTACTTTTTAGGATTTCTTAACAAATTTCAGTGGGTACCTGAAATCACATGGGCATACATACACATACACCCATACAATATACAGAAATAAAAAAATACTAAAAAAACTAAGCAAATCCTCTAGCATTGAAATCAACTGAATTGGGGTTAGAGAGATGGTTCAGGGGTTAAGAGCACTGGATGCTCTTGCAGAGGACCTGGGTTTGGTTCCTAGCATCCACATGGTTGCTAATAACCCTCTGTGACTCCAGTTCCAGAGTAGTCCAATGCCCTCTTCTGATTTCTGTGGCCACTGCAGGACATGGGTGCACTTACTCCCATGCAGGCACTATACTCATACACATTAAAATATTTAAAAAAATCAACTGAATGAAGTTTCAAGAAACTGTCCAGAGTTTCAAGAGGAGCTATTTTTACTTTTTGAGCCTTCCTCTAAGGGAAGAGGAAGGCCCATGGAGATAAAGAAGTTAAGCTGGCCCCTTTAAAACACATGAGACTATCCTCAAAATTAAATGTATTTCCTCAAACTACTTTTATTACAAGTAGCAATCTATGGTACAGAGCATGTTTAAAGGACAGAAGCATCTACCTAAATTTAACTACGATAAGCTTCACAGGCTGTGAAATCTGCAGCAGTCTAGCTTTGTTTTTGGTCCTATGTCCACCTGGTACATCCCAAGAGCTAAGGGCTGTGTTCGTGTTAAGTTTTACCTCATAGGGATGAGCTCCCAGAAGGACAACAATGAAGCTCGTTGGTGGGTGTGTCTGATCCGTGTCTGCCAGGTTCCCAGAAGCCTGAAGTGGAGAGGTAATATATAAATGTTTGATTCAACCCTACTTCACAGGAAGAGAAGGCACATACATAGAACTACAGCGCTTCCCCAGCTATGCTCATTTGTATTAGATAAGCCATTAAAGTTAAGGTGGGTATTTTTCAAAAACCTTACCTGACAGTTGGGCAAGGCATCGACTAACAGTTCAAGCTGGGCTTGAACTCAGAAATCCGCCTGCTTCGGCCTCACTAGTGCTGTGATTAAAGGGGTGTACTACCATGCCCGGTTTAGGATTTTTTTTTTTTTTAAGACAGTCTTTTGTAGTCAAGGATGGCTTCACACACACTAGATAGCGGAGGATGACCTTGAATTTGTGGTCTTGCCTCCTGCTCCCGATGGTTGGGATTAGACAGGCGTACAAGCGTGCGCCACCACACCCGGTTTTATGTGATACTTGGGGATAAAGGCATGCTAGGTAAACACTTTGCAGTGTCACATCTCCAGACCCAATTTTCATTTACAACAGTCGCGATCAAAACGGCTCATTCCTAAAATATCTCTGGACGAGGAGGGTGGGGAATGAGCTCAAGTGCGCACGCGCCTTGGGCACTTGGCCACAGGAGACCGCACTCACCAGCTTGGCGGCCGCAGACCCCGCACAGTACCCAGGAGCGCAGCGGCAGCCATGGCTCCTCGCCACTCGCGGGTTTGCAGCTTCCGGGAGCGCGCTCTTGAGCGGTCCGGTCTGTGATGCCGGGCACAGGTTGCGTTCCCGCTTCTGAGAGGCCGACCGCATGGCTCCGCCCCTGACGCAGCTCCGCCTCAGGCGTCGGGTTCGGGCGCGCAGCTAGTGGCAGGCGCTACTCCCTCTATCCTGCCTGGGGCTCTCCTTACACCCTTTACCTGCAAATAAGTCCCAGGGTGCGGCGGGCACATCCTCGCTACCTCTACCCAGGCTGGTTCTTCGTCCCCGTGTGTGACTGTTATGTGCTCCTTCGGGTCCAAGTGTTCATGTCTATGAAAACGCCCCCTCTCCAATAAACGCGCCCCTTTTCCTCCATGGTGCTGGCTCGTTTCCTGTATTCATTCGACTTGGGGCGGCAGCCGTTCGCCAGTGGTTGCATCCATGCGCCGGCAAGGACTGGCTCTCCCTAGATGCCCAATAGCGCATGTGGATGGATGAAGGAAGCTAGTTTATAAGTAGGACGCGGAGCCAGGGAGGTAGAGGTAGTGGTCGGTTGTACACTACTCTGGCTCCGCTTGACTGCATAGCTGGTCCGGCCGTGCGACGGCTCCAGGATCTGCTAGAACCCCTGTGGCCGCGCCCCCGCCATACGCAAAACGCAGTTGCGCTGGGCTTATGCCTGCCAGAGAGCCCGGGCGGCCCGTCAGTGTAGGGAGCGGTTTCCCGCCGGGGCGATTTGGCAGGTGCGCGCCGTGACTTCCGGCGTTGCCCGGGAGCCGCTGGAGGAGGAGCGGCGCAGGGGATGCAGCGGTGGTGGCGGCGGCGGCGGCCGAGCGCGGGAGGTGGCTGGAGGCGCGGGCCGGCAATGGGGAGGCGGCGCTGAGGGCACGGGGTGGGCAGCGGCTGGAGGGCGGGCGGGGCGGGAGGAAGTGGCGGCGGTGGCCCCATGGCCCAGGCGCGCTGAGGGTCGCAGCTTTCGCTTCAGCCTGGCGGCGGCCGAACAATGAAGCTCCTGAAGCCAACCTGGGTCAATCACAATGGTGAGTGCACGCAGGGGTCTCGGGTGGCAGAGCCTGGAGCAGGGTCGAGTCTGGAGTTGGCTTGGGGCGGCGCGCAGGCCCTGCCCGCCTCGCTCTAGACGCGGGACACCGGGTTCTGGAGATGCAGAGCTGTCGGGAGCGGACTTTGTCCTAGCCGCTGAGAGGCGGACGAGCCCGGGCACGTGCTTTGGACTGGCTGCTGCAAAGTCTGCCTGAGCCCCAGGCAATGGCGCTGACTGCGCCGCCCACCCCAAGTCTGGAAGGGCTGGTACCTGGTTCCTGCGAGCCGACCTGGGCACGGGCCAGGTCCTGCGACCGGTCCATCTCTACCATCCAGGGTTTGCTGAGATGGTTCTGAGTGTGAAACTGGGGCGACATCCCCCTTGTGGCCTTTCAGTTGCTCGGTGGAGATCTAGAATCTGCTTAAGAGATTGTACTGCCACTTCTGAAGCCTGGAGCTGGTGACAGTGCCCCCACTCGGACGACTGTGGTCTTGAAATGGGAAGGCTCAGGCGGAGGTCCTATGGAGGTCCACGAAGAAGCACAAAATGCTGAGCTGGGGCATCAGCGTGATTAAGATTGGGGCTGGTAAGGCACAGGTGTTCTAGGAGATGAGCGATCTTGGCTATGTGGTAGTAACTTCAAAGGACATCTGGGCAAATGGACTCATCACCCTGGGTGAGAAGTAGCTGGTACAAGGAAGCCGGTAGGAGCCAGCTGGAGCTGGTCTTTGCTCCTTAGAGAAAGATCGAGAGCATTCTCGTCCAGCTGTTAGTTTCTGAGTCCCAAGAAGCATTCTAAGGAGGCACTGGGGGGGCGGTCTCCCTGATACTGTCTTGTTCCTTATTTCTACTTTGTAGCACAACTAGAGGGAGCTGCAGTAAAGCAAGAAGAGTAGATGCAGTTTTTTTCCTTTTTTAAAAATCCATGTGGCCTTTTCATTTTGTAGTTGAGCTGAGATGCTTTTTACTCCTACAACCAAAGCAACATCTGTCTTACATTTTTTGGACACAGTGTTCTCCCTTTCCTTCTATGACATCAGGCCTATTTTGGGGGGCCAAGGTAAGATGATTCTTCTTTTGAAACTATTCCTAGAGAATTATCCCAGTACATGTGCTGGGTTTCCATCTGTGCTTTGCCTTATGTAGAGGTTGTGGGTGCATTTTTCACAGCCCCAGGGTACTTTACTGCCTTCCATTTGCCGCTGAACTCAGCAGTGCCTTCCATAAACTGAGTGTATGATAAATGTTGGTTAAAGCTAAGAAAACTAAGGTGACCACAATTTATAAAGTTGTAGCTGGTTTACTGTACATGGAAGCAGAAGGTTTGGGCTTTAGTTTCATTTCTCTTATTGATCTTCAAGAGCATTTCCTGATATTTAGGGTGCACATCTTTTCCATGCAAAACTGGGCATGTGCTGTAATTCTAAATTATTGTGTCGGGATCATGAAAGGAAGCATGTTGTGAACTAGTTTACTGTGTGAGTGAAGGTCTGAAGGAATTTTTACTTCAAAATGCTTTCTCTAATCTGTTTCTGTAGCCGGCCTTCTCTAGTCTATATACTACTTTTTGCTATATAATGCCTTTCTGATAAGATCCTTTGTAGGTAAGAAGTTTTATATTGTGTAAGTATAGTTACTTAGCCACAGAAGGATGAGAGTCTGCAACCAGGTCTACAGCCACATGTGCTTAACCATTTTGGCAGAGCAAGGAGAGTGGTGGGTTCAGAGTCTGGAGTCTTCCCCTCTGACCTGGAATGAAGCTTGATTATCTACTGTACACACTTTGCAGTATGATTGTGAAGTTAGCTGAAAACAGAAACATAAAAGCTTTTCCCAGACCAGAAAGTACATTAGAAATCTGAGCAGTAGTGATTATTAGAGGAAAAAAGATATTGAGACTTAGGCAAATTTATTTTCTTTTTAAATCTAAAGTCAACCTCCAGAGGTTGGAGAGATGGCTCAGCAGTTAAGAGAACTGGCTGCTCTTACAGAGAACCCAGGTTTGGATCTCAGCACCCACATGGTGGGTCCATCAGTAACTGCAGTTCCAGGGGATCTGACACCCTCTTCTGACCTCTGTGGGCATTGCATGACACAGATGCACTTACATACATGCAGGTAATACACTCATACACATGAAATCAACCTCCGTTTCTAAATTTCCACTATCTTGGAGATGATGCTGTTATGAGTTACTACTGAGCAGGCCTTTAAAGATGATAGTGAGTAGTGGGAGTTGCTTCCCTTGGGGGAGTGCATCATTGCATTTTCTGGCTTCCTCACTCAGCAGTCCTTGTTTCTTGTCTCCTTATGCAGCATGAACTTACCTCTGTGGTCTGAGAGTTCAGAGTGGAGAGGAAAAAAAGAGCTCAATGTATTTCTTTATTTTCTTCTTCAAATTTTTATTTTATGTGTATGAGTGTTTTGCATATAAGTGCACCTGTGTTGTGCAGTGCCCAAGGAGGCCAGAAGAGGGAGTTATGGATAATTGTTAGCCACTATATGGGTGCTGGGAACTTAACCTGGGTTCTCTTCAAGAGCAAGTGGTCATAGGATTACCCAGTGTCAGCACTGTTGACATTTTCAGCCCTATAACTTTTAGGGTCTATCTTGTGTATTGTATGATCCTTACTCAGCATCCCAGATGTTAGGAGTACCCACCACCATCACCACTCATAACCAGAAATATCTCTGGACTCTGCTGTTGTCCATTGGTAGCCCAAATCACTCTCAGTTATGTCCTTGAGATAGTGTGTCTCACTGAACCTAGGGCTAGTCTGACAACCAAGAAGTCCCAGTGATCCTTCTGTCCCCATCCCCCACACATCTGGGGTTGTAGGTGTGTGAGGGGCTAACCTGGGCTTATGCTGGGATCTGAACTTTGGTCTTCATGTTTGTGCAAGTGCTCTTACTGACTAAGCCATTCCCTGGGAACCTCACCTCCCCCCAGTGGAATTTTCTTGAACATTTATTGGTTTGTTGAGAGACAGACAGACAGACAGACCCATCCACCCACCCACCAGAGGTCAGTGTTGGTTCTCTTTCTCTAGTGCTCTTCCCCTTAAGTTTTTGGATGTGGTCTCTCTGAACTTAGTAGCTCTTCAGTTGGGCTACACTAGCTGCTAGTAAGCCCCAGGATGTCTTTGCTTCCCAAGTACTGGGATTACTGGTGTGGTGTTGCACCTGGCTTTCATGTGTGGGTGTTCTGACTTCCTGTATGTTAGTGCATGCAGTGGCCACAGAAGCCAGCAGAGGGCATCAGATCCCCTGGAACTGGAGTTAAGGAGGATTGTGAGCTGCCATGTGGGTACTGGGAATCGAACCCAGGTTTTCTGCAAGAGCAGCCAGTATTCTTAGCAGTTGAGCCATCTCTTCAGTGTCCCCCAAATGTTTATTTTTATTAATTAAGTAATTAATTTATTTTGGGTCTTTTCGAGATATCTTCCTGTAGCCCCAGCTGTCCTGGAACTTACTACATAGACCAGGCTGACCTTGAACTCACAGAAATCTGCCTGCCTCTGCCTCCCGAGTGCTAGGATTAAAGACGTGTGCCACCACGCCTGGCACATGTTTAATTAATCAGCTGTGCATAGTGGCTCATGCCTGTAAACCCAACACTTAGGGTGAAACAGAAGGATTGCTGTGAGTTTGAGGCCAGCCTGAGCTACAGAGATTTTCTCCCCTCCCTCCCTCGGATTAAAGGCAATGTGCACCAGCTCATGTAAGATCCGTTCTCTTAAGAGGGGCTGGAGATGGCTCAGTGGTTGAGAGCACCAACTGCTCTTGCAGAGGACCCGGGATTGATCCCCAGCACCCATATGGTGGCTGGGAGCCGTCTTTAACTCCAGTTCCAGAGGAATCTGATGCCCTCTTCTGACCTCCGAGGCATTGCACGACACGGGTGCACCTACACGCAGACAGTACACTCATACACCTAAAAAATAATAGATAAATAAAAATATTTTTAAAAGGATATTTTTTGTTTGTTTTTGTTTTTTGTTTATTTTTTAATTTTTATTTTTGGTCATTTGGAGACAGGGTCTCTCTGTAGCCCCAGCTGTCTTGGAATTCGCTGTGTAGACCAGGCTGGCCTTGAACTCACAAAGATCTGCCTGCCTCTGCCTCCCAAGTGGTGGTAGGATTAAAGGTATGGGTCACCACGCCTGGCTTGTTTTTTTTTTATTTTGTTTTGTTTTTGAGACAGGGTCTCCCTTTAGTCCCAGCTGGCCTGGAGCTCACTATGTAGACCAGGCTGGCCTTGAACTCACAGATATCTGCCGGTCTCTGCCACCCAAGTGCTGGGATTAAAGGCGTGTGCAACCACGCCCAGCCTAAAACAATTCTTAGCCACCATGTGGGTGCTTGGGAATCAAACCTGGGTCCTCTGCAAGAGCAGTCAGCGCTCTTAACCACTGAGCCATTTCTCCATCCCTAAAGATATATATATATATATATTTTTAATTTATTATTTTTTATGTGTATGAATGTACTGTCTGCATGTAGGTCGGTGCACCCGTGTGGTGCAATGCTGTGGAGGTCAGAAGAGGGCATTGGATTCCCCTGGGACTGGAGTCAAAGACGGTTCTCAGCCACCATGTGGGTGCTGGGGATCGAACCCAGGTCCTCTGCAAGAGCAAACGGCGCTCTTAACCACTAGGCCATCTCTTCAGCCCCAAGATATATTTTAAGTTGAAATTTTAGTCTAAGAAGTAGTTGGGCTGGAGAGATGGCCTAGCAGTTAAGAGTGCCGACTGCTCTTGCAGAGGACCTGGGTTCAATCCCCAGCACCCACATGGTGGCTGAGAACTGTCTTTGACTCCAGTCCCAGGGGAATCGGGCGCCCTCTTCTGACCTCTGTGGCATTGCACGACACGGGTGCACAGACCTACATGCACACAGTACATTCATACATATTAAAAAAAAAATAAGTAGTTGAAAAGACATTTCTTTTTTTTTTTTTGTCTTTTTGAGACAGGGTCTCCCTGTAGCCCCAGCTGTCCTGGAACTTACTCTGTAGACCAGGCTGGCTTTGAACTCACAAAGATCCGCCTGCCTCTGCCTCCCAAGTGCTAGGATTAAAGGCGTGCGCCACCACGCCTGGCGAAAAGACATTTCTAACTTTGTAAGGTGAATCATAGTTACACAGCTAGGAGGCACATCTGAGTAGTCAGTGGCTGAAGCCAAGTAGAAGGCCTGGTGTCACTGTGGTAATCTTGGGTCTTTTGGGTGACCATGAAAGGGATGTTGTCTTTCTTGACCCCACACTTTGCCCAGATGTAGGTTGCCAACCCAAGTTGCCAGCCTGACATACTCATTTATAGTATTTGCGTATAGACTACAGAGGGATCTAGCAAGTGAAGGAGATCTGGAGTAAGCCCTGAGGTCTAAAAATTGATTAAGCACCTTTTACTCTCTTTCCAGGGTCAGCAACAATACCCAAAGGACTGAGTAGACTGTTGTTAAACAGTGGGAAGGGGCATTACTTATATTGTGGTTGTGTGCCCTGTTTTTCTTTACTAGAAGAAAGAACCCCAGGGTTGTTTTTTTTTTTTTAATTTTTAAAATTTTTTTATTTTTGTCTGCCTTCTTCTGCAGGACAATCTGTAAGGGGGTGTATGTCAGTGCCTCTGAACTAGTATTCAGGTGAATGCAAAAAGATTTGTTTAGAAACTGCCTTGTGATACCACTTCTAGCCACCAAGACGGAGAAAGGATATTTGATAGGGCTTCTGGGGACATTTCTTTTGCTAGACTGAATGTGGCAGCTAGCTTGTGACCAAGAGGACAGGCTCACACTGAGAATGATAGAAGAGGAAGATGAAAGGACTTGGCTCTTTCAGCTGCTAAATGGCATAAATGAACCCTGAAGTAGATCTGTTTCAGAACTTGTTATAAAAACTATTGAAATATTCTTGAGATTTTGTGTAACTTGCAGCCGAACAAAAACATCTGTTGCAGTACAGTTTGGTGATGAAAACTGAGGCTGAGTTCAGAGACCCTCTCCAAGATGATACCAGAGATGAAGGAAGTGAGTTGGGAGTCAAACCTCCATGTCAGCCCAGGATTCTTCTAAACTTGTCAAGTAGTGGTCTCCTGCTGATTCTGGCCACCTCTGGTCTCTTGGAGAGCTTGAGAACTTTCCTTCTCAAGACAGCTTTCAGAAACCATGTGGTACTTGGTACCAGAAGTCCTCTTGTGCCTGGAGCTTATTCTGTGGCCAATTTTGTATGTAGTGCTTTAGTTAGTACCTTGGGGTGTCTGACCTCATAAATTTCTCTTAAAGTGCTTGAAGAACCTTCTCCGCCATTTGGTTTTTGAGAATTCTCTGGTCATGGGATATCAAAGATATGCTTTCCAAAGGAGTGGGAAGGAGGGGACCTGTGCCCCAGCTTGGGCCATCTAGGTTATATGCCTTCTCTTGCCCCAGGCACTATTGCCTACTTTCTTACATGGATGAGAGAGACACTTGAGTAAAATTGGAATCCCATTAGACTGTTCCACTGAAAGTTAGCTCCCAAAAGGTAGAGACTTGGCCTTTGCTCATGGCTTTATTCCTAAGGCTGAGGATAGTATCTGGCATACACAGTACTCACCCAATCACTTAGTAAATGTCTGAGTGCTGGATCATAGAAGAAGGGGATGATAGGTACCTGGGGGATGAGTGAGCAATAGTTTCTGGTACCCTTGATTTGCTTCAAAAAACTTATTTATCATAGATCACACTTTCTGATAGAATGTGCTAGGGGTGGGGGTGGGGTCTAGTAATAAGAGAAACACTCTGCCCAAGCTTCTACTAGGGAATTAATTTATGCCAGGGGTGTTTATATATTGTCTGTGTGTATATGTATGTGCATGTGCACGGGTGCCTGAGGGCACTTGTGTCATGGCCTGTGTGTGGAGATCAAAGACTACTCTTAACTTTTCCTTTTTTTTTTTTTCTTTTCCTTTTGATGTTTTTGAGAAAGGGTCTTCCTGTAGCCTCAGCTGGCTTGGAACTCAAGATGTAGAACTCAGAGAGGTCCACCCGCCTCTGCCTCCCAAGTGCTGGGATTATAGGGTGGACACCCAGCTTCTACTCTTAACTTTTCACCTGAGAAGTTTTTATATGGTTTTTGATATATAAGCATATAAAATAGGTATACATATCAGACAGTTACTGATAATACAATTTTATTTATTTATTTATTTATTTATTTATTTATTTATTTATTTTGGTCTTTTCAAGACAGGGTCTTCCTGTAGATCCAGCTGGCCTGGAACTTGCTCTGTAGACCAGGCTGGCACAATTTATTTTAAAACAATTCTTTGGTATATATTATTTTACCATTTACTAAAGATAAACAAACTTGAAAGGTGGTTAGGTGAATGTGCTTGTTTAGTTTTATTTGAAGAATTGAATCAGCTGAATATAGGGTACTGCAGGATATAAAGAATCTTCAACATTTTTCAGAGTTGATAGATACTTTGATTTTATAATTATCGATGCCTCACATAAATACATAACACAAAATGGCAAAAGTATGTTTAGAGACATTTTAGGAATTGTTAGAAATTCTATCCTAATGCCAAGCCAAAATTCATTGAATGTTTTCTTGTGAAACTCATCACCAACTCAGATTGCACTTTTAAAGTCAAACATTCTTTTTTGTTGTTGTTGTTGTTCTTTATGTGTATAAATGTACTGTCTGCATGCAGGTCTGGGCACCTGTGTTGTGCAGTGCCACGGAAGTCAGAAGAGGGCATTGGATTCCCCTGGAGCTAGAGTTAAAGACAGTTCTCAGCAGCCACGTGGGTGCTGGGGATCGAACCCAGGTCCTCTGCAAGAGCAGTTGGTGCTCGTAACCGCTAGGCCATCTCTCCAGCCCCTAAAGTCAAACCATTCTAACACAGTCCAGTCCAAACCATTATGTGTCTATAAGCAGAAAACTTTGTATACACAATAAAAACACTGGTTTATAACACAGAATAGTCTTGAATCTAAGTTGAGATTTATCAGGCAGTTTTCATTGATGCTATATTGCATGGTTTCATGTGCAGTGCAGAGTGTGCATGTTTTGTGTTTAGAGCTGACGCTGCAGTGAAGTTGTACAAGCGATATAGGCAAGCACTGTTAGAATCACTACATGTTTGTGAATTTTTGGCCATTGCGTATTAGAATCCTTTTATTATTGCCATTTTTTTTTTTTTTTTTTTTTTTTTTTTTTTTTGTCTTTTTGAGACAGGGTCTCCCTTTAGTCTCAGCTGGCCTGGAACTTGCTTTGTAGACCAGGCTAGCCTTGAACTCACAGAGATCCGCCTGCCTCTGCCTCCCAAGTGCTAGGATTAAAGGTATGCTCCACTATGCCTGGCTTATTGCCAAATTTTTTGAGATTCATATACTGTAAGAGATTTTGACTCCCCAGTTTAAGAACTCTGAAGCAGGATAATGTGCTTGAAGCAGAACAGATAGCAAGTGTCTGAGAAACACTCCTCTTTCCCCAGCAAAAAAAGCCATTTAAGGGTTGGAGAACTGGCTCAAGCACTGGCTACTCTTGCAGAGGACCCGAGTTCAGTGCCCAGCACACGCATGGCAGCTTACAACTGTCCATGACTCCAGTTTCTGGGGAACTAATGTCTTTTTCTGGCCTCTGGACATTGCACAAGATTGTACTCCTACCATACATGCAGGTAAAACACTTATATACACATAGCACAGCCTTGTGATAAGGGACAGACAAAAGGGGCAGTGAATCCTTTGAGGACCAGACTTCAGGGATATGGCATTCTGTAGAGAATACAAGAAGTCTACCCATTTGACAAATAACAAGGGCCAACTATGTGCCAGGGCTTGTCTAAGAGCTGAAAACAGCAGTAAACCAAAGAGTACACCAGGCTCTGTTGAGTAGTGACAGGTGAAGCCATCTATCCAGAGAGCACGGGACGGGTTCCTGCTGTACACAGGAAAGAGGTGGTATGGGGGGGAGGGCTTCCAGTCATGCAGCAAGTAATGAGTTCTAAATCCTGTAAGAAGGATGACCAGACAGCAGTGTATGACTGACAGGTTTGAGGATAACAAGGATACCATTGTCATGTGAAAAATTTTAAGGATGACAAACAGCACCAAAGGGGGAAGGCCAGAGAGCAAAGAATCATCCTGAACAAGAACCATTAACAGAGAAACTAGTAGGTAGGTCAGTGGGGAGAGGAACCAATAGGCATCGATAAGCAATGCTAGGTAGAGATGGGGTAGGAGAATTTTATTTATTTTTGTAGGTTTTACTTGGTTTTAGTTTGTTTTGAGGCAAGGTTTTGATATGTTGTCTCATACCAAGGCTGATCTTGAACTTTGTGTACTCAGGTGATCCTCCTGCCTCCCATATTTCTGGGATTATAGGTATGTACTACTGTATCTACCTGGAGTACGAACATTTTAAATAAAAGATGCTTTGGGAAAAAACATAAGTAAAGAAGTTAATGTTGGGGCCAACACTTTTTTTGCAGGAGTTGACTACTTGAAATATTGGTACATGGGATTAACAGCTATGGGAACCTGAGAAGCATCGTAGACAGAAAGATGAAGATGAGCTGTGATGCAAGCACAGCAAGAGCCACAGGTGATCCTGAGGGAAGCCCTGGAGATGAGATAGCCCTTGAGGGACCCTAAATCAGGCTGAGGAGTCAAGGCCTTTTTACTCCCATGTACACAGTCACTGAATGGAGAATGCCCTGGGAACAAGGTCTAGACCTTAGTAAAAGCAGTTACTTAACTGAGTACTTTGTATCTAAATAAAGACTGCTGGAAGCTGCCTTGGGATGTCCACACCATAATTTGGAGAATATATTTTCATTCTGAGAAGGATGCTAATTCCATAGCATCATCTACAGGCCTGATAGAGGTGTGGAAGGTGCTGGATGAGGGAATCATGTTTCATTTAGAGATAGGATTTACCAGAATTTGGCTAGTGAGTTTGAAGAAAAACAAAGATGTCTTTGTGATTTGAGCTATGGCAAGGGCAAAAGCCATAAGAGATGAGGCCAGAAAACAAGCAATGGAACCTTGGTTCTCATTGGGTCAGGGGTGATCTGACTTGGGGGCTTGGAGGGCCACTGAGATTAGAATGGATGTGGGTATTTTTCCAGGGAAACACTAAAAGGCATTTATCTATTTACCTCAGATAGGGGGCACTGGCAGACCAAAGAAATGATTGTATTCAGGTCTGGGTTGGTGAACCAATGAATTTATTGAGGTTATTAATTACTGGAGTATACATGAAAACTGGAGTCCTACCCTGTCAACTTTCCACCTCCTGTATACTCTGGCAGCCACCCCCCCCCAGAGAAAACAAAATAAAACCACAGGCAACTTAGAGGCAGAAGGGAATTGTGGGTAGTCTTAGGTTTGGGTCTGGGGACCCTACCTTTCCCCTCCTGTGAGGGAGTGTTAGTAGCTTCATTAGTGTTAATAACTCAATAGATCTAGCCATCACTGTATTGTTTTTGCTTATTTGCTATCACTGTGGAGCCAAACTATTCTATAGGTTATCACAGCAGTCTCAGCTGTACTACAATAGGAAGCAAAGGAGAGAGCTGGGAGACTATTAGGAAGCTGTCATGATGAACCAGGCAAGAAGTGACTGTCTGAATGAGGTGGTAATGGTCCTGATGGTCACAGATAGTTTTATGTGAGTATGTATGTACACAGACTGAATGTCCCTAATCTAAAAGTCAGAATGCTCCAAAATCCAAAACTATTAGTACCAATGTGATACCACATTGTAGAAATGCCATATCATAAAACATGATCTAAGATATTGTTATACCTTCAGACTGTGTATATGAAATATAAATGAATCTCCTATTTTGACTTGTATTTAATCCCCAAGAGAGCTCACTATACATACAAAAGTTATAATCTGAAACACTTCTAGTTACAAGCATTCCAGATAAGGAGTACTTAGACCTAACCTGTATTAAAATTATGTATTTCAAATATAATATTTGCATACTCTGTATACTATAACAGAGTATTACATAAATAATAAGTCAGTATAGTGTATTGTATACTTACTGTTGATGCAAGAACACAGTTCTCACCTCAAAGAGGTAGTTTATCCTGGAGCTAAAACAGAAGAGAGCAAAGAAGTCATAAATCAAGATACTTTTCATGTATATTGATAGAAGGATGGATTATAGCAAAACAGGGAAGGAAATCTCTGCTATAGGCATCAAATATTATCTGATGATATTATTAGCTTTTGGATGTTGGAAGCTGGGGGGAAGGGGAGCAGTGTTTATACATTTGTAAAGCCTTTACCTAATAGTTGCAAGGATATTAGGTCGTAGACAGGGAGGTGAGCAGTAAATGGCTATGAAGGGGACTAAAGATAGCCCAAGATAATTTTGGCTCTCAACTTGTAATATTCTGGCTCAGTCAGTCAGCCTTGTAGAATATTTAACACAGGCATGAATTATTTCCAAGAATTTTAGTACATAGATCCCTACCCCACCCCACCCCACCCCAACCCACCCCAGTGCTGGACATTGAACTCAGGGCTCCCAAGTACTGAGATTAAAGGTGTGTGCCACCATGCCTGGTGAGTTAGAGTTTTATTAAGAAAGTTTAATACAGATTTTGAGCAGGAGGTCCTTGGGAAGAAAGTAAGACATACCTCAGAGAGTATGTATATGGCTCTCTCCAAAGAGTCATATTTACTTGTCTTTACCTTAGTCGTACAAGATTATGGTGATGTTTTTGAAGTCTTCCAAGGAATTTAAATGAGATCTCAAGATGATTCCTGAGATGTACCTGACAGGATTATGATAAATAAGGTAAAACTCTAGATTAAAGGAATGTAGCAGCAACAGCGACAAGTTGTTTGTGAGATTCCCAGAAAATATCTGGGAGAGGAGTGAAACTCTATCCAAGGTCATATACACTCAAGTTCTTAAGCATGTTTATTACAAATTTAACATTATTGTTTGAAAATATTTCTGTATGAAAAAAAATAGTGTCTCAGGGCTGGAGAGATGGCTCTGTGGTTAAGAGCACCGATTGCTCTTGCAGAAGACTTGGGTTCAATTCCTAGCATCCACATGGCAGTTAACATCTGTCTGTAATTCCAGTTCTAGGGGAATATAACCCTCTCTTACCTCTGTGGGCATTGCATGACACTGGACACTTATATACATGCAAGCAATACACTCATACATGTAAAATAAAAATAAAACATAAAAAAAGGATAGTGTCTCTATTTTGGCAATCTTTACAGCAAATGTCATTGATTGTGCTGGAATCTTTGATTGTCAGCCAGAAAGAAACTTCATGCAGACTCTAGAGTGGGGGGCTCCTTTCCCTCTTCATGTTTCCATAATTGTCCCTTTCTTTCTATAGTGCCGTGCTCTGTATCTTCAGCCTAATGAATGCTAGGATTACAGGCAGATACCACCATGACTAGCCATAGGCAAATTCTTTTTAGGTCTAATTTATATAATGAAATGTCTAGGCCTTAAGTGTAAAATTTGGCGAATTTTGAGAGTACACCTTACAACTTCTTCTTTGATCCAGATTGGGAACAGTTGCATTCCTTAGAAAAGTTGAATTATGGATATATTGGGAAGGTGGAGTCAAAGAGTGGAAGGTAGAGTGTGGGAAAAGAGACAACAGAAAAAGAAACGAAAAGAAAAAAAAATGATTGAAACTGAAGTTCTCCCCAAAAGAATAATCCTCTGCTTTGGACAAATTCTGGAAAGACTCAGAAAAAGATGTAACACATGTATGGCAGAATGCATAAACTCGGGTGAGGTGGGGGGCATGGAAAGGGAAATGAGTCTAAACTGGATTGAGAAATGATGTATATGAAAAAGTTTAATAAAAATAAAAAAAAATATTAAAACAAAACAACAAAAAAAGTAAATGTTGCCGGTCGTGGTGGTGCATGCCTTTAATCCTAGCACTTGGGAGGCAGAGGCAGGCAGATCTTTGTGACTTCAAGGCCAGCCTGGTCTGCAGAGTGAGTTCCAGGACAGTTGGGGCTATAGGGAGACCCTGTCTCGAAAAAGACCCAAAAAAAAAAAAAAAAAAAGTAAATGTTGAGCTGGGATGTAGCTCAGTGGTAAAGTCCATGATTACGGAATGAAACTCTAGCACTAAAATGAATGGAAAACCAAAACAAAATTAGTTTTTTATGACATTGTGTCTAACCACAGTATTTATTTTATGGGAGTGCTTCTTAGTATTTCTTATACAAGGCTGCTTAAGCTTTTGTCCATGCCTTTTCTAAAATATTATACAGTAATTAAAAGTATCAGACTGGTGTAACTTACTTAGCCTTTCTGGATGCTTAACAACCATACTTAAGGCCCATACCAATTTGGCCGAGGGACTTAAGGGATAACTTTGTTCCTTGCCCTCAGAGGTCAACTAAGTCCCAGGGGACTATGCATGGGGTCATCTCTTGAAATGTCCTGTAAATGTGAGTCTGCAGGTATGGCCTATTGGAGAGGAATTCTTTCAACTTATTTATATCATGGAACATTTTCCTTTCTCCTTCAATTATAATAGACATTTTTGCTAGATAAAGTACTCTGGGTTGGCATCTATAGACTTTTAGAACTGGAATTTGTTTGTTTGTTTGGTATTTTCGAGTCAGGGTCTGCCTTTAGTCCCAGCTGGCCTAGAGTTTGCTCTGTAGACCAGGCAGGCCTTGAACTCACAGAGATCAGCCTGCCTCTGCCTCCCGAGCACTGGGATTAAAGGCGTGTGCCATCATGCCTGGCATGGCTGGAAATATTTTAGTCCATGCTCTTCTAGCTTTCATCATCTGCATTGAGAAATCAGCTGTAATTCTGATAGGTTTTTTTTCCTTTGTAGGTAACTTGTTGCTTTCTTTTGCAGCCCTTTAATATCCTTTCTTTGCTTTGAGCAGCTAGCTATGATATGGCATGGAGAATTTTTTTCTTTTTTTTTTTTTTAACATGGTCAAAATTTTATCATTTTAGTATGTCCAGCGATTCTGTACATAAGTTATTACATTTTTTCTCAAAGACAATTTTTTATTGAAGCTTTGTGCATTTCATACAAATTTTCAGTCTCAAAATTCTTGATGCAGAAGTTTACTGTTTTGAGCAGAAGTTCACCATTTCAGTCAGTTCTTTGACACAGTCATTCTTTGTTGTTATTCCTTCCAATATGCATCACTCCAAAATATGCACATATGCATGCCACATATATCATAGGTTTTAGCATCTTCAGTTTATGTTTTTTTTTCCTTTATTAGTCTGAGAGATGTCATGTTTGAAGGCTCCTCCTTGGCAAGCCCAAACCACCATCAGTTCTGCCCTGGTGTTCCACACTGGGGTTTTCCCTTCCCATGGTCACCAAATGAGGTCCAGTAAGCACCGCGTCCTGTCTTGATCTTCCTGTACTGGTCTCTATGATATAGCCTAGCTAGTCCAACAATGGCAGTCTATACTCTGAAGAGGCTGAAATCCCAGTAGTAGCTCAGTCCACAAGTTGGATGTCTCAGCAGTCCCCATCTGACACTGAAGGTTTGGAGGATTCTTGGAGAGACATAAGTCTTCAGTCCATGTTGGAAGGTTGAAAAGCTGTGTCTCATGTCTTTGAAGGATGGCAAAAGCAGTGGCAGCCACAGGGTAGCTGCACTTGCCAGTAAGACAGGCAAAACAACTGTGCTCTTTTTTTTTTTTTTTTTTCTTTTTACTAAGATCTCAAGTTTTATAGAGAATTTATTTTCTGGTTCTGTCTGCTTGGAGTTCTGTGTGCTTCTAATACTTGTATAGGTATCTCTTGCTGTCATTTGGGAAAATTTTCCTCTAAAATTTTGTTCAAGACCTGTGAGTCTTCAGCATTTCCATCCTGTGAGTCTTCTTTCTCTTCTATCCCTGTAATTCATAGCTTTGGTCTTTTCATAGTATCCCACAGTTCCTGGTTATTCCATTCTTCTGTGTGTGTGTTTTTTTTTTTTTTTTAGTTTTTTATAATCTTTTCTTGATTTATCCAGTTCTTCCATACTGTCTTCCAATCTTGATACTGTATTTTCTACTTCATCCATTCTATTAAGAATTTCTTGGCCTGGCATGGTAGTGCATGCCTGTAATCCCAGCATTTGGGAGGCAGGGGCAGGCGGATCTGTGAGTTCAAGGCCAGCCTCGTCTACATAGTGAGTTTCAGGACAGCTGGGGCTGCAGGGAGACCCTTTCTCAAAAAAAAAAAAAAAAGTCTCCCATCCTTTCTAGGTTGTTTGTGGAATGCTGCATTTCTTTTTTCATTTCAAGTTGAATTTTCTTCAATGTTTCTATATCTTTTGCAATTTATCATTGTCCTCTTTTAATTTATCTTCTTTTAGATCCTGGACTTCCTTGTTGATAAGCTCCTTAAATTTCCTCAACTCCTTAATTTCTCTAATCATATTCATAATTGTTCTTTTGAGATCTGTATCAGAGTTATATCCAAGTGGCCTTCATTAGATGGTACTTGAATAGGGGTATTAGTATTTGGTGGAGATCCACCTGAGTCTTTTGTTGAGCTTTAGGCATTTGGGTAGCCTGTGTTGGGAGTAGTTCCTTTGTGAAGCCTAGGTGCTTATTGAGCTGACACTGATGTTGGTTATACTCTTCAGTGTTTGTTGACCTCCTAATTGATGCACAGGTGTGGACCCTCTAGGCTCCAAAATCTCAACTCTATCCTAACACTGTATGGACCAACACCCCTCACCCAAACAGCAAACAGTTCACCCAATGGACTAAGCCATGCAACACCCAAGCTGGCCCAAACCCCCCAGGTCTGCGAAATCCGCACCCTGAGGGCCCTAGGCACTCCTGGTCCTGTGGGCTGTAAGATCACAATGCTTCCCTTGCAATGCAGCCGGGGTTTCCCACATCCGAGTGGGATGAGCCGCAATCACCCATTGGGTGAGATGTACTCATGGAACCACTGTATACCACCCTTAATCTATGGACTGATCCTCCAGGGTTAGGTGCCAAGGTCTGCTGGGTTCAGCAGGAGAAAGGCTTAGCAGACACTGGGGCGTTCCCTGTTGTCTCCTGAGGCCCAAGGGTGATGTTTATAGTGCCAAAATGTAGCCAGGATCCACATGCCTTTGGATCACCTCTGACGCTTCCCAATGCTCTTGGGGGCCCCTAAATCCCCCTTCCTGACTTTGCCCTTAGCTGCTCAGAACGCACCTCCTGCCTCAGGAGCCACCATCTTCAAAAAGCCTCTGAACACTTTTCAAAATACTATCTATGTGCATGTCTTTTGAGAACTCAGTTTTCAGTTTTTTTCAAGCCTATTTTTTTTTAACTTAAAATTTTTATTTTTTGTGTATATATGTAAGTTGCATATATGTTAAGTGTACCCATGCTATGCAGTGCCCATGGAAGCCAGAAGAGAGCACTGATTCCCTGGAACTGAAGTAAATGTTAACCACCATGTAGGGTGCTGGTTAACAGCAGAAGTTAGTGTTCTTAACTATTAACTACTGAGCCATCTTTCTAGCCCCAAGCCCAATTTTTTAAAGATCTATTAATTTTATCTGTATGCATGTTTGCATGCATGTGCACCATGTGCATGCCTGTTGCCATCAGAAATCAAAAGGGCATTAGATTCATTGGAACTGGAGTGAAAGATGGTTGTGAACTACCATGTGTGTGCTAGGAACAGAACTGGGGTCTTCTGCCAGAGTAACACCATACTTTTAATCTCTGAGCCATTTTTTCCAGCCACTCCAAGCCCATTTTTAATTTTTTTTTCTTGCTGGTTATTTATTTATTTTTTAGCTACTCGTATATTCTAGATATTACTCCTCTGTCAGATGTATATCTGGAAGGCTTTTCTCGTATTTTGTAGATTGCCTTTTAACTTGGTTGACCATTTCCTTTGTTGTGCAAAAGTTTTTTATTTCATAAGGGCTCATTTGTCAATTGTTAACCTTATTTCTTGAGCAACAGGAGTTCTAGGCAGAGTTTTTATGTATGCCTATATCTTGCAGTGCACTCTGCTTTTTCCTGTAGCAGTTTCAGAGTAGCAGGTCTTACCTTGAGATCCTTGATCCATTTGGAGTTTGTTTGTTTGCTTCAGACAGGGTCTTCCTGTAGCCCTAGCTGGCCTGGAACTTGCTATGTAGACCAGGTGGCCTCAATCTCACAGAAATCCACCTGCCTCTGCCTCTGCCTCTGGAGTGCTGGGATTATCAGTGATGATTTTTGAATGGGAGTTTAGGTGGTCTTAGTTCTGTTAGGGAAAGGTATGGCCTTTGACCTCACCAGGTGGCACTATAGGAGAGTTCGCAGAGAGGGGTTGGTCACCAGAGTTTTGGGGTGTGGCCTCTGACCTAAAGAGTAGATGGGTGTTGGTAGTGATTCCTGAGACAGTGGGGTTAGGGTGCCAGAGCCAGCAAAACTGTTGTGTTTGACTTGGGGTGCAGACAGGCAGTGCTCTAGTGCTCTACAAGGGTCCTGAGATGCTGGAGTTAGAATGCTGTGGGGTGAATATGTAAGTGTGGGTCCTGAGATGCTTAGGTTATAATGCCCGTGGGCAGGGAAGGTGAGATCTCTATTTGGGAAGGGAGCAGATACTCTACTACACTGGTCTACAGATTGTGAGGTTAGGCTGCTGGAAGGTAATGGAGGTATGGTTTCCACCTATGGGGTGAGCAGGTGCTCCTTAGGTGGTGTAGTTCAAGTGCTAGAGAGTGTGAATATGAAGGCCCTACCTGTGGAGCAATGAGGACCTTCACAAGGGTCCTTTGTTGCCAGAGTTAGAGTGTCAGTGGGTGGAGGGGATGAGGGCTCTATATATGGAACAAGTAGGTGATCTGCTATATTCTGTGATTGTAGTATTGAGTGCCTAGGGAAGGAGGGACTGGATCTGTGGAGAGAATAGGTGTTTAATGTGGGTCCTCAGATGGTGGGACTAGAGTGCTGGGGAGAGGAGGAATGAGCCAGTGCTCTCTTTGGTTCTAGGATGTTGAAATTAGATAGCCAGAGGGAGGGGCAGGTGAAACTCTTGAAGGCCCTAGGGTAATGGAATTAGATTAACAGAGGGAGGGGAAGGTCCAGCAAGCTTTCCCTGAGGCTCCTGGGATTGTGGGGTTTGAGTATTCCAGAGAAAGCGAGGTGAAGAGATGGTGGATTTAGTGGATAAAACGTTTGACATGCAAGTGTGAGGACTAGAGTTCGGATCCTCAGAACCCACATAAATGCCAAGTGGATGTGATGGCCCACCTGTAATTGCAGCACTCAAATCAGAGTGGGGATTCCTAGAGCAAGCTGGCTAGCTATACTAGCCCATACTGACAAGCTCTGGGCTGAACTGAGAGACCCTGTCGCAATGAATAAGTTGGAGAAAAATTGAGGAAGACTCCCCATGTTAACCAGGCTGGCCTTGAACTAACAAGAGATCCATCTGCCTCTGCCTCCCGAGTGCTGGGACTGAAAGGCGTGTGCTACCACACCCGGCTTAAAATAATACATTTAAAAAATGGTTAGGGTGGCCAGTTGTGGTGGTGGATGCCTTTAATGGCAGGCAGCACTCTGGAGGCAGAGGCAGGTGGATCTTTGTGAATTCAAGGTCAGCCTGGTCTACATAGCTGGGGCTAGAGGGAGACCCTGTTTCAAAAAGACCAAAAAAAAAAAAAAAATCAGTTCATCTGTGTGTAGGTGTAGGGGCATGTGGTGACTTCCAGGACAGCTAGAGCTACAGGGAGACCCTGTCTCAAAAAGGGGGGGGAAAAGTGATAAATTCTGTGTATGTTATTGTAATTTTAGAAATACAGTCAAAAGAAAACTAACCAATTTAGAGATGGAAAGATGGCTTAGTGGATAAAGTACTTGCCACACAAGCATGAACATCTAAATTTAAATTCCCAGAACCCACATAAAGCTGAAACAATAGCATACCTGTGGGATCTCAGTGTTCCTACTGAGAAATGGGAGGCAGGGACAGGAGAATCCCCAGAAATTCTTGGGTCAGCTAGCCTGATTTGCAGTGTAGAGCAAGAGACCCTGTCTCAAACAAGGTGGTCACAGGGAATAACACCCAAAGTTGTCCTCCTACTTCCAACATTCACAGTGCCTATGGGCACTCACACACATCACTCACACAGAAATAAAGAATAATAACAAATCTGTTAATCAGTTGAAGGAATGTGGGACAGGTGAATGTAATTATAGAAGTGCTGAACTATTCACTGTTTTGACTGGTATTGTATATAAAAGTCTACAGAGATGATACAGCTGTGGAGAACTAAAACATACACATATAAATAAAACAAGGGAGTTTGTGCATTAGACTCTCAGTGTAAATGTAATATGTTATAGTTGGATGCAGTTGTTATCAAAAAGAGAAACTGGGCACTGTACAAAGATTCTCTGTATTTCTTTTTTTATTTTTTTAATTTATTATTTTTTATGTGTATGAATGTACTATCTGCATGTAGGTTGGTGCACCCCTGTTGTGCAGTGCTGTGGAGGTCAGAAGGTGTCAGATTCCCCTGGAACTGGAGTTAAAGATGGTTCTCAGCCACCATGTGGATGCTGAGGATCGAACCCAGGTCCTCTGCAAGAGCGGTCTGCGCTCTTAACCGCTAGGCCATTTCTCCAGCCCCAGTCATAGGCTTTTGAATAGGTTACAGTGCCAGGCAGAAATCCTTCTTGTGGAACAGGCTTCAAATTCAATCAGAAAGTGATTGGTTACCATCATAACCATCATGCCACTATTGCACCATTGGGTGCAACTTGCCTGACAGATTGGTATTATAGGTGCAGGGTCCAGTGCTGAGCAAGACCATTGTTGCCTTTTCTTCCTAGCAGCCTCTATAGTACCTTCATCACTATGGAAACTACTAGCAGGGAGAGAATTTTCTGATAGTTCGAGGTTGATTTCTCAATGTTCTACAATCAAAGTGGACGGCATCTTCAGCAATGAGGTCTTACCATTTAGTTATGATTGGCCTACCATTTTAAGATGTATGGCTCATGGGATGGAGAGATGGATGTTTAAGAGCACTGGCTGTTCTTGCAGAAGGTTCAAATTCCAGCATCCACATGCTGGCTAACAGCCATCCTTAACTCCAGTTCAGGGATCTGATGCACTCTTCTGTCCTCTGTAGGCATTGCATGACATGGATGCACTTACATATGTGGAAGCATAACACTCATACACATAAAATAAAAATAAATAAATTAAAATGTACAATTCAGTAGTGTTGCTATGCAACCAGTCTCCAGAACTTCTCATCTTGTATAATTGTTTTCACTAAGCATTTCCCTTTTTACCCACCTCCGTGTATTATACTATGTATTTCTGTGAATTTTAGATACTGCTTACAAATAGAATTATACATTATTTGTCTTTTGGGGAACTAGCCTATTAATAATGTAAGGTTGATGATCATCCACATTGGAGCATCTATGAGACTGACTAGAACTATACCACATTTTGTTTAGCTCTCCATTGTTAATGGACATTTGAATTGCTTCTAACCTCTAAGCTATTGTGAATCATGTTACTATGAATTTGAATCTGTAAATGTTTCTTTAAGACCCCGCTTTCAGCTTATTTTCCTATGTACTAAGAATTGCTGAATCATAATAGGAATTCTATTTTTAATAATTTAAGGAACTACAAAACTGTTTTCAATAATGCCTGTTGCTTTTTTTTTTTTTTTTTTTTACATTTTTGAAATCTCAGTACCACACAAAGGTTCTCGTTTCTCCACATTCTTGGCAATATTTGTCATTGTATAGCTTGCTTGATAGTAGCCTTCCTTATGACAGAAGTGATACTATGTTATAATCTGGATTTAATGATTGCTGATAGCAAACATCTTTTCATTGCTTCCTGGCTATTCATGTCTTTCTTGGAGAAATGTATATTCAAGTCCTATGTCCATTTTTGAGGGGGTAGTTTTTTGAGAAAGGGAACTCACTATATAGGCCACGCTGGCCTCAGTCTCAAACAGATCCACCTGTCTCTGCCTCCTGAGTGCTGGGATTAAAGGCATGAGCTACCTTTCCAGCTCTGTGTCCATTTTTTGAGTTTTTGTTTAGTTTAGGATTTCTGTATAAGTTCTGGATATTGATTATTCACAAATGTTTTCTACCATGCCTTTTAATTTTGTTGGTAGTACCCATTGAAGCACATATAAAATTTTTAATAAGATCTAATTCATTTTTATATTTTATTTGTATTATATTTATTTATAGATTTACTCTGTGTGTGCGTGCGTGTCTGCATGCACATGTGCATGCCCATGTATGTTCCACTGTGTTTGGAGGTCAGAGGACAGGAGTCAGTTTTTTTTTTTGTTTTTTTTTTATGTGTATGCGTGTACTGTCTGCATGCAGGTCTGTGCACCCATGTCGTTCAATGCCACGGAAGTCAGAAGCGGGTGTCAGGTTCCCCTGGAACTGGAGTTAAAGATGGTTCTCAGCTGCCATGTGGGTGCTGGGGATCGAACCCGGGTCCTCTGCAAGAGCAGTCGGGGCTCTTAACCGCTAGGCCATCTCTCCAGCCCCAGGAGTCTGTTCTTTCTTCCACCATGTATGTTGTGTGCCACTCCTCCTGGGGAGACATCAACAAACATCTGCTCATCCCAGACAGAGAGGGAACTGGTGACAGACCGAAGGATACCACTAAAGTCTAACTTGATAAATCAGTGAATTTATTGGTGTTATATTGTACAGGAGTATGGATAAGGCATTTTACTTACAGGAACCAGAACAACTCAAAGGCAGCTTACATTACCAAAAGTCCAACCCAATATGGATGACAACTCATGAAAGTCAGAACCCTGGAGCATATTGCATGACTTGAGTTTGGAGACTCCCTTCCAGTCAGCTCAGTTAGTCTAAGCCCTTTCCAGGCAGTTGAGAAGTCTAATGTCTCTCAGCAAGCCTTTCTATATAAGCTTGGGGACGAAGGGGTCTAGTACATCTCGTCAGTTCAGTTTTAAGGAACTTCCCCTTCAGGATGGAATGTTTCACCTTCCTTTAGAATATTCTGAATCTTAGGAGTTTCCCTTTAAAATGTAATGGTTTATCTTGGAGGAAATTGCTACACAAGTGTATGTAGTATAGATTTATAGAGCAGCTTTGAGGAACCAAAAGCTTAATAAGGAGAGGGAGGGCCTTATACTATAGCCAGCCATTGGACCTGCTTACCTTATTACAGCCAGTCAGAAAGGATGTCAGCCAAGTATAGACCCATGTGATAGGGAGATGTTTAGAGGTATAGGTTAGTTCCCCTTCTCAAGAACTTGTGTTTTGAGTTTTTAATGAAGACAGTTCATAGTCTGTATATATACATGTACTTGGAAAGAGCCCAGAAGTGTGGTGGGTGTCATTCTCTGATGGCATGCTTTATCTAGCTGTTGGGTTTTTAGGTATCTAATGTTGCTTGGAGAGTTTCATCAGGTTAAGTCCAAATTAAATTAGATCTATCCGCCGGGCATGGTGGCGCACCCCTTTAATCCTAGCACTGGAGGCAGAGGCAGGTGGATCTCTGTGAGTTCAAGGCCAGTCTGGTCTACAGAGCGAGCTCCAGGCCAGCTAGGGATACAGGGAGACCCTGTCTCAAAAAGACCAAACAAACAAATAAATAAATTAGATCTGTCCATTCCTATAGGTAGTTTTATCTGTAGCCTATTATTTTGTACTAGGTACAAAAATTAGAAATGTTACTTGAATAATCACTATTTTAAAGAATAGATTTTATTGTTCTTCTCCATTGAATAAAAGGCAACCTGGATATGTTTTCCTTTGTTTCTAGGCAAGCCAATATTTTCAGTTGATATTCATCCTGACGGGACCAAGTTTGCAACTGGAGGACAAGGTATGTTTATAGAGGGAATATCACTGCCCTAGTACCCTGCTCTGCTTCCCCTGGTGACTCGTGGTTAGCTAGAAAGAGACAACTTGTTGGTTTGCAGTATGGCTGTGACTCAGTTTAAAATGCATAATTTGAGGGGCTGGAGAGATAGCCTAGTGGTTAAGAGCACCGACTGCTCTTGCAGAGGACCCGGGTTTGATCCCCAGCACCCTTCATGGCGGCTAAGAACCGTCTGTAATTCCAATTCCAGGAGAACTCCAGTTCTTTTTCTTTTTTTTTTTTGAGAACTCCAGTTCTAGGGGAATCCGAGACCCTCTTCTGACCTCCATGGCATTGCACAACACGGGTGCACAAACCTACACGCAGACAGTACACTCATACACATACAAAAATAAATAAATAAAATAAATAAAATGCATAATTTGAATGGGTTAAATTACTGCACCTTTTTTTTTTTTTTTAAAACCTGGGCTTGGTGGCATGGGCCTGTTATCCCAGAACTTGGGAGGCAAGGAAGACCATGTATTCTAGGCCAGCAAAAGCTCAAAATGAAACTATTTGAAAAGAAAAAGAATAAATTTCTTGGCTTTAGGATGATCTGTGTAAATATTGTGATAGAAGGCTTATTATTCTAATTACTGTTTATTGATTAGGATGAATTTGCATCCTCACACCCAGGCTTATTAGGTGTAGAGACTGGCAGGAGCCTCCTTCGACAAAGCTCAGCCTCAGAGGCAAGGATTCTGTCAGTGATTTCTGAAAAGGGGAGTGGATGGTTAAACTAAGTCTCATAAATATTGGGCCCATTTTTTTGGACAAAGGAATTTGACTGGGTTAGAGAGAAAGTAAGAATACCCACAACATTTGAAAATAGCATTCATAGTATTGTCAGTGTGGTGCTTCATTCAGCATCTTCTGCAATATTGAGATAATGTGGCTTTTTTTTTTCTTTTTTTTCCCCCTAATTATTAATTCTTTGAGAATTTCATACTTTTAAAATAATATTTTGGGGGCTGAGGTGATGGCTCAGTGGTAAAGAACATTTGCTATTCTTCCAGAGGACCTGGGTTTGATTCCCAGCACCCACATGGAGGCTAACAACCTTCTCTAACTACAGTTCTAGGGAATCTGACACCCTCTTCTGGCATCTTTGGGCACTGTACACATCTGGTGCTCTTATATGCAGGCAAAACACTCATGCACATAAAAATAATAAATAAAATATTAAGAAAAATATTCCCAATGATTAATTATACCAGTTTTCAAGCCAGGAAACCAAGGTTATATTTATAGTGGTAAGAAGTAGCAGTCTCAAACAAACAAACAAACAAACAAACAAACAAAAGAGAAGTAGCAGTCTCTTAATAGCACCCATATGCTATATTGGGTGGGCTCACAGTATACCCCTTTGTCCAGAGGCAGGAAGCAAGAAGGCAGTGCAGGGAAGTTGTGGCTGAGAAGGCTTTTTTCCTCGGGTGTAGGTAAGATCTTTAGAAAATATTTTACATGCTGGCCAAAAGGAGGTTTTAAGCTTTTTGTAATTACGTTGGCACATTTGTCCATTTCTAGACATTCATAGTTTTTTTTCCCCATGACTTTTATTATAGTGATGAATGGAAGACAAAATAGAAATCATTAGTAAAATGTGCAGACTTTTCAGCACAGACATGCATCAGCTTATGACCCTCCTAAATTCTGTCTTTTGGTTGATCTTCATCTATAGGTGACTGCAAAGGGCAGAATTTCCCCCTGATCTTTTCTTTTCCTCAGTGCAGGTGCACTGAAAGGGGCCTGGACAATGACTTTCCTTTGAAAAGGGGCACTATGTCTTTATAATTTGTAGTCCAGAATTCTTTTCTTTTTTTTTTTTTAATTTTTATTATTTATTTTTGTATGTGTACGAATGTACTGTCTGCATGTAGGTCTGTGGACCCGTGTTGTGCAATGCTGCGGAGGTCAGAAGAGGGTCTCGCATTCCCCTGGAACTGGAGTTCTCCTGGAATTGGAGTTACAGACGGTTCTCAGCCGCCATGTGGGTGCTGGGGATCGAACCTGGGTCCTCTGCAAGAGCGGTCGGTGCTCTTAACCATGAGGCTATCCCTCCAGCCCCCAGAATTCTTTTCATAAAGACCGACTGCCCTCAGCTACTATTAAATAAATCCATTTTCTTTTGGATCCCTTTAGGTCTTTGTTTTTCCTCAATCTTTTGTGCCATTTATAATTAGTAATTCAAGATAAGTCTGCTTATATCTAGTTAACTAGTCAACTATGATTTATAGTTAAATATAGTTGATGTAGAATATCAAATTTCCACTCCTGCATATTAAGCTGTTTCTGTTCCTTCATTTCAGGGCAGGATTCTGGGAAGGTTGTGATCTGGAATATGTCTCCAGTCCTCCAGGAGGATGATGAGAAGGATGAAAATATTCCCAAGATGCTTTGCCAGATGGACAATCACTTAGGTATTACAGAGTGGCCCTTTGCAGGCTTTGCGTGTTGGCAGAGTGCCCAAGGTTAGCACATGTGTTTGTAATTAGAAAGATAAGGCCCCGTGCGGCGTTAACTCCCCTCGGCCTGCTGTCTGAAGGCACAGATGTTGGCTGCACACCTGGGTGAGTTATTCGGCAGAAGACTCGGCCCGCCCACAGAACCATCTTTGGACAGTCTGCAGGTACCTCTGGTGATTTCCTGCTCATGAGTCGTTACTGCCTGATTCCATGGGGCTTTGGGGCCAGTGACCTGGACACAGTAGGGTTTTGGGGAAGGGTGCATAAGAGACAACTGACCAAAATGTCTCAGATTGGTACTGTGTTACTTAGAGGTTCTCTGCCAGGACCTTTTAGATTATTGTACATTGTTGTGGTTTCCTTTTTGTTGTAGATAATGCCTTAGTGCCCCATTAACAATTGCCAGCATTTGTATATCAACCCCTTCCTCTGCTCTGTGTGTTCTTGTCTTCCCAACATGCCTCTCGGAGTTCTTGGGTGTTAGTGTCCATAATATTTCATATCTCCCAAAGCTTGAGCTTTGTATGCTCCCGGAAGGAGGCTCTAATCTAGCAGAGGGCTGTGGGAATTTCTCCCTGACAGAATCAATCTCCAGGTGCTGGCAAATTTGCAAAATTCAAATTTAAAAGGGCTGACTCTGGCAAGTCAGATTAAGTCATAGGTTTATATTCTACCCAGCTGTTTGCCCTGAAAGTTCTGGAAAAGACATCTTAGCATTTTTAGTACATGTTTCATTTTGAGAATAATCTTTTTTCAGAAATGCATTTCATCAATAGGCAGACCTTCTGAGATAATGAGAGTTATCAGTTTTCATGGAAATAAGCCTCCTGCTGTCTATTTCATTCAAAACAATTCTTAGGTTATGCATATTTTCCCCCTCCAGACTGTTCTGGTAATTTATTATAGTATGAGGTTAGTGGTTAACTGAATTATTTCTCTGGGACTCTTATTCAGTAGATGCTTTTAATAGATAAGATAGTTTTATAAACCTTTTATATCTTGCCAGACTCTGCATAATGCAAATGGGCAAAACTATTGGATTTTCATCACCCTATTTTTTTTTTCTTCCCAGCATGTGTGAACTGTGTGCGGTGGTCAAACAGTGGGATGTATTTAGCTTCTGGGGGAGATGACAAACTGATTATGGTGTGGAAGCGGGCTACGTAAGCATCTATTTTCCTTTCTTCACATTTAATTTTTATGAGCTTCTTTGCTGGTCTATATTAAGTTCACCTTTCCCACTCTGGCACTGAAGTCCAACTTTATAAGTAGCAGGAAGAGGGACACATGACTTCCAACTGAGAGGGATGGGTGAATCCTTGTAGGTGTTAACATTATGACTTTATATTCTTCAGATAAAATTTCACATAGAACCCTCACTTACATTCAAAATGGCTAAAAGTCAAGCTGATCTGATGGGGTCAGGGCTGGAAATTCAAAGCACATGTTCTTTGCTGCTCACCTCATTTTGTGACAGCATTGCCCGGTGGTACATCTCTGCACTACACCTGAAATGAGCTAAATATTATCTGGGAAATTTTTTCTTTATACATAAGCAGAGTCTCCCAGGGTGGGTCCTTGTAATGTGTCCCACAAGCTTTCCATGTGACTCTGGGCCACTAAGATGGGTCCCCTTGATCTGATGTTATTATTCAGCCAGAGTAGCTCTATGGCTGTGATTTTGAGAGTAGAGGCATGCTGTCCTCTTGGGTCCAGTTGATTGCTTCATAAGTTCTCTGGATAATGCAGAGTTTAATGAGAGTAAAGGATGCTCACAGAAGCTCCGAATATTGGTTGTGTCCACTTTGACATGACTGCTCATCTGGAAGAAGTGACTTCGTGAGTTTTTTTGCCTTGGTTGTTAAGGCAGGGCCATTTAATTCATTATGAGGGTACTTAAAAAATATTGTTTTTTTGAGTTAGACATAGTGGCTTCTGTTGTTGGTCCCAGCTACTCAGGAGGGGCTAGCTTGAACCCAGGGCTCAGGGGTTTGAGACTAGCCTGGGTAACATAGTGAGTGAGACCCTGACTCAAAAAAAAAAAAAAAAAAGTACAGTTGGTATCCTACTTTTTTTTTTTTTTTAAAGGCAGGGTCTCATGTATGTAGCCCAGGCTCTTGGATGATACTCCTGCTATTGCCTTCTGAGTGCTGGGATTACAGGTATGCACCACAGTGCCTAGATATATCTATATCTATATCTATATATTTATTTATTGTATCCCTACTTTACATAGCAACATAAATAGCATATTTAGTATAAAATTTAGACCTATAAAATATAAACACCTCTCACAATCCCACTACTTAAAGAAAACCATGGTTAAGATTTTGGTATTTTCTCTTATATATCCCTTTGCCCTATTTCACGTGTATAATGTCCATACTACATGTATTTTTTTGCTTTGCATGAGTTGTATCATATTGTCTGCTTCTTGTATTATTCTATTGTGAACATTTTTATCTGCAAGGTTTGTAATGACTGTGTAGCATTTTATCATCTGTATGGATCATAAGTTATCTGTGCCGCACCTCTTGTTTAACAACTTGGTGCTTTTAGCCATTGTCTGGTTTTGCGTTTTCCGTATGTCATAGCTATGCTACAGGGAACATCTCTGAACAGTACCTGGGCACACTACGAGTGCACATCTCACACCTCTTTTGCACAGGTACATCGGGCCCAGCACTGTGTTTGGCTCCAGTGGTAAACTCGCCAATGTGGAGCAGTGGCGGTGTGTTTCCATCCTTCGGAGTCATTCGGGTGGTAAGTGGGCTATTGTTAGGGTGAGTGGGTTTTGGAAATTGCCTCAGATGATCATTAGCAGCTCCATGTCCCTTTGCTACTGCCACTATCTGGGCTGTCCCTGTCATCACTGATCCCTTGCTTATCCCTTAAGGTCTGTGTAGTCACTGGCTCAACTGACTGCTTCTACTCACTTTCAGTCTCCATTACCCACCCTCATGGCATATATATGTATGTGTTTGACATAGAGTTCCTTGCCTTCTGTTGTTTATCCTGCAGTACCTTCATCATTGGATTACTTAAGTCCATAAACACATTTTATGAATGAAACCAGGCTACAGGTGGCCATTGGAAATTTATTTATTTATTTGTTTGTTTGTTTATTATTGTATACCACCATGCAAATGTTGGTTCTCTCCTTCTACCATGTGGGTCCTGGGGATTGAACTAAGGTCATCAGGATTGGTGGCAAGTACCTTTACCCACTGAGCCAGTTTGCCAGTCCCATTGGAAACTTTTTGGACCTGATCTTGAATATGTTTTTAAAATGTTTTAGCTGGGCATGGTGGTACATGCCTTTAATCCAGCACTTGGGAGGCAGAGGCAGGTGGATCTCTGGGAGTTCAAGGTCAGTCTGGTCTACATAGTAATCTCCAGGCCAGCTAGGAGATTACTATGTAGATTACAAGGGAGACCCTGCCTCAAAAAGATAAAAAAAAAATTAATATATATATAATATATATATATATATATCATCTATATCTATCTATCTATCTATCTATCATCTGTTTTAAATAGTTTGCAAACGGTCAAAATTTTACAGATTTAGGCCTAAAAAGGAGGATTAGTCTATAACAGTGTAAAGCCCATGTACTTTAGGTACCAGATACCAGGATGCAGGTACATACAATTTAGGCTTTCAGGAAGACCTGTGGTCCAGCCCAGCAGGGACTGAGGATAGCAAGAGGGCCAAAGGCTGAATTGAGTCTGAGCATTGTGGTAAAGGACTCTCTTCCCCCTCTATAGCTAGCTGGATCTTTACAGGCACAACAGGGAGCAGCACAAGTAAGGCCGGCCCAGTTTTCAAGGCCAGGTCTTGGAAGGTTTGTGTGTCCCATTAGTGAGTCATTCATTAAGGGTTTTGAAGCATGAGAGAGGTTAATCTGACAGCTCTGAGGAAAAGGAGCTTATTTGAGTGGTTCAAGTTGAAGTTGTAAGGGGCTGAACTGGGCTGATGGTCATTGAGAAGGAAAGGAAACAATAGGAGACCCAATTTTGAAAAAATGTAGGAGGAATTGTATAGATTTCTCGCCAGGTGCTTGCATGGACACCAGTGTCCTCTACTGAGAGCGTAAGACGAATAGGTTCATGAGAGTAGACATAGTTCAGTGTGGAATTATGGGTTTGAGGAGTTGCAGAGGAGCCAAGACCATTAGAATCTCTAGGGGAAGACAGAGTAGTGGTATAGGTTATACTTTACCAGCAGTATGTACTCAGCAAATTCCTCTAACTTGAAATGTGAATAAACTTCTCTTTTTCAAAAGATTTATTTTTGTGTCCATTTGTCTGTCTTTTGTGAGTGTATGTGTGAGTGCTATACTCTCAGAAGCCAGAAGAGGGAGTCAGATCCTCTGAAGTTGGAGATAAAGGTAGTTGTGAGCTGCCTGACATGGGTGCTAGAAACTGAAGTTAGGTTCTCTACTAGAGCAGTACACTTAACTGCTGAGCCATCCCTCCAGCTTCCAAAAGAAGACTTGATTGATTGATTGATTGATTGATTGATTGATTGATTGATTGCTCAAGACAGGGTCTCTCTATGAAGCCCTGGCTGGACTGGAACTCACTATGTAGACTAGACAGGCCTGATTGAAATCTGTCTGCCTTTGCCTCCTAGCATTGGGATTAAAGGCCAACTAAATACACCTCTTGATAACCACAGATTCTGTCCACATTTTTGAAAGCCAGAGTAGTACCTTTTATTACTGCTTGATACTAACAAAAATGTGTAATTTATCCTTTCTACTTTTATAGCAATTTAGAGAGAGTATAGTTGGGCTTCTCTAGAACTTGGCATACCTATTATCTAAGAGGGTGTTGACACATTTGATGGGTTGTCAAGTGAGAATTTTGTGGGGCCCCAACCTGAGACTTGAGCTGAGCTATAATGCCATCATCTCTCATGTACCACCACACTAGAATTTCCTTTACCAGGCAAGTTGGGTTGTATGCTTTCAACTAGCAGACCTGATACTTCTTTATTGGTCTCGCTATCAGGTCTGGGCAGAACATTAAAGAAGTGCTAGTGCCGAGCATGGTGGTGCACACCTTTAATCCTAGTACTTGAGGCAGAGGCATGCGGATCTTTGTGAGTTTAAGGCCAGCCTGGTCTACAGAGTGAGTTTCAGGATAGGTGGGGCTATAGGGAGACCCTATCTCGAAAAGACCAAAAAAAAAAAAAAAAAGTGCTAGTGTAAAACAGATAAATGATTAAGAAGGGACTGGGTCTTTGAAAAGCAAAAGTTGAACAATATATACTTGGTATATTTAACTGGAGGCAAAAAGAAAAAAAATAGACAAAATCAGAAGTGAAGTTCTTTTTTTTTTTTTTTTTTTTTATTTCTGTATGTGTATGAATGTACTGTCTGCATGCAAGTTTGTGCACCCGTGTTGTGCAATGCCGCGGAGGTCAGAAGAGGGTGTCGGATTCCCCTGGAACTGGAGTTCTCCTGGAATTGGAGTTACAGACGGTTCTGAGCCGCCATGTGGGTGCTGGGGATTGAACCCGGGTCCTCTGTAAGAGCAGACAGCGCTCTTAACCGCTAGGCCATGTCTCCAGCCCCAGAAGTGAAGTTCTATGAAAATATTTAGCCAGAAAAATATTTAACCACTAAGCTAAGAAAATATCTCAAGTTATTTTTTAAAAAACATTTATTTTTATTTTATGTATATGAGTGTTTTGCCTGCATGTATATAAGTGCATCACATGCCCATGGAAGTCAAAAGAAGATGTTGGAGCCCTTAGAACTGGAGTTAAGGATGGTTGTTAGCTGCCATGTAGATGCTGAGAATTGGACCTGGGTCCTCCAAATAGCAGCCAGTGCCCTTAACCACCCACCGAGCCATCTCTCAAGTACCCCCCATCAATTTTTTTTTTTTTTTCTTTTTGAGACAGGGTCTCCCTGTAGCTCCAGCTGGCCTGGAACTCACTATGTAGACCAGGTTGGCCTTGAACTCAGATCCGCCTGCCTTTGCCTTTCAAGTGCTGGGACCATTAAGTTCTTAATACTAAAGAGAAAGGAAAATTTGAAGTGATCTGGTGCAAAAGTTAGAAACTGTGTATTTTCAAAAATGGCCTGCCGTGTATTTTGTTGCTGTGGAATTTCAGTAGTACAGTTAAATAAAAATCAGAAGAGGGTAGACATTCCCAAAAGACTGACATGTGGGGGGCTGGAGAGATGGCCTAGCAGTTAAGAGCGCCAACCGCTCTTACAGAGGACCCTGGTTCGATCCCCAGCACCCACATGGCGGCTGAGAACCGTCTGAAACTCCAATTCCAGGAGAACTCCAGTTCCAGGGGAGTCCGATGCCCTCTTTTCTGACCTCTGTGGCATTGCACGACACGGGTGCACAGACCTACATGCAGATAGTACATTCATACACATACAGAAATTAAAAAAAAAAAAAAGACGTGGGTGGTATCAAGAAATAGAACAAATAAAGCACCAAGAAACACTTAGAACTAAGATAATTCATTCATGAGGCCAAATATATATTTTATGTATATTCTGTCAGTAGTAGGGAAATACAATAATGATTTTAAAAAGCTTTGTATACAATAAGATGAGAAATTGTGAATACTTAGGAATAATTTTACCAAGAAATATGCATCTCTGACTTAAACCACAAACCTTAAAACAAAAACCTTCATGGGCCTTGGATGTGTCTCTGAGCTACAGCCCCAGGTGCTTCTCTTTCTCCCTTTTTATTTTTTCTTCTTAAGAAATGGAGTCTTAGGGCTAGAGAGGTGGCTCAGCAGTTAAGAGCATTGGCTTCTTTTGCAGAGGACCTGGGTTTGAATCCCAACACCCATATAGTGGCTCACTACTGTTTGTAACTCCATTTCTAGGGGATTCAATGCCCTCCTTAGCCTCTGTGGGCACTGTGCAACATGCGTGCACTTAATTCGTATAGGCAAACACTCATACACATAAAAATAAATTAAAAGAAATGGAATCTTGCTGTTGTGCAACCACACATGTGTCACCATCATGCCCAGTTCATAGCAGTCTTTGAAACATAGTCTGTAGGACACTGGACAGTGTCACACACCTGTAATCCCAGCACTCAAAAGAATATGGAGTTAAAGACCAGCATGGGTTACATAACAAGGCTCTATTTCAACAACACAACCCTGGCAGTTAGAGTTCAGTGTTAATTTAGATCTGTTTAAAGTAATGAGTGGTCTCGCTCTTGCAGAGGACCCGGGTTTGATCCCCAGCACCACATGGCGGCCGAGAACCGTCTGAAACTCCAATTCCAGGAGAACTCCAGTTCCAGGGGAATCTGACACCCTCTTCTGACCTCCGCGGCATTGCACGACATGGGTGCACAAACTTGCATGCAGACAGTACATTCATACACATACAGAAATAAATAAAATTAATAAAAAAATTAAAAAAAATAATCAACTTTAAAAAAAAATAATGAGTGGTCTCAATGATACAGAATGTAGAGTAGAACAAAAGAAGCTGTGAAAATCTAGGCAGACTATAAATGTAGCATGCTGGCGTATACATTGTGGCCATCAAACGGTGCAAAGATCTATTATGTTGTTACTGAAGATCAATAAAGCTAGAAAAAGTTGTAATAGAAATTTTGAGTATTTTTCTTTAGACCTCTTTAAAAAATTCTGGTTGGAAAGAACTAGGTGGCAATCAACTGTACTAGGGACTGATGTGAGAAAAACATGTAAGATCATACTCCTAACACAAGGACAAATAAGCATATTCATTGTTACCACCACAGCTGACCTTTATCAGTTCTTTGATATGTACCTAGCACTGTTCTACTGCATTTTCTCACATTTCATCCTCACAATTACTTTAGGAAGACTGGATTTTCTTTTTAATCATTATTTTACAGATGAGAAAACTGAGTCACAAAGAAATGAGTATCAATAAGTTGGTCATGGTGGCTCATACCAATAATTCCAATATCTGGGAGGTAGAGGCAGGATGATCAGGAATTTGAAGTCTTATCATCCTTGGCTATATATCTGGGGCACCCTGAGCTACCTGAAACCTTGTCTCAAAAAGTGGGAAAGAAAGGAGAGAAAGGGAAATAAGAAAGCAGTAATTGATTTTGTCTGGGGCTCAATAGGGAAAGGATATTCCTGATAAATCTGTAGATCAGGAGCTGGGCCTGCAGGACAGGCAGGTAGTCAGCTGTTCTTGATTTAATTGTGTGCCAGCAACCTGTATGCTTTCCCATTGTGGTTCATCTAGTGCTGAGAAGGTTCTGGAAAAGGCCCAGTCAAAATTATAGAAACAAGTTAGCAAGTTGAAGACTAGTAGGTCTGAGGTCACAAAAACCAGGAAATGTCAGATTATGGTTCTGATACATCGGCCTGAGGTCAAATTACCAACAAGCTGTGTCCTCAGTTGCTTTGTGTGAGGTGTAGAGAATGTGGAGCACAATGGTCAATTAAGTGCTTGAAATTCAGTACCTACTGAAAAACATTAGTGGGGAGTATTTTTCAGATTTGTCAAAAGAAAGTTATGATGGTCTCAGGATGAGGGTCCTCTTGCATGAGAATCCCAGGACTGACTGACCTAGCCTATAGATAAGGCTGCTGCTAAGTGCTCTCCATTACTCAATTGCATGCCAAATAAGAAATCTCACAACAAGCACCCCATCTTCTTCCAGATGTGATGGATGTAGCATGGTCTCCACACGACGCCTGGCTAGCCTCATGCAGCGTGGATAACACTGTCGTCATTTGGAATGCGGTGAAATTCCCAGGTCTGGGGTTCTCCCTGCTGGTTAACAGTACAACTGTTATCAACAGTAATGCCTGTCCTTTGGGAATGGGAAACTGGTTGTCTATCTTCTTCATTTTGGTCACAGCTGACTAAGTATAAGTAGTCCAGGATTTGGATGTCTTAGTAGTAACCCTGTTCATCTTTTCCTTATCAGCTACATTTAAGATTTTAAAAGATTTATGTTAAAAAAAAAAGTAGCAGAGTGCTAGCCTAAGCATTCCACAGTTTATAAAGGTGATATGTGGACAGCTGGCTAGAGAGTGGTATAGCACTGATTACAGATCTGTATGAGGTGGTTTTGTGCACATTATCATCATCAGTAGTGAATTATAAACAATACACTTGAATTGATAGGCCTGCTCCCTGACTCAGGGCTGTCCAGGAAATTCACATCAGAATTGCTTAAGATACCACATCTGTGTCTGCCATAGATAACATGTGAGATCAGAATTGTGGGATCATTTCTAGCTCCTTCCTCCCTACACCTTTGTTGATATCCCTTTTGGGACATGTGTGACTCATGTGTTACTAGCTGGTGCTGGCCTGTATGATGCAACTATTTCTTCAGTTTACTTTTGTCTTGGTAGAGGTAAAATAGGGGATTTTTCTGCTTATACTCAGGGGTGGAGATTGGCCACCATAGACTGCTCAGGTCCCCTCTCTTAGGTATCATGGTTCATTGAGACTCGTGTTTTCTATATGGTGCCATTGTTTTCCCCCTAGATAAGACCTGTTCAGATTTCATCTGTTTTTCTTTCCCCCCACAGAAATTCTTGCTACTCTGAGAGGTCATTCAGGCTTGGTGAAAGGATTGACTTGGGACCCTGTTGGTAAATACATTGCCTCTCAAGCTGATGATCGAAGCTTAAAGGTGTGGAGAACATTGGACTGGCAGCTAGAGACCAGCATCACTAAGCCTTTTGATGAGGTAATTCAGAACTTGGTCTCAGCCCCTGCCTTACCTCCTTGAACAGAGAGGGCCATGTTCCAGGCCATGTGGGTACATGTAGTCTAGGGGCCTGAGCAAATACTTCAGCTTTAAGAGTTAATGGTTAAGCCGGGCGTGGTGGTGCACGCCTTTAATCCTAGCACTCAGGAGGCAGAGGCAGGTGGATCTTTGTGAGTTCAAGGCCAGCCTGGTTTACAGAGTGAGTTCTAGGACAGCTGGGGCTACAGAGAGACCCTGTCTCGAAAAAGACCGAAGGAAAAAAAAAAAACAAAAAACTTGTTTGTTAAAACGTTTCCTTTCTGAGTTCAATGGTGTTTAATGTCCAGCTTTGAAATGAAAAAATATTTTACTTAAAGTTCAAAAAGATATTTTAGCATACAGTGTATGAGGTTTCATTATGGCATTTTAAAACATAAAACATAATTTATTTTTGTTCTTCTCCCTGCCTCTTTTCTTCGCCTCCTTTCCCATTTCAATGCCTTCGCTTGTATCCTTTTATCCCTGGTAGCCTCCTTTATCCTTCCATGTCACTTGTGTTCTGTTGCTCTCTCCTTCTTCAACATCTTTTTTTTTTTTTTTTTTTTTTTTTTTTTGTCTTTTTAAGACAGGGTCTCTCTGTAGCCCCTGCTGTCCTGGAACTCACTTTGTAGACCAGGCTGACCTTGAACTCACAGAGATCTGCCTGCCTCTGCCTCCTGAGTGCTGAGATTAAAGGCATGTGCCACCATGGCCTGCTTCAACAGCTTTTTTAACTCTCTCCTGGTTCCCTTTCTGGTTTGATGACCTATATTCACACACCCATAATTTTATTTTTCTGTACAGCTAAATAAAATTCTATTGTGTATATATACCATATTTTCATTATTCATTGATATGTCTATGGATGTCTATACTTGTTTCACTTCCTTGTGAAAATGCAGCCATAAATATGGATGTGCACGTATCTCTGTGCATTCTCTGGCTGTATATGCCCAGGAGTGATACACATGAGTCATAATGCTAATTCCAATTTTAACTTTTTGAGAAACTTCCATGTTGGTTTCTGTAATGGCTGTACCAGTAGTTCTTATGCCAGCAGTGAATAAGGGTTCCTTTTCCTCCACAACCTCACCAGCATTTATTTTGTCTCTTTTTTTCTTGATGATAGCCATTCTGACTGGGGGAAGGTAGGATCACAAAGTAGTTTTAGTTTGAATTTCCCAAATGGCTAAGGATATTGATTTTATTTATTTATTTGTTTTTGAGATAGGGTCTTCCTGTAGCCCCAACTTGCCTAGAGCTCACTATGTAGACTGCCAGACTAGTCTCGATCTTATAGAGATCTTCCTGCCTCTGCCTTCTGAGTGTTGGGATTAAAGGTGTGTGTCACCATGACCTACAATATTCAATACTTCAAAAAGTATTTATTGGCCATTTTTCTTTTGAGAACTGTCTTGTATTTCATTAGCCTATTTATTGATTGACTGTTTGGATTTTTAACATTTAATTTTAATAACCCTTTTACAAATTATTTACTTATTTATTTGGTGTTTTTGAGGACAGGGTTTCCCTGGAACTCGGTATGTAGACCTGGCTGGCCTTGATTTCACAGAGATCTATCTGCCTTTGCCTCTCAAGAGCTGGGATTAAATGCGTGTGCCACGTGAGTTCCAGGACAGCTGGGACTACAGGGAGACCCTGTCTCAAAAAGACAAAATAATAATAATAATAATAATAATAATAATTTTTAAGCTGGGCGTGGGAGACAGAGGCAGGCAGATCTCTCTGAGTCCCAGGACAGCTGGGGCTACAGGGAGACCCTGTCTCAAAAAAAAAAGACACCCCCCCAAAATAATAATTTTTAATTCTTTGATAATTTCATACATTTTTATACATATAAGTGTATTTTGATCATATTCCACTCCTTATTTCCTCTCTCATCTCCTTCCCACTTCCTCTGGAACCCTTCTTCCCAACACACCTCCCTCCTATTTTTATATCTTTTATAGCTCATTGAGTTAAACTAGGATTGTTTGGATGAACATGAGTGTTGGGTTATTTACTGGATCATGAATGTCTTGCCAATGGTTACATCCTTGAAGAAAATGACTCTACTTCTTTTCTTGGGGAGTTACATTGAGTTGATTGAATGGCCACATGGAGGAGACTCTTCAGGAGGTTCCTGGTTGTGTTTTTGCTTTTGTTTATTGAGATCCCCTTGCAGGCCTGCTGATTTCTTAGGAAGAGTTAGTACAGTTTGCCTAATGTAGAGAGAGGTTCGTCTATAGTAGCTTCTGAAGTATTTTGCTGTTTCTTCCTTTGAGTTCTGATTTCATACAGAATCAGTCAAAGATGACTGTTATTGATTAGACATGTGTTTTCTGTATGTAAAGAAGTACTGGATATTCAAACATTGATGCATGGTAAAAAAAAAAAAAGTACTGGATATAGGCAAATAAAAATGAATTCTCATGCTATCTCTCTCTCCTTGATCGTTATTACTCGGTGGGAAAGACTCAGTCATATAAGCTGTAAATATGATGAAGGTGGTATCAAGAGTACAGAAACATCCTAGGACAGGGGTCGTGTCAGGGAAGGCTTCTCAGGGCCTTGGGACACAGGAGTGAAGATTTCCAGCAATAGCCCACTGGTTAGGGCTAACTACAGTAAGAAAGTGAAAGTCATGTACTCAGTTCTCCTTAAATAATACTATCTACTAGGCTAGGTCTGTGATTAAGGCCAGGTTTGATCTTACTTTGCCTTACTTTCCCTTAGCTACCTGGTATAGGTGATATGACTGTTATACCTGATAGAATTTCTCAAGGCTTTGCTTGCCAGGCACCGGACTCCTGTGAGCTGGGTTCCTAGACTGGCTATAGGAAAGTCCTGAATGCCAATGGAGTATGGTAGTACTCTGTAGCCTCTAGTGGGCCATCCTGCCCAAGGGGCATGAGGAGGTGTTCCCCCTGGTACCTGCTCTGTTCTGGTACTCTAAAACTGTGAAGTAAGTTTTTTTTTTCTCTCTCTTTTTTTTTAAAAAGACTCTTGTTTAGCCCTGCCTGGCCTGAAACACATTATGGAGACCATGCTAGCAAACTTAACAGAGAACCACTTGCCTATGCCTCTGAAGTGCTAGGATTAAAAGCATGTGCCACCACACCTGGCATGAAATATGGTCTTGGCCCTGGTCCTGAGGTCTGATCCAGGCTGACCTTTAGTGTGGCTTTGGACCCATATCATCTTATATTGAAGGAATGATCCTGTTTAGGGACCTGCCTCAACCCTCAGGCCAACTCAGTACTGGCGCCTTTCCATGCTACCTTTTCAGTATGTAAGGACTGTATAAACCTTTTGCTCCTTCACAGGGGTCCTTGCTATTCTTTAGGTGAGTAGGCAACTTCAGAAGAGTGGGTAGTGTATCACTGTCACCTACTGTGCTGCAGATAAGGATTGCTGTTTGACTCTTGGGTGTTGGCAGGCACTTCTCTGTTGCAGTATTTTTTTTTTCATTATTCCTCCTCTTCCTCTTCCTCCTTCTTTTCTTCCTCCTCTGCCTGTACCTGCTCTTGCTCCTCCTCCTCCTCCTTTTTCTTTCTTTTTTCTTTTTTTGAAACACGGTCTCTGTGTAACCCCAATTAGCCTGCAATTTGGTATGTAGATCAGGCTGTCCTTGATCTCAAAGAGATCTGCTTGCTTCTGCCTCTCGATTATGAGGTATGGGGGTGGGTAGTACTCCACTATGGCCAGCTGTTGAACATTTCATGAGGATGTTGTGTAGACACCCTGTGCTGGGGCTAACAGGTTCTAGCTATGTAGAAACAGCAGATCCATGCTAGATAGATTTGGCCCATTTAGAGTTGGTGGTCTAAAAGAATAGCCTTTCTTTTGCTGGGTGTGGTTGCGCACACCTTTAATCCTAGCACTCGGGAGGCAGAGGCAGAGGCAGAAGCAGAGGCAGAGGCAGGTGCAGGCGTATCTCTGTGAGTTCAAGGCCAGCCTGCTCTACAGAGTGAGTTCCAGGTCAGCTGGGGCTATAGGGAGACCCTGTGTCCAAAAAAAGAATAGCCTTTCTGCAGGTCCTCTGTTCTGATGGTCTGTGTTCAGTCCTGTGGGAGAGAAGATGATGTCACAATTCCTGTACACATTTGACTGAGAACCCTTTCTGGTGTGCTACCTGGAGAGATTAGACTTCAGCCAGAAGCATGGTGTACATCTCATTAACATATATTTGTAAATAACAGTTCAACTTTCTCCTTGAGGCCAGAGTTTAGGCCACAAAGTTTGCCTTGAGCTCCTTTCAAATTAATTTTTCTTTCAGTGTGGAGGGACAACCCATGTGCTGCGGCTTAGTTGGTCACCTGATGGTCATTACCTGGTATCTGCCCATGCCATGAATAACTCTGGCCCTACTGCTCAGATTATTGAACGAGAGGGCTGGAAGACCAATATGGACTTTGTGGGGCACCGGAAAGCTGTGACTGTTGTGGTGAGTGTCCTTCACATCAGAAATCCTGGGAGCCATCCTGAGCAGCCTACTGCAGTGGCCTGCATGTACCTTCAGAGGGAGTGGAGTTCCAGGTTGCCTAGGAAGCTTCCCTAAAACTGTGTCACATGGAGATTGAGGTGATCGGTTCTAAGATTCAGCACATGTTGGTACTTCTTTCATTTTAAGTGTTTAAAGATTTTGAAGCTATTTTCTTAGCACTCTTTTTTAAATTAATTAATTTATTTATTCATTTATTTTGAGACAGGGTCTCCCTTTAGTCCCAGGTGGCCTGGAACTCACTCTGTAGACCAGGTTGGCCTTGAACTCACAGAGATCTGCCTGCCTCTGCCTCTGCCTTCCAAGTGCTGGGACCAAAGTCGTGTGCTACCATGCCCAGCCCAAGATGGTTCTTAATCACCATGTGGGAACTTGAAATTGAACCCGGGTCCTCTGCAAGAGCAGTCAGTGCTCTCAACCACTGAGCCATCTCTGTAGCCCTGAAGCTATTTTTATAAAATATAGTACATATTTGCAATTGTTTTGTTCCTGGAAAATTCTAAAATGTAGGAACATTGTAACTTAGCACTAGCCTTTTACATGTTCTGGTCTGCCTATAGGTGTTCCCTTGCCTAGTTCTATTGAACACAGCTATCTGGGCACCCCCTGGAATATATGCGTGTCCCTGTATCCTGTATCAGTGTAGTTGACAGCTTGTGCTGGGGGTCACTAACATGTGCATCCAGTCTTTGCTATTGTTTTATGGTATTGGGGCTGGACCCCAGGGCTTTGTGTTTTGGGCAAGTACTCCAACTGAGTTTAGCCAAGCCCATGTATCTAGTCTTGATGTAGGCCAGCAAGCCATTGCTCATCTTTCAGACTTGAGAGAAGGTCCTCCACTCTGGGTGACTTTTATTAGAGTGGCTTGAGAATACCCAAGGCAGGCTGTTAAGGATTTGCAAATAACCTGTTAGAACTTGGAGTAACCAAACAAAGTAAGATTGATGATTATGTTGATAACAGTGAGAGAGCATCCAGAACTTGATCAAAATGGGTCCTTGATTACCTGTGTTTTATTTTTAATTTCAAAATATTTTAGTATTTATTATTTTATCCATATGAGTTACTGCCTGCATGTATATAAGTGCACCTGTGTCATGGAATACCCACAGAAGTCAGAAAAAGGCATCAGATCCCATTGAACTGGAGTTATGGATGGTTTTTTAGCCACCATGTGGGTGCTGAGAATTGAACCTGGGTCCTCTGCAAGAGCAGCAACTGCTTTTAACCACTGAGCCAGCTCTCTAGCCCGATTATCTGTGTTTTAAACAGATCATAAATAAGTGTAATATATTGTACCCTATAAATTTTTATTTATTTATTTTTATGTGTATGAGTGTATTGCCTGCATGTGTGTAAGTACACCCCTGTTGTACCATGCCTGCAGAGTTATGGGCAGTTGTTAGCCACCATGTGGGTGCTGGGAATCTAACCTGGGTCCTTTGTAAGATCAGTCAGTGCTCTTAATCGCTGAGCCATCTCTCCAGCCCTGTCCCCTACCTTATGAATTTTAAAAATAATTTTATTTGGTTTATTTTATATGTATGAGTATCACCTGCATGTATGTAAGCACACCCATGTCATGCAATGCCTGTGGAAGCCAGAAGAGGGCAATAGATCCTCCTGGAATCTGATAGTTGTTAGTTACCATGTGGGTGCTAGAAACTCTGGTCCTCTGCCAGAACAGCCAGTCCTTTTAACTGCTGAACCATCTCTTTAGCCCTATACCTTATAAATTTTATAAGAATAAATTAAAATCCTGCTTTTTGAAATTTTCTTTTTCGTTGGGAATCCATATTGGATTTTGTTTGAGACTAGGGCTTCGTTAATAAATGTTTGAAGTTACTGATTCCTGTTTGGTACAGTGGTTTTGTGTGATTCTCTCTGGTTCTCAATAGCCACTTTAAGAATAGCTCTGAGGCCGGGTGTGGTGGTACACGCCTTTAATCCCAGCACTTGGGAGGCAGAGGCAGGCAGATCTCTGTGAGTTCAAGGCCAGCCTGGTCTACAGAGTGAGTTCCAGGACAGCTGGGGCTACAGGGAGACCCTGTCTCAAAAAGACCAAAAAAAAAAAAAAAAACCCAAAAAGAATAGCTCTGTAAGAAAACAACACCTGCCTCACTGTCACCCACAAAACTTTGCAAAGCCCAATAGCCTACTTAGTGGTAGTAGAAAGTCAAGCAGAGGATATACCTTCAAGTTCCTTGTCCAGTCTCTATATTGCTGGCCATTCATGCCTATCTTCCACAGTGAAAATCCCTCTATGCTATCTGACAGCAGGAGCTACCCTTTTTCTACCTGTAGGTATCCTAGTTTGGGATTCTAAGAGCTCTAACCTCTCTTAATCCAAGAAGATGCCAAAATACCATGTGTCTAGCCTTTCTTAAAATGTAAGCCAGGTACCCTAGGGGGTCAGCTCTCCAGGCCAGCATACAGTTAATGAGGGTGTTTTCCCTCAGTGAGATCATGTGGACCTCTTGAGCTAGATAATTATGACTAAACAATAAATATAGTGAGGGGAGAAGGAATTAAGTAGATCAGATCTCTTTTGCCAGTCCCTGTGTCCTCCCTTAAGAGATGTAATGAGCAAGTCATGGTCTCTTAAGTCCCCTTGCAAGCTCAGCCTTTCCCCAGTTCCTAGGGCTGGTCTTGCCTGGCTAGGAGGAATTGAAGAGGTCAACTCTAGTAGCTCCCATCCCTTCAACTTAGCTGCTGTCTCAGAGAATGGAATATTGGGTAGTACTATCTTTAAAAACTCTTCATTTTAAAGCTGGGCGTGGTGGCGCACGCCTTTAATCCTAGTGCTTGGGAGGCAGAGGCAGGTGGATCTTTGTGAGTTCAAGGCCAGCCTGGTCTACAGAGTGAGTTCCAGGACAGCTGGGACTACAGGGAGACCCTGTCTTGAAAAAACCCCCAAAAATAAAACAAAACAAAACAAACCCTCTTCTAATATTTTGTGTATTTTTTTTTTTACCTCCTTAACCTTCCATTGCATCCTTGGCAAATACCTCTTAGTAGTTTTGAAGATAGAATCATGAATGTTTAGTGCTAAGTTTGGAGGCTCTGTGAAGGACTCCTGTCAGTTGGCTGAGAATTTGGCATTTTTCTGGTGCATAGGCATGAAGGACATTTTGACACTTGATTATTTATTTTGATCTTTGTTATTTGGCTTTAGAAATTCAACCCAAAAATCTTTAAAAAGAAGCAGAAGAATGGGAGTTCTGCCAAGCCCAGCTGCCCATACTGCTGCTGTGCTGTTGGCAGCAAGGACCGCTCACTCTCTGTTTGGGTAAGCTACCAGAGCTTTGATTGCCAGGGGAGTTCTGTGCTGGGAAGATGGTGAACCTACAGGACTTCAAGGGGAAAGAAATATGCTGTTTTGTTTTGTTTTTTTAAATTTATTTTATTTTTATGTGTATGTGTATTGCTATTACATGCATGTTCGTGAGTACACCCATGTTGTGTCATACATTGCCCTTGGAGGTCAGAGGAGGGCATCAGATCTCCTGAACTGGAGTTACAGATGGTTGTTAGCTACCAACTGACCTTAGAAGGTATCATCATATCTGGAGCTAGACTTACAGGTGGTTGTGAGTTGCCTGATGTGGATGCTCCGAACCTAACCCTGGTTCTTGGGCAGAGCAGCAACTTCTCTTAACCACTGAGTCATCTGTCTAACCCCCTCACTGGAGTTTTAATAGTAGTTTATTTTGTTTGGAATAAGAGGGTTTTGTTTTGTTTTGTCTTTTCGAGATAGGGTCTCCCTGTAGCCCCAGCTGTCCTGGAACTCACTCTGTATACCAGGCTGGCCTTGAACTCACAAGATCCGTCTTCCTCTGCCTCCCGAGTGCTAGGATTAAAGGCATGTGCTACCATGCCTGGCTAAGAGTATTTTATACTGTTGTTTGTGACCTATCTGGACACACTGTGTAGTAAATCTGAATGGCTTATGTAACTATTTATATGAGCCTTGCGTAATATGGACCAGAATTCAGAGAAAATAAGCTGGGTTCTTTCTGAGGCCACCTGGCCCCTTCTTCTGTAGATCTTCTCTGCCTTTGCTGTTTCTGCATGTGTGTTCAAAGCTACCAGACTATAACCATGCTAGTATGTGTATTTCTGGTAGGCCTTGGTTTCCCTCAGAGTTTTGGCAGGTCTGCCTGGATTTAGTTGAATATACCACATATGTTTGCAGAAACGATCAAGGCACTTAAGTGCGTAAAGTTGGCTGAGCTTAGTGCATAAGCTAGTTCTTAGAAATTTCATTAATTTTGATTTTTTTTCTCCCTAGCTCACTTGTTTGAAACGACCTCTGGTTGTCATCCATGAACTCTTTGACAAATCTATCATGGATATTTCCTGGTAAGATGGATTCTACTACAACATGAGGTTTCTTGACTGGATTAGGGCCAGGCAGCCTGTTCCCAGGTGATGCAGACCCCAGGGTGCTGTTGGAATACAGTTCAGGAAGCAGTAGTTCTATGTCTGCTGTTGTTGGAGTTACTACAAGTAGAATTTGTACAGGAGCATGCCTTCTCAGACAAACTGGATCCCTGTAGGTTTATAGCAGACAAATTTCTCAAGATTAAAAGAAAAAAAATAGAAAACTTTCAGAAAACTTGCTAAGAGATTCTTTGCACATGTGCTGAGATGTAGAAAACACCAAAGCTTGTGATTATTGTCTCTCTTCACTTGTCCCTATCAATCAAGGTACAGTAGGAAACTGAGGTTTCCAAAATCTACCTAGTATACTTTCTGAATATCCTTGTGGACTAGCCATTGTGGTGTAGATGTCCACCCCAGGTCTTTGCTCTGACCTAAGTTCTGACAGCTGTTTCTTTCAGGACTCTGAATGGGTTGGGCATCCTGGTGTGCTCCATGGACGGCTCTGTGGCATTCCTTGACTTCTCCCAGGATGAGCTCGGAGACCCCCTGAGTGAGGAGGAGAAGGTAGGCTTGCAGCTCATATGCTGCCACAGTATCTCTAAGAGACCACTTCAATTGGACATGCTTCTTGTGGAAGACATAGACATATTATTGAAGTATTATAACATGTTTGCCTTTTATAGATTATGTAATCTTTATGTTTCTTGCCAAAACAAATGAATAATAAATGCCTGTTCATGTCACAAATAAGTCATGGAAGAGAGAGCAAACTGGGTATTTTTGCTTAAGCTGAGATAGGCAGTAGCCACAGGAAGTATTTAACCTGGGAGAGAGCTGGAGTCAACATCCTCAGGGTCTTCATTTATGCCACTTTCCCTGATTTTGTCTTCTGTGGACATAGAAGCAATTATATGACCAGTTAATACCAGTTATTCTTAGCATCTATGCAGACTCTGGGCCCTGGGCTTTGCATCTACTATTAATTTGAAGTACATAAAACTGTTGGTACAGTCATACATGTCTATAAATATTCCTGAACAGGCTGAGGAGAGTTCAGGGTTAGCCTAGATTACATAGTGAGACTGTTTTAAAATAAGTTAACTAACAAAACAAAAACTGTCAAAGCCTGTGGGGAGGAGACTTAGGGCTGAACAAGTGCTCTGTGTACTGAGCTATTTCCCTAATGATTTGTGTTTTATAATCCCTGTAAGGTATTCTTGAGGCTGACTGAAGAACCGTTGATTTTTTTTTTTCATGATTTTAATTATCACATAAAATTGTGAAAACTTATAGAAAACCTGGTAAGAATTTCTTTGCACATGTACCTAGAACTAAAGAGCACCAAAAGGCAAGGTTCAGTTATCAGAAAGTAGGGATTGGGAGAAGCAGATGATTCTATGGAGAGATGTTTGTTACTGTCTTTTGACATTGTGTTTCAATTATGACCCCCTTTTTCTGGTTTGTATTTTCTCTCCCTTTCTTCATTCATTTTCCCTGTAACATAACCTTTTTCCCCTTAGATGCCATAATAAAGGACTGAGTTATTTTATAAAAATAAAAATTTTTAAAGTGGGTCTTATCTGTTTCATCAGTGAAGCAGCTAAGCATAAGAAAATAGCACGACCTTTGTCAGGGCCATATGTTATATTTTTAAGTACAAGAATGGGTATGTGGACCAGGCCTTCTGCCTTTGAGCCAGGCTTTCTCATCTTTGTCTCTTCTCAGAGCATGGGATCCACCTATACTTCTGCATGGGTTTTAAAAAAGGCTTTACCTACTGTAGACATGGAAACTTTTCTTTCTACCAACAGACTTTTGCTAACCGTGAATGAGGTATTATATCCATTTGTCTGAATGGAGCTCTGTGGAAGCCCAGAGCAGGTCGGCAGCTATCCTCTTAGTGATGCTGTTGTTGGAGTAAACTACCTCTTAATCTACTATATGACACTACCACCCTCACCAAAATATAAACCCTTTGGGGTGGAGGTCTGCCTAAGGCACTCTGCCTAGAATCACTGGTGGGCAGGCTGTCAGTTTGTTTGTTGCTTTTTTGAGACAGGTTCTCACTATTTAGCCCTGGCTGGCTTGGAGACCAGGGTGGCCTCAGACTCACAGATAGTTGCCTGCCTCTCCCTCCCAAGCATTGGGATTAAAGGTGTGTGCTACATGTGCCTGGCAGTCTGTCTTTATTTTTTTTTTTAATGAAGAAATTAGTTTCTCAGTGACCTAGAATCTTCATGTTGCCTTGTTATGGTCATCAAGAACCCCTGGATCCCTCAGTGCTCCTTGGAGAGAGTCACTGTGAAAGCCTTTGGAAGAACCCCATTTAGCTTACAGTTTCCTGGATCATTGGCAGTGACCCTGTGTTTAAGAAACTCTAGGAAAGCCTTAGCCAAATTCTGTATTTTGGCTTGAAATTGCAGAGGATGGATTTGAGAGACAGGAGGCAAGATCCAAGATGGTAGAAAAGGTTCCTGGCTTCACCTAGGGCCTATAGGAATGAGTCTCAAAGTCCCTATCCTAGAAAGCTGCCTATTTGACATTATCTGGTGTGAACCAGTTGCCCATTAACTGGAGTCGCAGTTCTGGGGCAGAATACAGCACTTGTCATTTGCACATGTTTTTGTGGATCCACTATTTAACATGCTTTTATGAAAACCATTTGCTGTATATTCTGGGATACTGCCCCCTCCCCTCCCTGAGGGACCTGTCTAGCCTTGTTATGGCATAGGACTAACAGGGTCTAATGCTAGGAGGAGACCCTGCTCAGAAGGATGATAATGGAGTAGCCTAGAAGATTTTCCCTAGGTCTGCTGTGCTAAGCCTCTTGTGCTTCAAGATATAATGCTAGTTACCTCCTGCCATGGTGGATAACTTCCATAAGAGCAGTGAAAACAGACTGGTTCTGTGAAAGTGCTCAGGGTCCTTGGAGTGACTTAAGAACCTTAAGTTATCAGCTTAGGCATCTGCATTTCAGTTGAGGTGGTGTCCATTGCCATTTGTTTTGCATTAGACCATGTAGAAAGTGATACCTTGTCACTTTCTCATTGTCTTCCCCGGCTGCAGATGCATAGACTATAAATATCTTGTGACAGTATGAGAGCCTTCGACAGCTTTGTCTAATCAGTGGCAGGCAGTCCAGTGGGAATTGATGGAGAGTTGGCTTCTAGGGCATTTCTGCTCTTAGAACTCAGGGAGTCAACACTGTAGTGAACCTGTTGGTGGGCGACTGCTACCATGGTGATACTCACACCCATGTATCAAACCTCTCCCTGCTTCCTGCAGAGCCGCATTCACCAGTCCACCTACGGCAAGAGCCTGGCCATCATGACTGAGGCTCAGCTTTCTACAGCTGTCATCGAGAACCCTGAGATGCTCAAGTACCAGCGGAGACAGCAGCAGCAGCAGCAGCAGCAACAGCAGCAGCAGCAGCAGCAGCAGCAGCAGCAGCAGCAGCAGCATCTGGACCAGAAGAATGGCACCACTAGGGAAACAGGCTCAGCATCCTCAGTCACGGGTGTTGTTAATGGAGAAAGTCTGGAAGATATCAGGAAGGTGAGGACTTAGCCCAGTGGTACTAAGGACATGGACACATGCTCAGAGACAGTGCAAAGGGAATGCACCTGCACAAGGCCCAAAGATAGGGACAGAAGCATGTGGTGGTGAAGAGGGTATATGATGAGCATGGGGCAGGACCATAGTCAGCTAGGGCCAGTTGGCCCAATGTCCACACTAATGATGGATAAAGTTCCCTTATGCAAGGTCTTCTTGTCCTAGGGAGCTGTAGAGGAGGTTGTCCTTTTCAGGAAAAACAAAGTCCTCTTTACCTACTCACTTTTTTAAGAATTTCTATACACAGAAATGTGGCTTCTCTACTTTTTTTTTTTGTCTTTTAGAGACAGGGTCTCCCTGTTGCCCCAGCTGTCCTGGAATTCACTCTGTAGACCAGGCTGGCCTTGAACTCACAAAGATCTGTCTGCCTCCCAAGTGCTAGGATTAAAGGCATGCACCACCATACCCGGCTGTGGCTTCTCTACTTTTTAAAGTTGTATGGTCTTCCTTCTTCTGGAAACCTGTATTTCACTGGTGCAATAAACCTCTCACTAATAACTCTGAGTATATGATTGGGAACCCTTAGTTGTGAGCCTTTCAAGGAAGGAGGAGAACTGTAATACAAGTCAGTTTGGAAACTAGACATGATGGCTCATGGCTATAGTTCTAGCACTTGGAAGGCTGAGGCAGGTGGATTACCACAAGTTTGAAGCTAGCTTGGGCTACAGAGTGAGACTTTGACTTAGTTTGTAAGTTACCAGCTTTGTGACCAGCATGTGGCTCATAGGATCAGGCCTTAGTCCTAAGATCCCCATAGTGCCTGATGGCTGTTAAGTGATGTGTACTCAAAGCCTGAGAGTCTAGTCATATCTGGTATTGATAATAGGGAAGAAGGTTCTTGGAGCCAGTTTGTGTAGGACCATTCTATTCTTCTTCATTGTGTCAAAAATCAAATACATGTTCTGCCAACAATGTCTATTCTTGATTAGCAGCTTGAGTTTTCTTGTACCAATAAAGCTTTGGAAAGGGGAGTTAGAACACATTTCCTTAGAAGCCTTTATTTTTCACCCACCATAGTGAGGTATAAGTAACATACTCATAGCTAATGCTTACAACTCAAAAGTGAAACATAGTACAAACACTGCCCGGTGGAGAATATAAGTTGTCAAGTTCATAGGAATAGAGAGGAGAATGGTGGGTGCCAGGGACTTAGATGGCAACATGGGAAGATACTAGCCAAAAGGCACAAAGTCTCACTCCTAGAGTTCTTTTGTACAGAAAGCATGGATCCTGCAGTAGCAACACTGTTGTTGACACTGATTTGCTAAACAAGCTAAGAGTTTTTAACACAAGAGGAAAAGAAAAAGCAGCTTTTTTTGGGGGGGGGGTGAGGGAGAGGTGGTTGTATGATACTTTTTCACTTATTTATGTGACTCTACTTTGCCAGAATCTTTTGAAGAAACAAGTGGAAACTCGGACAGCAGATGGTCGGAGGAGAATCACGCCTCTCTGCATAGCACAGCTGGACACTGGGTACTCTCATTCATTCACCACGCTTTCTGTGACCTTGTCTGGGGAGGTCTTCCTTTTTTCTTTTCCAGTTAGTACTTTCATAGTTAGGATCTTCACAAACTCTTGGGCCAATTTGGAAGCCAGAGAGTCAAGTCCAGCCCCCAACACTCTCAAGCCCTGTGGTCTTCACAACTCTGCATACACTTGACTTACATGGAAGGGTGGGAGCCTGAAATGGCCTGAGGCTAGGATCTCTCCTCTGGCCAGTTATCTACTCTACCTTACTGCTGGCCAGGCACCGCAGGACGAGAGGAAGTTACAATTTCTTCTTTCCTTTTGCAACATTTTTTTTCCTGATTATGAAAGATATAGAGACATTGTTGAAAATATAGAAAAATGGTAAAAGTCCAAAGAAGAAGATATTCATAACCTAATCTTTGTTAACATTTTGATATGTGTATTTCCAGTCTTTTCATCATGTGTTGACTGTATTTTGACCTTTCATCCACTCAATAAATAGTCCTGAAGCATTGCTTGCTTGCTGATTATCCAGATTCCTGTTGTCTGAATGCACTATGAATCAATGAAACATCTCCTTAATTATGGATTTGTAGTTTGTGTCCAGTTTTTTGAAACTGTAAATCTTCGAACACACATTTGACTGTCTCCTTGAGTAATAGCTAAAGTGGCAGCACTTTGATTCCGTGAGGAAGTGAGGACAGGGTCTTGAGAAGACAGGTCTTCTTCTGGCCTTGAGTCAGCTTTCTACTATTGGGCATTTAATTCTGGCACCAAAACTTGAATATTTCTACTAAAACATTTTTACCTTCCTGATTGGTATGTTTAAACAAATAGTAGCTATGTAGGGAATTGTTACCCAATCAAGAAAGAAAAGAAAAAATATGTAAGGTAATTTTAAGTGGAAAATAATCACAGATGAAGAGTAAGTCAAGAGGATGAGAGAATCCTTTGCTGATTTCTGAAAATAAGTTTCAAAAGTGGTCAGTGTTTTTTGAAGTAAAGTATTGCTATATAATAAATAGAGTTCATCCTATTTAAAGCCACCAGATTAAGAAAACTATGCAGGGAAATTCTATCAAACTTTTAAGAAAGAGACAACTCTAATACTGTTATACATGTTCTGGTTGTATAGATAAAGGAGGGAAATGTGCAAATTCCTTTTTAAAAATTATTTTTAGTTTATTTGTATCAGTGTTTTGCCTGCATGTGTATAAGTCCACCACATGCATTCAGTACCCACAGAGGCCAGAAGAGGATGTCATATCCTCCTGGGACTGGAGTTACAGATGGTTGTTAGCTGCCATGTGAGTACTAGAGGCCAAACCTGGGTGTTCTGGAACAGCAGCATGTGTTGTTCTTAACCAGCACTTCCTTTTTTTTTTTTTTTTTTTTTCGGCTTTTTGAAATATGGTCTCCCTATATATAGCCCCAGCTTGCCTGAAACTCACAATATAGACTAGGCTGGCCACAATTTCCCAGAGATCTGCCCACCTCCTGAGTGCTGGGATTAAAGATGTGGGTTACTGTATCCGCCCCCCCTTTTTATCTTTTTTTTAAAGGAGCATAATATATCAAATGTAACAAGATGGCCTTTCACTACTGTGTGTTCTTTGTAGTCCCAACTGTTCATTCAGGTGGCTGAGGCAGGAGAATCACTTGAGCTCAGAAGTTTGAGATAAGCCTGAGAAACAATAGTAAGTCTTGGTCACCACAAAGTGTAAAAGTAAAATACAATAACTTTCAGGCCTATTTAATTTCTGGATGTCAGTGCACAATCCTAAATAACACAATAATATGGAGAGCTTTATAGCACATTAAGAGGCTAAAACCAAGGCTGGGCATGAGGGTGCATACTTTTAATCCCAGCATGGGGGGTAGGAGGTGGCAGAGTAGGAGGGCTCCAGGCCAGCCTGGTGTACATAGCTAGTTCTAGGCCAGGCTGAGCAACATGGTGAGACTCTGTTATGAACAAAACAAGAAGTTAATATCATGATTGAATAAGGTTTATTTTAGGCAGCAAAAGTGGGGGTATTCAAAGTTATGGTAAGCCATATAATTTCAATCTTCATGTCAATAGATCGAAAGAAATCAATGGTATAATCACTTCCATAGTTGCTCAAGGGGCATTTTGGTAAAATCCAACATTGTTCTGACTTCAAACTAAGTAGAAGCAGGTAGAGGCTTCACCTTTTTACTCTTTTGACTTAACATTGCTTTACATGTTCTAGTTTATGTAGTTGGGCAATAATGAATGGGAAAGAAGAACATAAATTGTATCATTTAAGGATGGTGTGTTCTAGAAGAACATCAAGTGTGGATAGTAAAAGAAGGCAGTAGAGTCTAGTGCAGTGCTGCATGCTTTGATTCCAGCATGCAGGAGGGGAGGAGGCAGGAGGATCATGAGTTTGTGGCCAGTTTGGGCCACATAGCAGGACCCCCCCCCTTTTTTTTTAAACAGTGAAAGCATAAACATACACATGTTAGAAAGAGTTTGAGCATGTGCTAGATATAATCAAAATGAGTTCAAGGAAGAAATCACATTCACAAATGAAAAAAAATTTTTTTTGAGACAATCTCATTGTGTTGCCCTGGCTCTTCTCAGACTTGGAGGTTCAACCAAACTTTTTAGCTCAGCCTCCTGAGTAGCAAGGTATTGTACCACCAGGTCCAGTTAGGAAGTGTAAATCTATGAAGAAAAAGAATTCTATTCAGTGAGCTGGGAGTGGCTCAGTGGGTAAAGTACTTTTTGTACCAGCATGAGGACCTGAGTTTGGATCCCCAGCATCTGTAAAAGCCAGGTACTGGTTGGGGGAGAGGTGGCTCTTGGGGGCTTGCTGGCCAGCTAGTCTTGCTGAATTGTTGAGGTCCAGGTTCAGTGAGAGACCCTGCCTCAAAGAAATAAAGATAGGCAGTAATAATGAAGATATCTGACATCAACCTCTGGCCTCCACATGTGTACATTCAGGCCAGTGTCACCCCCCTCCCACACACACACACACACAGATATACCATACATTTGCATATATAATGCACACAATTCTTCAGAGAGACATAAAACAAATCTAGAAAGACATACTGGTGATTAGCAAGGATGACTATTATAGAGCCTACTTCTTTTCCCCAAACATAAATTAAACATGAACCAAGAAAAATAACCATAGTTTGCGGAACCAGAAATGTAATAGTAATATCTGAAATATTTCTGACCCAGAGATTAAAACTTTAAACAAGGAATTACTGATGTGTGAGTAGGCAGAGCAATGGAATATATTAGAATTCCCCCAAAAGATCCTAATAGTTGAGGAATTGGGGGGGGGGCGGTGTTCTTTTTAAGATGATCTCCCTGTGGCGCCAGCTGGCCTGGAACTTACAGTGTAGACCAGGCTGGCCTTGAACTCAGAGAGATCCACCTGCCTCTGCCTCCTGGATGCTGGGATTAAAGGTGTGTACCACCACACCTGGGTTATTCAAAGAAGCTGTGTGTGTGTGTGTGTGTGTGTGTGTGTGTGTGTGTGTGCCCGGCAGTTCAGGCCTTTAATCCTAGATACTCAGAAGACCAGTCTGGCTATTTTACCAAGACCTTTTATCAAAATAAAATGGTAAAAAAGGCTGGGGATATAGCTTAGTGATAGACCACTTCCTTTAGCATATGTGAGGCCCTGGGTTCTATCCTCAGTACTAACAAAGAAACAAAACAAAACAAAAATAACTACTACAACAAAAATGTTAGTGAGGTTTTGGGGAAGCAAGCATTGTGGTTAAAGTTCTAAAGAGAGAGCTTTAGAAATGGTTGTCAGAAATTGTGTATGAATATTGCATTTGTTGCTTTAACTTATGTTTCTGGGACTATATCCCATGTTATATATTAATGATGAGTATAATGGCAGGTACTGTATTCCACACATCTTTGTGCTCTAGTTATTTATGTATGTACACAATCTTACTTAGTCCTGGTAATAACCTATTAGAGTCCAAGCACTTTGCAGATGAGAACTTGAGGCACCATAGAGGTGACTTACATTGTACAAGGTTGTGAGCTTGCAAATGGTTGAGGAATTATCCTTGGCTGATTTGGCCTAGGTCCCTTAGTCTCCACACTTCCTATAATAGCAGTATGTCACAGAAGAAGCAGGGAGAACCCTGATCGTCAATAAAGGCTGGTTTGGCTAACTTAGATGCCCGTTCAGTGGAAAAGCCTACAGCTCTTAAAATGGAGGCCCTTGTATGTGCTACATTTTCTCAACTTTAAGACTCACCATTATAGATTCTTAACACCTTAGATTAGGGTCATTGTACCATCAATAGCATCTAACAATTATCATTAGTAGCCTTATATTTCTTAGTAGTACCTTTATTACTAGTTCACTTTAGATTCAATTAAGTATAGTATATTGGGTGCTTTTTGTTTTTAAGAACTTTTCTGTATGTAACTTTCCAAATTACTGATGGCTCAGGACCCAGAAAAATGTTATTTAGAAGTTATGAAAGGCTAGCTGTAACATTTTTGTGCTGATTTTCCGCCCCCCTCCTCCCCCCCCTTGCTTAACAGGGACTTCTCCACGGCGTTCTTCAACAGTATCCCACTCTCGGGCTCCCTGGCAGGCACCATGCTCTCCTCTCCTAGTGGTCAGCAGCTACTGCCACTGGACTCCAGTACTCCCTCCTTCAGCACCTCGAAGCCTTGCACAGAACCAGTGGCAGCCACTGGTGCCAGGCCTACAGGCGAGTCTGTCAGTAAGGACAGGTTAGTGGGCACCAAGGTTTGGTCATGGCCCCGGGGAAAGCTCAGGTTTGGGACATGGTTCCAGGGATAAAGAATTTCATTCTATTTTTACTTCATAGCCACTTGACTTAAAAAGGAAAAAAAAATGCTTGATCTGAAATGAGAGTTTTCTTAGAAGGGAGGACTTGTTTAGGTGAGTCTGTAGGCTGTATGGATTTCATAGAGAAACTGACTGGGGATAAGGCCACAAAGGTGTAGGGACCTGCCAGTGGGATAACTACCTGCTACACACAACCCCACTTTCTGTCAGATGTACAGTGGAGATGGCCTGACATTCCTGGCTTTGGGCTCCACTGTGTTATGAGTCTCATGATTCATCCCTGGCAGGGTGCTCATGTGAGCATGTGGATTTCCCATCCATCACACTTAGAATCAGATTCACTAAGAGAGCCCATGTTGTCACTGTCCATCATACCTGGTCAGAAAGGACTGTGAGAGAGTGAGAACTGGGATTGAATGTTTGCTACACACCTAGTCTGGGATATACCATAGCATCCAGGCACCTATAGGGCACTGATTGGCAGATGCTTTTCCTCTGATAGGGAAGAGGCAGCCACAGAGTTGCAGGGTAGCTCCTGTGGCCTTTTGGGAGAAAGGGCTATCTATCCATTGGGGGATTAGTGAGCAGGTTCCATTGAGGCTTATTAGAAAGAGCTCCTCCCAAAGCCCATACAAGACAACCAGGGGGGAGAAGGTTAGGGAGCAGGGACAATGGCAAAAACAGAGTTCTGAGGCCCTTAGAAGGGATGGAGAGAGGGGAGAAAGGCTGGGTGCCTATTCTGAATGAGGTAGCCTGGGATTTTCTCAGAGGGGAGACACAGAAGGCTTTGGGACTTGCATTTTAGGAAGATGCCAATAAACAGTAGTGCTCAAATTTAGATATCATCTACCCACAACTGATACATGAAAGTGTTTCTTTGTTAGTGGAATGAGTTTTGTTTTATTGTGGCCTCCTGCCTCTGGGCTCTGGCATGAAGGCTGTGATGGCACAATAAACATCAATTGTTATTGCTCTTAGGAAACCACAAGTGAGGATCAGAGAGGAGGAGACAGTTTAGCAAGGTAGTCAGGAAGCAAAATGAAGGGTGTTGGGAAGGACAGGTGCCACCAGAGCTGAGCAATGTTTTGTGGGTTGACACTAGAGATCATGGAAGAAGAAAACAGTGACATCCAGGATGACTGCTGGGCGTCTGATATGGGTTCTTGGCAAATGGAGGTACCGGTGTTACCTGCATGAGGTAAAGCTAAGGCCTAGGGGCTTTGGCCCAGAAGTTGGGGTTGGGCTTGAGCAGGAGGAAAGCTGGATAAGCTATTTTATGGGCTTTCTTTCCCCAAAGTGCTAAGAATTTGTTATCATTCTCGTGAGAGATTGGTGAGGCTACTTAGGACAGAGGGGACTAAGCTGAAAATGAAGGACAGGAACAGGCCATGACTCCATAACCCCAGTGGTAGCTTTCCTCCCTAGAGCCACTGTGGAAGTGGAAAAGCTAGTGGTCAAATCATTTTGGGTAGATATGGTATATTTAGGTTATGGAGGCCCAGGAAGGATATGGCCTACCTCCAAAAGCTGTCAGAACAATGGAGACTGAATGCATTTGCTCTTGAATATCTTAGTCAGACTTCTAGAATTTTAATGTGTGAACTTTTGAAGTTTTCTTCTATTTAGAGAAAGTGGTTTGATGTTTTTCCTTTAGTTAAGCTTCAAGTTCTGTTATTCCTAGACCTTCAGATTTAGGGATTGTATTTAATGTACCTCCCATCTTCATTCCCCAGTATGAATGCTACCTCTGCTCCTGCTGCATTGTCACCCTCCGTATTAACAACCCCATCCAAGATTGAACCCATGAAAGCATTTGACTCTCGATTCACAGAGCGATCCAAAGCCACACCAGGTGCTCCTTCCTTGATCAGTGTGACTCCTACAGCTGTTGAAAGGTAAGTGGTAGATGCAATACTTCCCCAGATCTCCCACCATGCAGCTTGGCTCCCGCAGAAGAGTAAGAAGAAGAAAAAAAAAAAAAAAAACTGGCATCTCTAAAACATGGCAGAGAAATTAGGATGTCACACATAACAATAATTAAAGAGGAGGTCACAAAATTGAGAGGGCCTGGGAGATGAGGGTGGGTTGGAAAAGGGAGGGGTGGAAATAATGCAAATACAGAACTCATGGATGAAATTATCAAAAAAAAAAAAAAAAAAAAAAGTTCAACTGTTAGCTTGTCCTAGGGTTAAAAATCTTGTGGAATTTTGGGTCAGTGTAATAGAACTGTCATCTCCAAATCATTAAATGGGCATAAAAAGTTATTCTGTTCTTGTTAACATCTGGAGGCACTTGGCAAAGATGCAAATCTACCAAGTATTTACAGAGGTAAAGTAGTACCTAGATAACCATAGATAAACCATCACCTAGATGAATTTTGGATTGAACATAATAAAACATAGGAAGCAATCCATCTTTACATGGTAAAGCATGTCTGTCATCCCAGAACGCTGGAAGCAGAGACAGAAGGGTAATGGAGGTAGGGTGAGCAAGGAGAGAGAGAATGAGGGGAGTTCCATTTCTTACAAATGGCAGGAACATAGTGACATGAGATTTAGGTTTTGATAATTCTAATCAGAGAATTGTCAGAAGGAGACTGTAAAATATGCTTAAATCTTGAAAGATACAATTAACATTCTATTTTGCATATAAAAGCTAGGTCAGTACAGATCAAAGAAACTACATATAAGAACTAAAATTATAAAACTCTTGAAAAGAAAATAAATGAACCTATATGGCCTTAGATTAGACAACTGTTTTTCTTAGATTTGATATTAAGTAATAAAAAAATAGATTACTGAAATGCTATCAAAATTTAAAAATTATACTTTCTAGGGAATACACACAACTTGCAGGAAAACCCTAAGGATATGCTGTGGGGTAGTTGTTGAGAGGGAGTTAACTGGCTTACTTTTTTTTTTTTCTTTTTGAGACAGGGTCTCCCTTTAGTCCCAGCTGGCCTGGAGCTCCTTATTAAAGCAGGCTGGCCTTGAACTCACAGAGATCAGCCTGCCTCTGCCTCCGGAGTGCTGGGATTAAAGTTGTGCACCACTGTGCCTGGCCAGCAGGCTTACTTTTGAAGGTCCTAGAAAATGTTTCGAAAATGAAGTATTGAAGTGAATGAATTAATTTGCTGACCTGAGAGAACAGCAAAGCACTGGAGATAGAAAGACCTTCTGCTCTCCATGAGTTCCATCATGTTTCCCTTGTGGGTTTAATGGCCACTCACCATTTCCTTGGGTAGAGTACTTCCCAACTGAGAAGCTTGAATCAGCTCTTGGAGGCAGTTTTCCCAGAGTTCTAGTGCTATCAGGATGGGTCTCTTCAGTACCTGTATCCCAAGGTCTCACAAGACCTTCCAGCTGTACTGAACCAATGAGGTATCATTAAATTTGCTGGGTATACATTTAAAAGTGGTAGTGAGACAGCATTATTCATTCATTTGGGGATGAGATTCCTGCTTCTGAGACAAGAGTGGCTCCCATGCTAAATTCCTTCCTTCCTTCCTTCCTAACTTCCTTCCTTCCTTCCTTCCTTCCTCCCTCCCTCCCTCCCTCCCTCCCTCCCTCCCTCCCTCCCTCCCTCTCTCCCTCCCTCCCTCTCATTTGTTTATTTAGATTTATTTATTCATTTATTTATTTATTGGTATGCATGTGCCATAGTGCTTTTGTATGGAGGTCAGAAGATAGCAACTTGTAGGAGTTGGCTCTCTTTCTACCATCTAGGTCCTAGGGATCCAACTCAAGACACCAAACTCAGAGCTGGGCATGGTGGTACATGCTTTTAATCCCATCCCTTGGGGGGCAGAGGCAGGTAGATCTCTGTGAGTTCAAGGCCAGCCTAGTCTACATAGTGGGTGCTAAATTCTAAAACAAAATTGGTTGGGAAATGGAATTTTCTTATTCCAGTTATCTTGGAATGACTGGTTCTTGCACTGGTTCTCGGTGAAAGCCAGGAGGGCTTTCAAAACACTCATCAGCTGAGGGTCCATTGTCACTCAGTGGTTAGGAACTCAACACCTTGTAACCAAATCCTTGTTTCCTGCTTCTTGGTAAGGTGATCTTGAGACAGTACTTTTACGTGTGTGTGGAGATGGGATGAAATTTAGGGGTATGTAAGCTATAAAAGCTTCATAATTAATTTTTGTGTTTTGTTGAGATGGGGTCTTGGGATGTAGCTTAGGTTGGACTTTAACTCAGTCTTTTTTTTTTTTTTAATTTTTTTTATTTCTGTATGTGTATGAATGTACTGTCTGCATACAGGTCTGTGCACCTGTGTCGTGCAATGCCTCGGAGGTCAGAAGAGGGTGTTGGATTCCCCTGAAACTGGAGTTCTCCTGGAATTGGAGTTTCAGACGGTTCTCGGCCACCATGTGGGTGCTGGGGATTGAACCCAGGTCCTCCGCTAGGCCATCTCTCCAGCCCCTTTAACTCAGTCTTAAGAGCTTCAGCCTTCTGAGGTCTAGGATTATAAGAGTGTGTCAACACTCACTCTGATTTTTATTCTTTTAAATAGCCAAGATATGTCCTGTATGTTTATGTGTACATGTTCATGTATGTGAGGGTGTATATGTGTGTTTGTATATATGAAGATGCCCTGTGTGTGCATATGCATATGGAGACCAGATGTCAACCTTGAATGTTGTTCCTCAGGAGTCATTTACTTTCTTTTTTTTCTTTTTTCTTTTTCCATTGCTTTCATTTTTTGAGGTAGGGATTCTCAGTGGGATCTGGGGCTTGCTGACTGTAAGCAGACCCCAGGATTCTACCTGTCTCAGTATTCCCTAGTGTTGAGATTACATGTCACCATGTCTTTTTCTTTTTTCTTTTTTTTTTTTTTTTAATTGGGTGCTGTGGATTCAAATTCAGGTCTCCATGCTTACAAGCACTTTATCAACTACACTGTCTCCATATCTCTAGAATGTGGTCTATCTCAGTGACTACCCATGTCAGGCTGAGAAGAATGTGTAATGTGCTATTGTTAGAAAAAATATTTTTTAAACATCACATTGAATGTTGGTATTATTCAACTTACTGTCCGTACCGATTTTCTGTCTGCTGGATCTTTTAGTTTCATTAAGAGGGGTATTGAAGGGCTGGAGAGATGGCCTCGTGGTTAAGAGCGCTGACCGCTCTTGCAGAGGACCCGGGTTCGATCCCCAGCACCCACATGGCGGCCAGGAACTGTCTGAAACTCCAATTCCGAGAGAGCTCCAGTTCCAGGGGAATCCGACACCCTCTTCTGACCTCCACGGCATTGCACGACACAGGTGCACAGACTTGCATGCAGACAGTACATTCATACACATACAGAAATAAATAAAATTAAAAAAAAAAAGGGGGTATTGAAGTCTCCAACGTTTTTTGGGGGGGTCAAACTTTTTTTTTTTTTTTTTTTTTTTGTCTTTTTGAGACAGGGTCTCCCTGTAGCCCCATCTGTCCTGGAACTCGCTCTGTAGACCAGGCTGGCCTTGAACTCACAAAGATCCACCTGCCCCTGCCTCTCAAGTGCTAGAATTAAAGGCGTGTACCACTACTCCCAGCTGAAGTCTCCAACTTTAAATCTATTTTTCCAGTTTTATCACTTTTGCTACACACACACACACACACACTGAAGATTGTTTTCTCTTAGAGAATATGTAACACTCCACTTTATCTTTCTAATTTCTCTTGCTCTGATAACTTACTTGGTCTGAAATTAATATAGCTACTCCAGCTGTTTTCGTTTTTTGGAATTAGAATGGTGTGTTTTTCTATCTCAGTAGTTGTGGAGTTTTTTGTTTTATTTATTTGCCTTTTTTTTTTTTTTTTTTTTTTTTTTTTTTGTTTTGAGACAGGGTCTCCCTTTAGTCTCAGCTGGCCTAGAGCTCGCTCTGTAGACCAGGCTGGCCTTGAACTCAGAGATCTGCCCACCTCTGCCTCCTGAGTTCTGGGATCAAAGGTGTGCGCTACCATACCTGGCTATTTGCTTATTTTTTATTTATTTTTATTTTATATGTATGAGTGTTTTACCTGCATGTGTGTATGTACACCACTTGCACTGAATACTTGGAGGACAGAAGAGAGTGTCAGATCCCCTGGTACTGGAGTTATGGACAGTTGTTAGCCACCATGTGGGTGCTGGGAACTGAACCCAGGTCTTTTGCAAGAGCAACTAGTGTTCCTAATCACTGAACCATCTCTGTAGCCTCTTTTTGTTTGTTTTTTAATTAACATATTACACATGAGTTTCATTATGATATTTTCATACATGTATGTGTGGGGGGGGGAGTAGTTTTGAGACAGAGTCTCCCTCTAGCCCCAGCTGGCCTGTAGACCAGGCTGGCCTTGAACTCACAGAGATTCGCCTGTCTTTGCCTCCCAAGTGCTGGGATTAAAGGCGTGCTCCACCAGCACCTGGCTACGTAGTATATTTTGATCATATTCATCTCCATTAATTTCTTTTGTCCTACCCCACTCCTGCTAATTCCCTTCTTTGTAACTAGTCTCCCTTCTACTTTCATTTTGTGTGTGTGTGTGTGTGTGTGTGTGTGAGAGAGAGAGAGAGAGAGAGAGAGAGAGAGAGAGAGAGAGAGTGTGTGTGTGTCCCAATGAATTTATTTAAGGTTGTTTACCAGGGTGAGAGATTATAGCAGTATGGTCCTTTTACTCATTGGGTACATTACTGAAGAAAATGTCTTTCCCCTAGCAACCATTAACTACCTATAGATTTGCTCAGAAGGATGGAACCTCATGAATGGTCTTATGGAGCTTATCATTGCTGCACTGAGTTCAAGAATGCCACAGCCACATCATGCTTGGATGACAAGAGTTCTTACTAGAATTCTGGTTTTTACAATTGTTTCTACCTTAAGCTGTTGAGGATGTGATTTAGCTGCTCACTTATGATTGAACATTCATGGTATTCTTAGTACTTTGACCAGTTAGAGTCTCTGACTGCTGCCCACTGCAAAAAGAAGCTTCTCTGACTAAAATGGTGACAGCAGCAATAATCTGTGAGCATAAACTATTTATTTAAAAGATAACTTGATAGGCACATCATGTCCAGTTAGCAAAAAACAGCTATAGCTTCTACAGTAGTGCCTATGATCTCCCCAAAAGTATGGGCTTTTGAATAGGTTTACAGTACCAGACATGAGTTACTTCCTGGGAGTGTGCCTCAATTCCAATCAAACAATAGCTAGTTACCCAGTTAACAGATTTGCTACTACTACACCAATAGGTACAGCTTGCCTGACTAGTCAGTATATATGTAGCATGTAAGGTCCACAGCTGGATAAAACTGTTGTCAATTCAACCCCATCAGTCTACATAGCACCCTCTGGCACTATGAGTAAGGAAGAAGCTTCTATCTCAATGTTAGTATGAATGTAGACTGGTACAGCTACCACTAGACATATACCTAGATATATAATAAATAAGTAAAGTAATAATAGTAATAAAAGAAAAAAAGAGACTACTTTGTGGTTCTATCTTGTCCAAGTCAGAATGGCTATCAAGAAAACATGACAAAATGCCGGTGGTTTCTATATATCTTCAGAATGTGTGGTGTCTTCAGCAATAGGGCCTTACCATCTATTTCTGGTGGGCAGTCAACCTTAGTAGCAGTTGCCTGTATTGTTTTGGGGCCTTCAAGAGCTTCCTGACCAATGGTTTATAAGGAGATAGCCCATCCCTGGCATGAATATTTTTATTTAATAACCTGCAGCTTCTGGGAACAATTTTACCTACTGCCACAGGTAATCTGAATTCAAACTCTTCCTCTTTATTAACTTATGAAGTGTAAGATCTCTTTATGACCTTTTCATATACCCTTGGGCTTTGATTGATCCTACCTCCTCTTTTCTCTTTCCATCTTTCTGTCCTTCTTGCTTAAATCTTTCCATCCCCCAAATTCCCCCTTCCACTTCATATCACATGTTTTCTGCTACCCTCCTCCCATTATTAAGCCTCTTTTTTCTCCTTTCATGGTCCCCTTTCTAGTTTTCTGGACTCTACACACACTCATTCTTACATGAATGCATATATATAAAAGTTAGCTTGTAAGCTTTGCATGTGATACAGAGCATGTGGTATTTGTCTGTTTGGGTTACCTCACTGAATATATTTCAGTTCTACCCATTTTCTTGCAAACTTCATAATTTCAATATTCCTTTTTTTTTTATTTTATTTATTTCTTATGTGTATGAATGTACTATCTGCATGCAGGTCTGTGCACCCGTGTCGTGCAATGCCATGGAGGTCAGAAGAGGGCGTCGGATTCCCCTGGAACTGGAGTTCTCCTGGAATTGGAGTTTCAGACAGTTCTCTGCCGCCATGTGGGTGCTGGGGATCGAACCTGGGTCCTCTGTAAGAGTGGTGGGCGCTAGGCCATCTCTCCAGCCCAATTTCAATATTCTTTATAGCTGAATAAAATTCCATTTATTTATTTGTATGTGTAACATTTTCATTATACATTTTTCTGTTGATGGATATCTAGGTTGGTCCCATTTTCTTGCTATTACAGAGCAGCAGTAAACATGAATGTACAAGTCTCTGTAGTACAATATAGAATCCTTTTGCTCTATGCCTAAGAGTAGTATAGCTGGGTTACGTGGTAGTTCTATTTTTATTTTTTTGAGAAACCTCCACACTGATTTTCATAGTGGCTATATGAAAATACAGTTTATAGTCATAGTAACAGTGAATTAGGGTTCCCTTTTCAACAATCTTACCAGCATTTTGTCATTTGCTTTCTTGATAGCCATTGTGACTGGAGTTAGGTGGAATCTTAAAGCAGGTTTTTTTTTTATTTTTTTATTTTATTACAGTTTGTGTGTGTGCACGTTCTTGCAAGACTGTAGACCACATGTGGAGGTCAGACAACAACCTGTGGGAGTCAGGATTTTTCCTTCTACCATGTGAGTTTCAGGGATTGAATTTAGGTGGTCAAGTTTGGTAGCAAGTCTTTTTACCTGCTTAACTTTCTCACTATCCCAGGTCTAGTAGAAGTTTACAGTGAATCTATCTGGGCTTGGACTTTAGTTGGGAGATTTTTTTTTTTTTAATTACTTCTTCCATTTCATTGCTTGTTATTGATCTGTGTAAATTATTTAATTCATCCTGGCTTAACTTGGTAGGTCATATGCATCTAGAAATATGTCCACTTCTTTTGGATTTTCCAATTTAGTAGAATATAAGTTTTTGAGATATGTCCTAATGACTTTCTGGATTTCCTTGGTATCTGTTGTAAAGGCTGTCTTTTCATTTCTAATTTTAGTAATTGGCTGTACTTTCTATTTAGTTTAGCTAATCTGGGTTATCTTTCAGAGAACTGTTTTATTGATTATGTGTAGGGTTGTTTTTTTTAAATTATTTTTGTCTTCTGATATGGGATCTTGCTTGTTGCTATTTTTTCCAAGGCCCTAAAGTGCATTGTTATTTATTTGAAGTTCCTCTTTATTATTTATTACTTTTATTTTATGTGTATGAGTGTATTGCCTCTTATAAACTTCCCTCTTAGGACTACTTTCATTATATCCTATTGTTTTTAGTGTCGTGTTTTCATTTTCATTCATTTCTGTAAATTTTATTAAAATATTTATTTTTATTTTATGTGTATGCCTGCATGTGTGTTGTCCCATGGAGGACAGAGAAGGCATCAGATCCCCTAGAATTGGAGTTAAGGACAGTTGTTAGTTGTCATGTGGGTACTAAGATTCAAACCCTGGTCTCTGCAAGAACAGCCAGTGTTAACTGCTGAACCATCTCTCCACCCCCAGTTCTATGAATTCTTTATTTCTTTCTTGATTTCTTCATTTTGTTTTGTTAGTATAACTCAGCAAAATAAAATTCTGAGTTTTTTGTTGTTGTTGTATGTTGTTTCAAACATACATCAAAAAGGCCAAAACAAACAACTTCATAGGAAAATAAAAGGAAAAAAAAAAGAAACCTTATATCTTTGGCCTTTTAAACTATCTCATAACAAACTACTTATACTACAGCTAAGTATATACACAAAAAATATTACTGGAAACCGGGCATGGTGGCGCACCCCTTTAATCCTAGCACTTGGGAGGCAGAGGCACATGGATCTTTGTGAGTTCAAGTCCAGCCTGGTCTACAGAGTGAGTTCCAGGACAACTGGGGCTACAGGGAGACCCTGTCTCAAAAAGACCAAAACTCTATTATATATCTATATTATATATATATATATATATATATTTTTTTTTTTTTTTAAACCGGAATGCTCAGAATAATTTTTTTTTGTTCTTTTTGTGTGTGTGTGTTTGCATTTCTTTACAAGTTTTTTTTTTCTCCTTCAAGATTTTAATAAACACTGTCATACTACATACCACAAAGTCAGAAATAGGACTGAGCGCCGGGCATGGTGATGTACGCCTTTAATTGTAGCGCTTGGGAGGCAGAGGCAGGTGGATCTTTGTGAGTTCAAGGCCAGCTTGGTCTACAGAGCGAGTTCCAGGACAGCTGGGGCTACAGGGATACTCTCTCTCAAAAAGACCAAAAAACAAAAGTAGGGCAGAGAAGATTCTGAAGGCTTCCCATTATTAAAATTGGCTGACCCCAACAATAGGTACCAACTGTAAAATATAAATGAGGACAGATTTTCCTTCAAAGTACTGTTAAAAAAAAGCAGGACCTTGGAAGGTTTGGTTCTTCTCTCCTCCCTGTTGCAAATTCACACTGTAGTTTTGGTGGGGTAGTGGAAAGTACATGTCATCTGTGGGCAGGTTGGATGGGTGGGCCTGCCTCTCTACTGGAATGTGACCACAGGAGGTGGGGCCTGAATAGGTCACAGTGGCTTTTAAGTTAAACTTTTCCATTTTTGCTGGCTAGTTGTCCTCATTGGTCTTCTGCCTCTTGGTATGAGCTTCATCATCTTCATTGTCTTCGGCTGTCTACTTCCCATAGCTTCCTCAGTCTTCTCTTCCCCTCCTTCTTCACTCCTTCCTCACTATTACTTTCCTCTTCATCTCCCTCAGTGTCCTGTTTTCCATTTTCCTCATTAGCATCCTGATTGGTAGGTGCATCTCTTCCATTCTCTGTCTCTTCCACACTTCCTTCTTCTCCTTCAAGTCCTTGGTAGCAGTCCACTGGTGTCCACTGTATATCTGACATGGTGGGACACTCTGGTAATCAATGCAATGGATGAAATAGAGAGTGAGAGTTCCAGGACTCTGCTGAGAATGCTGTTGGAGGAGACAATCAGGAGCCTGACTGGAAATAATGCAAAGATAGCCCAATTTTAAGGAATTTGATAGTAAGATAGGAAGTCTGTGTCCATGCCTTATACAGAAGAACTGCTCATTAAGATAAATATTCTTGCTGGGCGTGGTGGCACATGCCTTTAATCCTAGCACTTGGGAGGCAGAGGCAGGCGGATCTCTGTGAGTTCAAGGGCAGCCTGGTCTACAGAGTGAGTTCCAGGACAGCTGGGGCTACAGGGAGACCCTGTCTCGAAAAGACAAAAAAAAAAACGATAAATATTCTTTGGGGCTGGAGAGATGATTCAGCAGTTAAGACCACTGAGTGCTCTTGCAGAGGACCTAGGTTGATTCCCAGCATCATCTGTAACTCCAGTTCCAGGGGAATCTGATGCCCTCTTTTGATCTCTGCAAGCATTGCATGACACAGGTATGCTTACATACATTCAGTCGATATTTTCCAACACAATAAAAATGCCAACTGCTTTGTAGCAGTTCTCTGAAAGATAAACCAGTGGTATTGCACTGCCTTAGATATTGATAGGTTGACAGCCACAAAAGTATATACAAACTGAAAATGTAAATCATGTACAAATAAATTTTGTTTTTTAATGTGTAAGAGTAGTTTGCCAGCATATATGTAAATACACCTATGTCATGCAGTGCCTACAAAGTTCAAAAGGGGGTGTCATATCCCCTAGAACTAGTTACTGACAGCTATTAGCCATGTGGGTATAGGGGATTGACTGAACCATCTCTTTGGCCCCTCGTTTTAATTTTTAATTTAAGTATATATGGGAGAGGGAGCAGTGTGTGCAGTGCCCATGGTGGTCAGAAGATGGCCCTGGATCCCTAGAACTGGAGCTACGGGTGGTTGTGAGTTGTAGATGCTGGAAATTGAAATTAAAGTCCTGTGCAGGAGCAGCACAGCATTCTTAACCACTAAGCCATCTCTCCAGTCCTGCAAATAATTTAAGTAATTAGAACTTACTTGAGGTCACTCACCATGGCCACAAACTTAGAGCGATCCTTGTGCCTTAGCTTTCTACGTGCTGGGAATCTAGAGGATGGCACTTGTAAGTACTACAGTATCTTTAACCCTAACTGTATGGAATGAAGATAAAGAAAAATAGGGAAATCCTAAATTATTCAGTGATTTACAAAACATGATACAGAAATGCCTTGGTGATATATTCAAAAGTATACTCAGGGCATGGAGATAAAAGCAAGTGGATCTCCTTGAGATCTGATAGCTTTAGGGAGCCAGTAGTTGACCCATTTGTCATTTAATGGTGTTCTGTTAATTTCAGTTTTCCTGAAATTTGTTAAAACCTGCTTTTTGTCCTACTGTGTGATCTGTTCAGTGAAAGTTCCACAGGTTGCTGAGAAGAAGCTATTCTGTAGGTGTTCTAGTTTCATTTCTTTTAAAAAACATTTTTAGTTTAGTTTTATGTGTACACATGTAAGCTCACCTGTGTTGTGCATTGCCTGTGGAGGACAGAAGGTGTGTGATCCCCTGGATCTAGAGTTATGGACAGTTGTTAGCCAACGTAGGTGCTGAGATTCAAACTCAGGTCTTCTGCAAGAACAATCAGTGCTCTTAACCACTCTGACCCATCTCTCCAACCCTTAGTTTCATTTCTGTTACTGTCACAAATACTCTGAGAAAAAGTAGCATAGAGGAGAGTTTATTTGGCTTAGAGTTCTAAGTTACAGTCCTTTAAAAGCATGACATCCACAGTCAAGATACTTGCTGGCTTACTTTCAGCTAGCTTTTCTTCTCTAAAACTGTTCAGGAACCCCTGACTAGGGATAGGGAATGTCATCCTGTCGTCCCCCGTTGTCCCCCATCCCATCCTGGGAATGTCATCCTGTCATCCCCCGTCTTCCCCTGTCCCTTCCCCCGTCCCCCGTCCCCCGTCCCATCCTCCCCTCCCATCGCACCATGGGCTGGGTCTTCATATCCAATTATATAGATAATTCCTCATTAAAATTCCTTTCCCAGGTGATTCTAGGTTGCGTCAGGTTGTCAGTTACAGCTAACCACTACAATGTTGTTTACATGGAATATTCTCTAGATGTTGCTTAGGTCTGTTTGAACTATGATGTCATTTAGCTCTGATGTTTCTTCATGGATTTGTTTGTTTATTTTTGGTCTGGATGCTTCTCTATTGCTGAAAGTAGGAGTGTGGAATTTACCCACTATTACCTCTGTTCTGGTTAATCTGTGACTTCACATCTGTTAGTATTTGTTTTATGAAATTGAGTGCATCTATGTTCTGTGTATCTTTAAAGTTGTAATATCCTTTGTCCTAGTTTGTCTTCCATTGCTGTGACAAAACACTCTGACCAACACAAACTTGGGGAGGAAAGGGTTTATTCAGATTACATCTCCCGGGTCACAGTTCAACACTTAGGGAGCCCAAGGCAGGAACTCAGGGCAGGAACCTGGAGGCAGGAGCTGAAGCACAGGCCATGGAGGAATGCTGTTCACTGGCTTGCTCCCCTGGCTCATGCCCAGCCCACCTTTTTATACAGTACACAACAACCTGCCCAGGGTGGCACTACTTATTGTGGGCTGGGCCCTCCCACACTGCTCGACCATCAAGACAATACTCCACAGATGTGGCCACAGGCCAATCCAATGGAGCCAATTCCCCAATTGAGGCTCCCTCAACCCAGGTGTGTCAAGTTGACACTAAAGCTATCCAGCACATCCTTTTTGTAGTTTTTTTTTGTTTGTTTGTTTTTTGTTTTTTGAGACAGCGTCTCCCTATAGCCCCATCTGGTCTGGAACTCACTCAGTAGACTTGAACTCACAGAGATGCACCTGCCTCTGCCTTCCGAGTTAATTATTTCTACTAGTATATCGTGGGTTGAAATAACATATAGTTCAATTTATTTGTGGGGGTTGTTGTTCTGAGACAGGGTCTCCCTGTAGCTTCGCCAGCCTGGAACTTGCTATGTAGACTAGGCTGGCCTTGAGCTCAGAGATCCACCTGCCTCTGCTTCCTGAGTGCTAGGATTAAAGGCGTGTGCCACCGCATCCGGCTTAAAGATGCTTCTTAGCTGCCATGTAGGTGCTGGGAATCAAACCTGGGTCTACACTCTTAACTGCTGAGCCATCACTCCAACCCTCATAGATTTTTTTTTTTAAGTTTATTTTTTTTTTTAATTTATTTTCGTATGTGTATGAATGTACTGTCTGCATGTAGGTTGGTGCACCCGTGTCGTGCAATGCCGTGGAGGTCAGAAGAGGGTGTCAGATTCCCCTGGAACTGGAGTTAAAGATGGTTGTCAGCCGCCATGTGGGTGCTGGGGATTGAACCCGGGTCCTCTCCAAGAGCAGTCGGCACTCTTAACCACTAAGCCATCTCTCCAGCCCCCTTTTTGGTCTTTTTTGAGACAGGGTCTCCCTGTGGCTCTGCCTGTCCTGGAACTCACTCTGTAGACCAGGCTGGCCTTGAACTCACAGAGATCTGCCTGCCTCTGCCTCCCAAGTGCTAGGATTAAAGGCATGTACCACCACGCCCGACCAGATTTTCTCCCCCACACAATGTTTATTGATAGATACAAGTATATAAAATCAGAGCATGAACATGATTTGATAGATTAAGTAGACTTAATTTCAATACTATAATAAGGGAACAATTCAAATCCTCACCATTTGTTTCACACCCACAAAACCACTTCAAGGTCGTTAACAATCTCTCAAATCTAATCAGTTTTGTGCAAGTAAACCATGTTTCTTTTTTATTTTTAGTTTTTATTTTTTTGAGACATGGTCTCCCTGTAGCCCCAGCTGTCCTGGAACTCACCAAAGAAGGTTCTTAGGTGTCATGTGGGGGCTGGGAATCAAACCCGGGTCCTCTGCAAAAGTAGTCAGTGCTCTTAACTGCTGAGCCATCTCTCCAGCCCCCAGTTTCTTTTTTAAAAAGGCTTGTGCACTTGCCCAGGCTCAAGGATATTGAAATCTAGCATCTAAAGCCCATTAGTAGAGGTAGAAATACAGGCAATATACCATTATGGCAACAACCATCAATTACAGGTAAGGATTTTCTGTAACAACCAAATGGATAATATAATATTGCAACGACTGAAGTATTACTGAGCGAAGTACATTTCTATAATATTCAGTGTTGCTACTCAGTTTTCTAACTTTAAACAGCCTATGATAACTGGCAGCAAAGAAGGTCCTTGCAATAGACTGCCTCTGAGAACCTATGATGTAATTATTGCATGCTGCTAATTATGCTATCTAAACATTAAAGATATTCCTAAAATATTTGATGGTAGACTATGATTAAGATATTACACTACAAAAAAAACAAAACCTTATGTTGAAGAAAACCCTTACTGATGTGCTTCTGTTTTAAATATTGTGCCCCCAAATGAAGTCCAGTAAGCACACGTCCTGTCTTGATCCCCCTGCATTGGCCTCCATGATAATGCCAAGGTAATTCAACAATGGCAGTCCATATTCTGAGGAGGCTGAATTTCCATTAGCTGGTTAATTCACAAGCTGAGTATCTCAGCAGTCCTCAATCCACATTGCAAGGCTAAAAAGTGAAAAAGCTGTATCTCATGTCTTTGAGGAGTGCCCAAAACAGTGGCATCTACAGAGCATATGCGCCTGTCTGTATCATGGCCCGCAGGGATGCCCAGACTCCCGGGTCACCAGAATGGCCGACCAGATTTTCTTAATAAGTATAAAGTAACTGTTAGATTTGGGTTTCCCAGAATTCCAAGGGAAACCCAGATGTCCACTTTGTCCACCCTGTTATAATCTAACAGTAACTACTGTTAACTTTTCTGACTGGTTTAGAGTTGAATTGTATTTTGTTGGATATTAGAGCAGTGACCACTGCTTCTTTTATAGTTCATTTGTTTGGAATCACTTTTTCCAATCCTTTCACCCCAAAGTATTGTCTGCCATTGATGGTGAAATGTGTTTCTTGAAGGCAGCAAAAAATGTTTTTAACCCAGTCTGCCTGTTTGTGTCTTTTAAATGGGAAAATTGAGACCATAAATATATTTAAAATTAGTATTGAAAAGTGTGTATTTAACACTGCTATAGGGCTTTCTGTTACTGTTTGATGTTTTTCTAATCCTTTTTTTTTTTTTTTTTTTTTTTTTTTTTTTTTNTCATACATGTTAAGTCCTGTCTTGCATCTTTTTCTCATTCTTTTATAACCTTTTCAATGCAGAAATTTACTGTTTTGGTCAGTTTTTTGAACAGGTTTTTCCTCTCTCTTTCTGTGTTCCCTTTTTTTTGTCTTTTTGAGACAGGGTCTGCTCATAGCCCCAGCTGGCCTGGAGCTCGCTCTGTAGACCAGGCTGGCATTGAACTCACAGTGATCTTCCTGCCTCTGCCTCCCAAATGCTGGGATTAAAGACATGCACCACCACGCCCTGCTTCCTTTTCTTAACTGATGTTCTAGGAGAGGTTTTTTTTGTTTTTAGTTTTTTTTTACCGTAATGTTTGTCGGTTTGTCATTCTCTTTAGTCTACAGAATTCTTTTCACTATCCTTTGTAGAGCTGGCTTACTGCTCATAAATTCCTTCAGCTTCCATTTATGTATTTGTTATTATTATTTTTGAACAGCAACTGCTTTGCTTTGTCAGATTCTTTATTTATTTATTTGTTTTGTTTTGTTTTGTTTTTGGTCTTTTTGAGACAGGGTCTCCCTGTAGCCCCAGCTTTCCTGTAGATTCTTTTTTTAAATGCTTTTATTGATGTTTTATGTATTTCAGACATCATTTCTCAGTTCAGTTTAGACATAGTCCCCTTTCCCATCCCCCCACCTGACCCCAGATCATGCATTCTGCCATAAATATCATTCTCTGCATCATTCTCTCTGTCCTTTTTTTTTTTTTTATGTTTAGGAATTCACATTTTCCTCCTTTAATTTTATATTACTCTAAAATATTAATACATACTTTCCACTCATATACAGTAATTACAAAGTCTGAAAGTAAGTGGTGGATCAATTCTAGACCCCATTAAGAGATTTACATTATAACAACATAGTTGCTTTCAGATAAATATAAATATAAATATAACACTAATGTTGTTCAGTTTGCCCTTCATCCGGGGACCTGGTGTTAGCATCCACAAATGAGGGAGACCATTTGCCACTTGTTTTTCTGGGACTGTGTTACTTCACTTAGCATAATGGCCTCAAGTTCCATCCATTTACCTGCAAAGTTCATGATGTCATCTATCTTATCATTGAGTAGTACTCCATTGTGTACATGTACCACATTTTTGTCATCCACTCGTCAGTTGGGCATTTGGGTTGGTTCCAGCTCTTCACTATTGTGAAGAGAGCTGCAATAAACATGGATGTGCGTGTATCTTTGTGGCAGAATGAGTCTTGTGTGTATATATCCAGGAGTGGTATGCTGGGTCAGGTGGTAGGCTCATTTTGAGTCTTTTAAGGGTTTTCCACACTGCTTTCAACAGTGGTTGTACAAGTTTACATTCCCACCAGCAGTGGATGAGTGTTTCCCTTTCCCCAAAGCCTCTCTAGCATTTGGTGTCTTTTGTGTTCTTTATCTTAGCCAGTCTTATCAGAGTGAGATGATATCTGAGAGTGGTTTTAATTTGCATTTCCTTAATTATCAATGATGATGAACACTTTTTTTTAAATTTATTATTTCGTATGTGTATGAATGTACTGTCTGCATGTAGGTTTGTGCACCCGTGTCGTGCAATGCACGTGGAGGTCAGAAGAGGGTCTCAGATTCCCCTGGAACTGGAGTTCTCCTGGAATTGGAGTTACAGACGGTTCTTAGCCGCCATGTGGGTGCTGGGGATTGAACCCGGGTCCTCTGCAAGAGTGTCGGTGCTCTTAACCGCTAGGCCATCTCTCTAGCCCGATGATGAACACTTTTTAAGATGTTTCTCAGCCATCTTTACTTCCTCACTGGTGAAGTCTCTGTTCAGCTCTTTACTCCATCTTTTGAGTGGATCATTTGTTTTCTTCTTTGTTTTTTGAGTAGTCTATATATTCTTGACATTAATGCTTTGTCAGATGACTCACTGGTGAAGATTCCCTCCCACTCTGTGGATTTTCTCTTCACTTCCTTGATTGTTCCATTTTACCCAAATTGATATACAGATTCAATGCAACCCCAATCAAAATCCCCATGAGCTTCTTCACAGACTTGGGGGGAAAAATCCTTAAATTCATATGGAAAAACAAAAGACCCCGAATAGCTAAAACAACCCTGAGTGAAAAATGCAACACTGGGGGATTGCTCTACCAGACTTCAAGCTATATTACAGGGCCATCATCATAAAGGCAGCCTGGTACTGGCACAAAAACAGACCCCTTGACCAATGGAACAAAACTGAAGATTCAAACTTGAGCTCATACAATTTCAGCCACCTCATATTTGACAAAGGGGCAAAAAAACCTCATTGGAGGAAGGATTGTGTCTTCAGCAAATGGTGCTGGCAAATTGGATCACCATTTGTAGAAGAATAAAATTAAACCCCTACCTCTCACTGTGTACAAAAATCAACTCCAAGTGGATCAAAGATCTTAATGTAAAACCCCTGAAACCCTGAAGGTGATAGAAAAAAAAGTTGGTAACAACCTACAAGACATAGCTGTAGGAAAAGACTTTCTAAATCAGACAGTAGCTGCACAGGAAATAAGGTCAATAGTCGACAAATGGGACCTCATTAAACTCAAAAGCTTCTGTACAGCAAAAGATGTCATATTTCTTTACCGCTGAATAGTATTCCATTGTGTAGATGTACTACATTTTTGTCATCCATTCCTCTGTTGAAGGGCATTTGGGTTGGTTCCAGCTCTTGGCTATTGTGAAGAGAGCTGCAATAAACATGGATGTGCATATATCTTTGTGGTAGGATGAGTCTTGTGGGTATATACCCAGAAGTGGTATGACTGGGTCAGGTGGTAGGCTCATTTTGAGTCTTTTAAGGGTTCTCCACACTGTTTTCCACAGTGGTCATACAAGTTTACATTCCCACCAGCAGTGACTGAGTGTTCCCCTTTCCCCACAATCTCGCCAGCATTTGGTGTCTTTTGTTTTCTTTATCTTAGCCAGTCTTATCAGAGTGAGATGATATCTGAGAGTGGTTTTAATTTGCATTTCCTTAATTATTAATGATGTTGAACACTTTTTAAGATGTTTCTCAGCCATCTTTACTTCCTCACTGGTGAAGTCTCTGTTCAACTCTTTACTCCATCTTTTGAGTAGGTCATTTGTTCTCTTATGTCTTTGTTTTTGAGTAGTTTGTATATTCTTGACGTTAATGCTCTGTCAAATGTATCGCTGGTGAAGATTTCCTCCCACTCTGTGTTTTCTCTTCACTTCCTTGATTGTTTCTTTCACTCTACAGAAGGTCTAGATTTGATTTGTAATATAATTTGATTTGTATGAAATGCACAGAGCTTCAGTAAAACATTGGCTTAAAAAAAAAAACTTTTAAGTTTGATCAGGCCCCATTTGTGGACTGTTGACCTTATTTCCTGTGCAGCTGCTGTCTGATTTAGAGTCTTTTCCTATGCCTATGTTTTGTAGGTTGTTGCCAACTTTTTCTTCTGTCACCTTCAGGGTTTCAGGTTTCACATTGAGATCTTTGATCCACTTGGAGTAGTTGATTTTTTTTTTTTTTTCGAGTTGATTTTTGTACAGGTGAGAGGCAGTGGTTTAATTTTGTTCTTCTACAAATGGTGATCCAATTTTGCCAATACTATTTGCTGAAGATGCTATCCTTCCTCCAAGGAGGTTTTCTTTGCCCCTTTGTCAAATATGAGGTGGCTGAAATTGTATGAGCTCAAGTTTGAATCTTCAGTTTTGTTCCATTGGTCAATGGGTCTATTGTTGTGCCAGTACCAGGCTGTCTTTATGATGATAGCCCTGTAATATAGCTTGAAGTCTGGTAGAGCAATCCCCCCTGTATTGTACTTTTCACTCAGGGTTGCTTTAGCTACTCAGGGCCTTTTGTTTTTCCATATGAATTTAAGGTTTTTTTTTTTTTTTTTCCAAGTCTGTGAAGAAGCTCATGGGGATTTTGATTGGGATTGCATTTGAATCTGTATATCAATTTGGATAAAATGGACATTTTTACTATATTAATTTTCCCAATCCATGAGCATGGGAGGTCTTTCCATCTTTTGATGTCATTTTCAATCTCCAGGGGTTTAAATTTTTTGTTGTAGAGATCCTTGGTATCTTTGGTTAGGTTTGTTCCTAGGTATTTTATTACTTTTGAGGCTATTGTGAGTGGGAAGGTCTTATATTCCTTCTCCACTTGTTTATTGTTGGTGTAAAGAAAGGCTACTGTTGCCGGGCGTGGTGGCGCACGCCTTTAATCCTAGCACTTGGGAGGCAGAGGCAGGCGGATCTTTGTGAGTTCAAAGCCAGCCTGGTCTACAGAATGAGTTCCAGGACAGCTGGGACTACAGGGAGACCCTGTCTCGAAAAGACAAAAAAAAAGAAAGGCTACTGTTTTTTTTTTCCAGGTTAATTTTGTATCCTGCCATTTTACTGAAACTTTTAATTGTTTCTAGAAGTTTACAGGTAGAGTTTTTAGCATCTCTTAGGTAAACTATCATATCATCTGCAAAAAGCGATAGTTTAATTTCCTCTTTTCTGATTAATACTCCTTTAATTTCCTTCTCTTGTCTTATTGCCCTAGCAAGTGCCCAAGGAATGGCGATAAGGGGCAGCCTTGCCGGGTTCCCGCCTTTAAGGGAAATGGTTCCAATTTTTCTCCATTTAGGATGATGTTGGCAGTGGGTTTGCTATATATGGCTTTGATCATGTTGAGGAATGTTCCCTTCAGTCCAATTCCCTCTAGGACTTTAAACATGAAGGGATGCTGGATCTTATCAAAGGCTTTTTCAGCATCAATTGAGATGATTGTGTGGTTTTTGTCTTTCAGTCCATTTATGTGTTTTATGATATTTATGGATTTACGCATGTGAACCATCCCTGTATCTCTGGTATGAATCCAACTTGATCATGATGGATGATCTTTTTGATGCAGCTTCCTTTTATCATGGAAATTTTTTCTTCTTCAATTATAGTCTAGATTGACAGCAATGGTTTTGTTTTGTTTTGTTTTGTTTTGTTTTGTTTTTAGAACCAAAAAGCATCATTTCAAGCCCTTCTGTCATTTAAATTTTCTGTTAAGAACTCAGGCTGGGCATCGTGGCACACGCCTTTGATTCCAGCACTTGGGAGGCATAGGCAGGTGGATCTCTATGAGTTTAAGGCCAGCCTGGTCTACATACTGAGTTCTGGGCCATCTGGAGCTACAGGGAGATCCTGTCTCAAAAATTATCCCACCCCCAATCATTAAGTTTCTCAGTATATATAAAATATAACTTTTAGTAGCCGGGCATAGTGGCACATGCCTTTAAACCCAGCACTTGGGAGGTAGAGGCAGGTACATCTCTGTGAGTTTGAGGCTAGCTTGGTCTGCATAATGAGTTCGAGGACAGCTGAAGCTACAGGAAGAAAGAAAGAAAAAGAAAATCAGTTACGGGGTTGCCTTTGTATATGATTTGGCATTCCTCTTTTGTAGCTTTCAATATACTTTGTTTTGTATATTTAATATATTTTAATTACACTATGGCATGAATATTTTCTTTTCTGTTCCTGTCTATTTAGTGTTCTGTATGCCTGCTGTACTTGGCTAGATATCTTTTCTGCTATGAATGTATCGAAAATATTTTCTACCTTTGGCATGGAATTCTTCTCCTATGCTCATAATTTGTAAAGTTGGTCTTTTCATGGTGTCCAAATATCTTGTGTGATCTATTTGTACATTTTTATTAGTTAATTGCCTTTGAGTGAATTTTTTAGTTTTTAAGCCCACATAGTCCGTCTTCCCCATTGGTCCCTTGTGTTGCTGAGGCTTTCCACTGAGTTTTTTGTTTTTTTAATTAATGTATTTATTTATTTTATGAGTAAGACTTTTGCCTACATGTATAGGCAAAAGTATGTATGTAAGTATATACATGTTATACAATGCTCATGAAGGCCAGAAGAGGGTTTCAGATCCCCTGGAACTGGAGTTGTTAGTTGACAGGTTGATGCTGGGAACTGAACCCCAGTCCTTTGCAATAGCAGCCAGTGTTCTTAACTACTGAGCCATCTCTCCAGTCCCAAGCTTTTTTTTTTTTTTTTAAATAAATCTGTTTGTCTGTTTTTGTATTTGTGTGTGCTGTGTGTTTTATGTGTATGTGGTGCTTTCATATGATGAGTATGCAGGTGCACACTGGTGTAAACATTTGGAGACCAGAATAGGATGTCAAATGTCTTCCTTTGTCACTCTTTGCCTTATTGCCTTGAGATAGGGCCTATTATTGAACTGGAAGCTTGCTGTTTTGGTTACATTGACTGGCCACCAAACTCTCAGGATCTGCCTTGTCTCTACCTCCCAATTTTGGGGTTACAGGCACATATAGCTATGCCTGACATTTAATATGGGTGCTAGGGATTCATACTTAGGTCCTCATACTTGCAGAGAAAGTACTCTTACCCACTGACCCATCTCCCCAGGGAACTCTTGCTTGGTCTTCCTGATTGGGAGGCAAGCATTTTACCAACTGAGCCATCTCCCTAGCCCCCTTGTTTACTTGTTTTATCTGAGTCTAGCCGTGCAGCTCATCTGCCAGGAACTACCCATCCTCCTGCCTTAGCCTCCTGAATGCTAAGGTTACAGATACATACCACTATACCCAGCTCCCTATAGATTTGCAACTTACAGATTGTTTTAGATGGTCCTAAACTCCTACATTCAAGAAGTATTTCAGTCTCCTAAGTTGTCAAAACTACAAATGTGTACTGCTATACCTGTTTTTATTTGTCTTATTTAATATGTGTGTGTATTTTTTTTGGGGGGGGGTCTTTTTGAGACATTGTCTCCCTATATCCCTGGAGACCAGGCTGGCCTTGAACTCATAGATATATAGCCCAGACCCTATAGGTCTGGAACTCTCTATGTAGACCAGGCTGGCCTTGAACTCTGCCTCTGCTTCCCAAGTGCCGAGATTTAAAGGCGCATGCCACCAAACTCAGCTATTGTTTGTTTAATACTTAAATATTTCCTTTCACAGAAGAAGCTTTAATAGGAAATAGAATATAATTCTTATCTTTTTCCTTTACAAGTAAGATGAAATTTTTGTTTGTGTATGGGAGGAATAGGAATGGGAGTTTGTTTTTTAAGAGAAGAAAAATTTATCTGGGCAATGTTGCAGTGTTGTCATTGCATTGTGGTAGTGTCCTGGAAGAGAACAGTTCACAGTGTGGCAGCTAGAAAGCAACGAGGTTTCAGTGATAGGTCCCTTCTCATTGCCCACCTTGTTTTTGAGATTTTTTTCTTTTTCATTTTGGATGTTATACCTACGTATGGATATTTGGTATTTATCTTAGTACTCTTTGAGCATCCTGGGTCTGTAGTTTGGTGTCTTTCATTGATTTTGGAAAATTCTTTGGTATTTTTACTATTTTTTCATTATTGTGATCGTTATCATCATTATTCTTCAACATTTTCCTTTAGAGCCATTAATGATAGCTCTTAAAATCTTAATATGCACATCTGATTCTACTGTTTGCTTTGCTTTTTGAAGCTGTGTTTTGTTTTAGTGTTGTTTTATTATTAGGTCTAATTTTTTTTATCATGACTTGTAATTTTTTGTTGATAACTAGGCATATTGTATTGGTAATTGGAAATGAAATATATAGGCTAGAAGTTCAGCTATGTTTTCTGTTTCCTGCAACTGTAGCCATTAGAAGCTTAAATTTCATATAGTGACCTTATTTTGTCCATTAAAAATTATCTTTCCACTTCCCTGCAAACTCCTCCTTGAATAGAATGTTTGTCATGATTCTCTCATTTATGTCCTGCTATGGGAGTCCTGTTGATGGATTGGTGAGGTATCAGGTAGAAGAAAGAGTCTATAATCTCATAATTAGCTTTCCTTTTTTTGTTCTTGTTGTTGGATCAGATTCCCTAGGCTTTAGTACAATCCTATCTTCTTCTACAATTATTTCTTAGCTAGGAGAATATTGGGATCTGGATTTGCCTAGTTGCCTACCCACCCTCAGTTAGGGAAGGACAGGTAGAGTAGTTTCTCTGAGGGTAGGGCAGTTTTAGAGAACAGAAGGTTCTGATCACAGTTGCTCCCCTAAAGCCACAGGGAGTTTTCTCCGTCTTTAACGACTTTAATTCTGAAAGCCTAATGGGAGTAAAAATAATGAAATGTTCGGGGACCCTCCTACCATGAGTCCTCTAACAAGTTTCAATTTTGCTAGGGTTATCAGTGTTCAAAAGTATGATTAGCACCTTTATTCTCTGATGATCTATAAAGAGTTGCTGCTTTTCAGTTTTTTAAATTTTCTTCCTATTGTTAGGTTGGAAACCTCTACTTCGTTTATCAACTTTTTGTGAAGAGCAGACTTTTAAAAAATAGAAAATGAGGCCAGGCGTGGTGGCGCACGCCTTTAATCCTAGCACTTGGGAGGCAGAGGCAGGCCTCTGCCTCCCAAGTGAGTTCAAGGCCAGCCTTGTCTACAGAATGAGTTCCAGGACAGCTGGGGCTACAGGGAGACCCTGTCTTGAAAAGACCAAAAAAAAAAGAAAATGAATGGTTTTGTAGACAGAATTACAGATGCCTTTGTTTGCAGGTTGAAAGAGCAGAACCTTGTGAAAGAGCTGAGGTCCCGGGACCTCCTGGAGAGTAGCAGTGACAGTGATGAGAAGGTCCATTTGGCTAAGCCCTCCTCTCTGTCCAAGCGGAAACTTGAGCTTGAGGTAGAGACAGTGGAAAAAAAGAAGAAAGGTCGCCCCCGGAAAGACTCTCGTCTCTTGCCCATGTCTCTGACTGTCCAGGTGAGACCCGTCGGTTGTCTTGCCTGCCCTACTCTTCTGGGAGGCCCTTGTCTGGTGAGGACTGGATTGTTAGTGATTGGCTTAGACACACATTATGCAGTATATCATGTAGGCTGTGCTCCTTCCAACCTACTTGCTGCCCAACTAGAGACTGTGAACAAACCTATTCTATGACTTTTCCTGGGGGACAAAAAGAAAGGGTTATTCACTCTAGATAGGGTACCAACAGATGAAAGAATTGATTCCATCTAAGACAAGCTTGGGGTAACTTACAGGAAGGAGCATGAGTAAGGAGAATAGGTGTCTCAGAAGCAACCTAATCACTGAAAAGTCCTACTCTAGCATAGGTGACAACTCGTGGTTGTAGACTCTAACCCATTCCCCAAGACCATGTGTAGTTGAGTGGTAGAAGTGAATGGTATCTAGAATTGCAGACAAGGGTCCAGTGACTGCTCTCCTTCCCCCAGCTTCAATGAGGGAATGTTAACAGATCCATTACTAGTACTGTAGACCCAGCCATCACAGTATTGGTTTGCTTATTTCGTTGCCATGACTGGGAGGCCAACATATTCTGTAGGTCACCACGGCAGTCTCTGCTCCATGATGGTGGGATGGTACTCAGAGGAAATAGCTACACCACAACTGGTCCCTGATGTCAGGCCCCTCATCTATCAGGTGGGGATCCCTGTAGCATTCCCTTGTGCTTTTTGCCTTCCAGAGTTAGGTGGACATGCCTTGGGAACAGGCCTAGCCTCACCTTATGTCCTTACCCCTGGATAGCTTACTTTCCCTAATCCCCCTGTAATGTTGAGGTAAGGGTCACGGATGTTTTTGGCTCTTCTAGTCTCCAGCTGCCCTGTCTGCAGAGAAGGAGGCCATGTGTCTGTCTGCACCAGCACTTGCATTGAAGCTGCCGATTCCAGGCCCCCAGAGAGCATTCACCCTCCAGGTGAGGACTGGGACCCTCTACCTACTTCCATCTAAGCACATATATTCTCTCTTCTCCCTAATGTAAGCCCTATCTTGATATGTCTTGGAGACTAGTTTCCAGTGGCTCCCTATCCCCTTCTGGAGGAATGCTGGCTGATCAAGGTAAGAGTGCTAGCTTCCTGTCCCTGCCATCATGCCTGTTTCTCTCTGTAGTTTTGCCAGGGCTGGTTTTACCATCAAATTTGGACACTAGCTCCTTCAAGACTTAGGCATCTCTTCTCCCAAGAAGCCTCCTACATCTTTACCCCTACCATTGCTAGCTCTGGCTTGGTACCCATGGCACTATGTATTTGTAGTCTATCTCAGTATCTGGTTTCTAAGAGTAGAAACTTATAACCATGAAATTATTAAGCAATATTAGAATAAATAATCCCTTATACCCAGATGCTCCCTTGCCACTTAGCTCAGCACCTGTGTCCATGCCTCTCCCACTATGGTGGCTTTGCTCTCATTGTCACCTCTCTGTATACTCTCTGTACCTAGCCAGGTGCATTTCCTCTGGCAACTTTTTTGAACTCTGACTTGCTATTGATTTCTACTGGTCACTCTGCCAGGCCTAGGCTGGTCTTATGGCCTGGAAGGATGGCGCCTACTCTCTAGTGCCTAAGTCCTTATGAACCATGCTGTGGAGGAGCGGAGCAGATAGAATGGCAGAATAGCATTCATGTGGTTTGTTCTTATGGTGTGAGTAGAAGTAGGTACTTCTGGGGCTGGAGAGGTGGTTCAGTGGTTAAGAGCACTGCTACTCTTGCAGAGGACCTGGGTTCAGTTCCCAATACTTAATGGTGGCTAACAGCTGCTGGTAATTCCAGTTCCAGGGGATCTGACACCCCACCCCCTTCTTGCCTCCCCGGCCATTACACACATGTGGTGCACTTACATACATACAAGCCAAACTCTCATACACATTTTTAAAAATTCATATAAGAAAGGAAATGGGTTCTTCTAGTGGTCAGCAGCTCAAAACTCCCATGTTCTGCTAGTTATCTACCACTTCTCTAGGTGTCTTCATCTCTTGAGTGCCCCATAGAGCCATCCTTGGTTTCTGTTGTCATTAAAGGGAATGTGGCATCTGGCTGCAGTCCACCCTCTGTTCTAAATCACCCACTTGAATGCTCACTCATGCAAATAAGTCAGCTGTTCTGCCTGGGTTTGCATACAGAATATGTGCTGGTCCACATATAAGGCTGAGTCTATTTCTTGCCATGTACTGAAGCAGGCCCCGATGCTGAGGATGTGTGCTAATGTGGGGAGCACCTAGGGATTTTCTAGACTTTCTTCCCTGCCCACCATAGCTCTCTTCTTAACAGATACTGCAATTTTTGGTGATTCTTCAAGTAGGAGGCTAGAAGCCAATATCATTCCCAAGTCCATTTTGTCTGATAACTGTCCTTATAAGTGTGCCTTTAATCCTAGCACTCTGGAGGCAGAGGCAGGCAGATCTTTGTGAGTTCCAGGCCAGCTGGGGCTACAGGGAGACCCTGTCTTGAAAAAGACTAAATAAATAAATAAAATAAAATAATAAGTGTGCTTTTTGGCAAGCTACTCCCCTATGAGATGACATGATGGCCTGCCTTGTTCCTTCTGCCCCAGTCCCCAGCTATCTATCACCCTCTTCTGGTGGCTGGCCAGCCAGGTCTGCTTCTCTGTGTCTTTGTCTTTCCTCAGAGCCCAGGTTGCCAGAGTCCCCGAGGAATCACCATTTGAAGAGGCCCACTGTCACCTGAAAAGATATGTTTGCTTTCTTCCATTCAGGTGAGCTCTGACCCCTCCATGTACATCGAGGTGGAAAATGAAGTGACAGCTGTTGGAGGAATAAGACTGAGCCGCCTGAAGTGCAACCGGGAAGGGAAGGAGTGGGAGACAGTACTCACCAGCCGTGTCCTTACTGCAGCTGGCAGCTGGTAAGGGGCTGGCCTTCTGTGTAGAGCAGGCACCATGTGCTGTGCTGAATGGGATTGCCACTGTTTTGGAATATGAGAAAAGAATAGTTTCAGTGGAGGTTCCCAGGGGATCACCTTCCAGGCCAAGCGTATAAATTTGCCATCTCAGTCCTTATAATATCCAAAATTCCTCATAGTATCCCAAGCCACACTTTGAACCTGGAGTTTATTATCTTGCCTGGCAAGATTCCTGACTGAAGTCTCCCTGCCTCTCCCTGACCTGGGTAGATAATTTCCCTCGACCCTAGATTTTCATACAAGATGGTCAGGATGGATTGAACTGACTGTGCTCCAAGGCCTAGTCCTGCCTCTCCAGATTCTGCATTGGGGAAGAGCTCTTAATCATCCAGTTTCCTCTGGGTACTGCACAGGAGCTCCATCCTTCCTGTCTTACTTTGAAAAGATAATCAGCATTTCCTCAGGCACAGTAGACAGAAAACCCAGTCAGGAACATGTAGCAGATGCTCTTACTAGAGCTTTATAGCAGTGATCTCTCAGAAAGTTATTTTAGTTTGATCTGTACTCGTCGGTCTTGAGGTGAGTGCCTCACACTAGCTTTAGCTCTTAGGATTCCCATAAATCCAAGTGACTCTGTGTCATTAGGCACCAAAGGATCCCACAGTTCTATATCTTATGGAATTCTCCCTTGGCACAGACTTACTGGTTTCTCAGTCCTAGCTTCCTGTGTGGTTGGTGCTGCCGTGGGTACCTACTGAATGTCTCTGGTCCTGAGGCAGGTGGCATGTCCCAACGGGGGTCCAAGGATATCAGCACACTCTGCTGTAGCGACACATCTGTTGGAACCGGGGCCTCTTCTGTACAGTCTCACACATCCAGGCCCAGCCTACAGACCTGCTCCCTGCCCAGTGCTGCGGCCCAGGTGACAGCTTCCTTTGCATGGAGCTGGCTCAAGGAAGGCCCTGACCATGAGAGTTGAGCAGACAGAACACTATCACAGCATCAAAGAGAGCTCCCTCCCTGCTGCCAGGTCCTGCTCAAAGTTTTCTCTGATTAATACTTTGAAAATAGACTTTTGTGAACAAAAGTGTCTCACTTGCCTTTCCCTTCTAAGAAACTAGTAATGTCTCATTAGGAAAAAGGGTTGGGAGTACTTTTAAGGAGGGATGAATTGCCCATACAAACCATGTGCCTTGATCAGTCAAACAGATATCATGAAGAGGGCTCTATATGTCCTAGGAGGGTATGAGCCTTAGCCACCCTTGCCCTAGTGGCCTGGCCTAGGAGGCCATATTTGGAAGGCAGTGATCTCTGTGCTAGGCCTCCTTGAGCACTAGATCTCAAGAAGGTGCTCCTGTGAAGCACTCCTTGCTCCTGGAGTAACATACCTCCCCTATCCCAGCCCTGACAGCTCTGAGCACACAGCTGGTATCCTCATAGCTGCTGGTACTGGTATCTCTACATGTCTCCCAACTTCTCCTGAGACTTTATCTGGGCTCACCTGAGTAGTTATCACCAAGAGACTTTCACCTGGGCCCTCTGCTCTTATCTACTGAGTGAGGCACATTTCTTGGGTGACCATCAGGTGCAGTGACTCTCTGAAGTACCTGCACCACTTGGTTAGTATCAATGTGAGCAGTCATTTGGGTAGGACAGAGGACTACAGAAGTCTCTTTCATATAAGAGTTCAAGCAAGCTGTGTGCCCCATTATCCCCCCCCCCCCGTTTTTGTCCTTGCTTAGGCTTTGCCTTTCCATTCCAACAGTAGCACCTGCTCAGTGTAGTTATACTCAGCCCAGTAGGACCTAGGTAGAGGGAAGGCTCTGCACCATCCACCTGGCTTTTGTGACATCTGCCTTTCCTCTTCCCTTGTAGTGACGTGGTATGTGTTGCCTGTGAAAAGCGGATGCTATCGGTGTTCTCCACCTGTGGTCGCCGTCTCCTTCCTCCCATCCTCCTTCCATCTCCAATCTCTACTTTGCACTGCACAGGCCCTTACGTCATGGCACTCACTGCTGCGGCCACACTGTCTGTCTGGTGAGAGGCAGGTGTAGGCTGGGGCTTCTAAGCAATACGGGTCATCCTTCCTTCCTCCAGGGGTAGCGGTAGGGGTGGGAAACATAACAAAGAAGTGGCTACTGGGCCCAAAAAGAGACCCTGAGTGGTTAGCAGTGTTTACTAGCAATGAGCTCTCTTCTGGCATAGGGTGGCTACACTTCTTCTCCTAGAATGGGTGTGGGTGTGGGATATTGGAGGTGGTACAGTGGCTGTGCTGCCTGGGATTTCTGTAGACTTAGGTAGAGGGCTGGTAGCATATGTGGGGCCAGGGTGTTGAATAGCCAAGACATTCTGATGCCTTTGCCTTGGGTATAGAGTAAGCTGTTCCCTGTCTCTTTAGGGATGTTCACAGGCAGGTGGTTGTGGTGAAAGAAGAGTCTCTACACTCCATCTTGGCAGGTAACCCCTGTGGTGGGCATTCCTCTTCCTCTGTTGGCAGAGTCCCAGGTCTGATCCAGAAAGGCCCCCTTAGCCTAGATAGAGAGCCAGACGCACAGCCCAAGCTGGTGAAGCAGGGATGTACTTACATACCAAAGAGACATGATTCCTGGGCAGAAGATTAAATGGGTCACTGAGATATGACAAAGATCTAGGTGGATGTTAGAATGGCTTGTTTAAACCACCAAGCAGCATTCTACAGATGTCATGTCAGGAGTTAGGTTGTAGTGTTATGATTGTGGGAGCCAGGGTTCAGATTTCCCCATTAGTGGATATACATTCACGCTTGCTGATCAAAGCACACCAGAACTTATTCCTATTATATCCCCTAGGAAGTGATATGACGGTGTCACAGATCTTGCTAACACAGCATGGAATCCCAGTGATGAACTTGTCTGATGGGAAAGCATATTGCTTTAATCCGTCACTCTCTACATGGTAAGAAGCTACTCCTGTCCTATTCCCTGGAAGTGTCTGTCTGTGCTACACAGTAGATCACAGGCTCTAGACCTTGTGGTCAGTCTTATTTGGCCTTGCTTCTTCTTCTTTTTTTTTTTTTTTAATTTATTTATTTATCTTCTATGTATATGAATGTACTGTCTGCATGTAGGTTTGTGCACCCATGTCGTGCAATGCCGCGGAGGTTCGAAGAGAGCATTGGATTCCTCTGGAACTGGAGTTACAGACAGTTTTCAGCCGCCATGTGGGTGCTGGGGATCGAACCTGGGTCCTCTGCAAGAGCAGTTGGCGCTTTTACCACTAGGCTATCTCTCCAGCCCCTGGCCTTGTTTCTTCTATACTCTCACTGACACCCTATATATGTACTACCATTTCTGTGTGATACTGTAGACCTGTGGCTACCCTGCCCTCAGGGTTTGTGGGTAGGGGTACTACTCTTCTGTGTTATTTTATTAAGCTAGGTACTGAAAATCTTTTTTTTTTTTTTTTTTTTTTTTTTTTTTTTTGTGGCACTAGATATTTCTAGACTGGCATCCTTAACTATCAAGAACATGAGAGTATTAGCTCCATAGTAGCCTTGTAGTACTAGTCAATTTTATTGAGTTTAACTGAGTCAAAGTAGCATTTCAGACTTATTCAGGAAATCATGCCAGTGTTACAATTTTTATATTTCCTCTTACCAGTGTGGAATTTATAAAATCTCATATATGTATATATATGATCTCATATACATATATGAGATTCTTTAAAAATGTGTATGTGCCACGTGTACATATGTGTATGTATGTAGAGGACCAGAGGTTGATGTCCAGTGTCTTCCTAAATAGTTCTTCACCTTATTTACTGTGACAGGGTCTCTCATTGAACCAGGAGCTTGCTGATTTGGTTAGTCTAGCTAGCCAGTTTTCTCCTGGGGACCCCCTGACTCAGACTCCTGAGTGCTGGGATTACAGTCAGGTTGCCACACTCACCTGGCTTTTATGTGGTGCTGGAGATCTGACCTCTAATTCTCAAGCTTGTGCAGCAAGCACTTTATCCATTGAGCCATCTTTCCCTCCCCACATTAGAGATCTTAACCCAGATACATTCAGTAGATAAACTGTATGTCAAGCAGGGTCTCCCTGTAGCCTCGGCTGTCCTGGAACTCACTCTGTAGACCAGGCTGTCCTTGAACTCACAAAGATTCGCCTGCCTCTGCCTCCCGAGTGCTAAGATTAAAGGCGTGCGCCACTACGCCGGCCTAAAGCTCCTTTTAAGAGTTGCCAAGTACAAGTTGATACTCAATATTGAGATTTCATTTTTTTTTTTCAGTTAAAAAAAACAAAAAAAAAACAAAAAAAACTTTTCTGATTTCTTAATTTGCAAATATTTTTATATTATATATGGTTACTGTAATGATGCAAAGAAGATGATCATTTAAGAAAAGACAAATCAGGGATGGTAATGCATGCTTGTAACAGAGCACTCACTCAGGAGGTGGAGGCAGAGGGATCACAAGCTCTAGTTTTCAGAGACACTGCCTCAGCAAAAGGAAAAGACATATTCACAATGGCATCCAGCTGTTCTATGGAGAACTTTTCTTAATAGTTAATTCAAAGGGTCCTGAGAATGTGGGAGAACTGCTTATTGGGAATGTTTGAAACATGGAAACTTAGGAGGCCTGGCATTGCCCAGGAACTGGAGCAGACCAGACCATGCAGGGTCCTGGGTATCCACATCAGGTTATGAGCCAGGCACCTAGAATACACAGGGACTCTTCAGATATCAAGAACCAAGACTGTGTAACTAAAATGTTCAGTAAGGGTTCTCATCAGTCTTGCCTGGGAAATAATCCCTTATCAAACTCTTGACTAAAAAGCCTGCTAGCAGTGGGTACCTGTGCAGGAAGACAGCGGTTCTCAGTCTCCATTGGTTTGCTGCCAGCATGGTGAGCAGGGCTTGCTCCTCTAGTCTTCCTGTCTCCTGTTTTTCCTGACCTTCATTCCTTTCTCTGCCCTCACAGGAACCTGGTTTCTGACAAACAGGATTCATTGGCCCAGTGTGCAGACTTTAGGAACAGCCTACCATCTCAGGATGCCATGCTGTGCTCAGGACCGTTAGCCATAATCCAGGGCCGCACCTCCAAGTATGTGAGCTAAGAGTCTTGGCCGCTGCCAGCAGTCCTCCTATGGGAGGGAACCAGATCTTGTCTCTGATTGTTTTCCTGTGCCCCAGCTACTGCTTGGCACGGATGGGTTTTCTGAGTTATGACTCATGTCAAGTAATATCTTGGGGTTGGCTAGAATTTTGGCCCCATCTCTTCAAAGGTCCAGGTGACGGTTTGAGGATGCTATGAGTCATAAGTACCCATGCGGTACAGTGTTTTGGTTAGGGTGATTGGGCCAGTTGCCTGTTATCTCACGGATCTAGACAGTAGATACTGGGTAAGATGCTTCTGAAGTACCGTGCTGCCCAACTGATATGATGGATGGACAGATTGGCAGGAATCGGGCACCTGCCAATAGACTAGCTGATGGATGGGAAGCCAGCTTAGGTGCTCTCCACTTTTCTTTTCTTTTTTTTTTTTTTTTTTTTTTTTTTTTTTTTTTTTTTTTTTTTTTTTTTGGTCTTTTTGAGAAAGGGTCTCCCTGTATCCCCAGCTGTCGGGAACTCACTATGTAGACCAGGCTGGCCTTGAACTCACAGAGATCCACCTGCCTCTGCCTCCCAAGTGCTGGGATTAAAGGTGTGTGCCGCTACACCTGACCACTCTCTACTATTCCACCACTTCTTTGGTACCCCATTACATGGGAGCAACTTCTGCACCCATGTAATGCCCTTGCTTTATTATGCTTGCTCTGCTGGTCTGCAGCTCTGGAAGGCAAGCTGCCCGGCTCTTCTCCGTGCCTCATGTGGTACAGCAGGAGTCCACACTGGCCTACCTAGAGAACCAAGTTGCAGCAGCACTCACCCTGCAGTCAAGCCACGAATATCGTCACTGGCTCCTCCTCTATGCTCGGTACCTTGTAAATGAAGGTAAGGTCACCCCAAAGAAGCATATCTGTAATAGTGTTTTTCTCCCTTCTCAGAGCTTCTTAGCTAGAAGATCCTGCCTGCTGTCCATTGCCTCCCTGTGGACCGCTAACCCATATCCTTCCTACCAAGTCCCTCAGTGCCTATATCCTCAGCAAAATCCTCTACAGAGAGCAACGTGTGCTGCAGGAGGACAGTACAGTCACCTCTAAAACTACCTCCTGGGGCTGGAGAGATGGCCTAGCAGTTAAGAGCACCAACCGGTCTTACAGAGGACCCAGGTTCGATCCCCAGCACCTACTTGGTGGCTGAGAACCGTCTTTAACTCCAGTTCCAGGGGAATCCGACACCCTCTTCTGACCTCCACGGCACTGCATGACATGGATGCACAAACCTACATGCAGACAGTACATTCAAATAAATAAAACTACCTCTCATCCCTTTCTGGGCAACCCCTTGTGCTATTTTATCCTCCTACTTGACCCTGGCTTCCAGAGTCTGTGACATAGGATTGACCCTCTAAAGGCAGTCCCAATCCTATTTATAGAACTTTCATAACCTTTCCCAGCTCTTTTGGTTTGTCCTTCTAATCACCTTCACCTTTCCTATTTTGATCATGATTTAAAGAAAAAAATCTTAAGTACATGAAAGATAGAAAAATGTACCAAATGTCTACAAAGTAACTGCCAGAGTTAATCTGCTGTGTTTGTCTCTGACTGAATCTGAGGGCAATACTTGTTTATATATGCTTATGATAGTAATAGGCATTGTTATCAAGCCTGATTCCCTCCCTAGCCACTCAGTTATAAACTTAATTGCTCTCTCATTCCATCTGTGTTTAGTATGTGTGCTCACTGGCCTTCCTAAATATGTTGTCCTCCTAGATCCTTATTACATGGGTCATGTACCTATCTCCCCAAATGGTTTGCCTCTTCCCAGGTGTTAAGCAGGATTCACTCTGATGCTTCACAGAGGCACTGCCTCTTCTGGTCTCTACTACTTACAGTTTGAGCTTATTTCTCCAGTGTCCATCTGTCTGTTTGTTTTCCCTGGACTATATACCAGTACCCCAGTTTTTGTCCTTGTGGTCTCAGCTGTGACAGAAGGAATCATATGTTAAAATGAGACACCATTTACTTCTCCAATCTTCATTCTAGCTTCATCCTTCCTGTTCTCTACCCCTTCTTTCTGTTCATTCATTATAGCTTCAGATGCCCAAGCACTGTTTATGACTCTAGCCTTTTTGGTAGCACTACCTGCACTGTTCTGGGCCCTTGATGCTATCACATTCAGTTGTCATTCTCTAGTTAGCTTACCAATCCATTTGCCCCCTCCTGAAGTTGCTTCCCTACTTCCTGTCTGACCATCTGCCAATGACTCTTCTCTCATACTTTTCCTGCCAGCCCACATCCCTCCTGCCCATTTCCCATGATTTCTCAATACTTTTTTATCATAGAACTGTCTTTCTTGCTTCTGTGGGCCCAGTGCACAGAAAAGGTACTGCTTACATTGTTATGGGGTGCTGGTGAATGAGTGACAAACTGGTCATGGGTCTCTGGGCCCCAAACTGAGAGCTACATGTTTTGCCCATAGTAAGCAATAAAATACCTACTCATTCTGTTTGACACAACTGAGCATATTCTTGATTTTTATTTCTCTTTTAGAATGTGTTTGTCTTTTGTTTTTCTTTAATTAGGGTTTGAGTACCGACTCCGAGAAATATGCAAGGACTTACTGGGTCCAGTTCACTGCTCCACTGGAAGCCAGTGGGAATCAACAGTAGTGGTAGGTGCTTTTTGCATTCTTTCTACTAGAATTCTGTCACATTTCATGAAGGTAAACTTTTTTTTGAATACACAGTGCTTTGAAGTTTTTTCCCATGAAACTGAAAGCTCCCTGTCTGAAACCCAGTGTCAGTGGCATACTGGCCTTGCGTGGAAGGAGTTCAGTAGGCACGTCGGACACTTCAGGCATACCTGTAATGAGGGAAGTACCCAGCACAGCATTCTTGGTGTGGTAGAAAAAATGAAGGATCATTTGCTGCTTTTGTGGGCCTCACCATCTCTGGTAAGGGGCACACATAGGCAGGTAGCTTAATAAACTGCTCTGAGACTAGATTGGCCCAAAGGAGCACCCAGGAAGGAGTGGCAAGAATGCAGAGGGGAATATTTCAGATGAAACCAAAAGGGAAGCAGCTCTGTAGATCTGAGCCAAACATTCTGATGGAGGTAATGACGAAGGCAAAGAGGGCTTGGCACACAGAAAGTAGAGGGTAGTATGGGATGGTGGGGAGCCACATGCAGAAAGTAGACCTTCAGGGTTTTCTGAGAAGCTGGAATGCTCTAGGAGCAGTCCCAGGAGTAGATAGCGAGTTCAGTCAGTGTGATGGCTGTGAAGAGGGGCTACGAGACCCATCCAATATGTAGTTTGGAACAGAACCAACAAGGTAGGTAGGTTGATGTGAGAGGAAAGGGAATAATGAACTTTACCTCCATAGTTTTTAGCCTAACAAAGATGGATGCAAGTGCCATTGAATGAGTTGGGAAGGGAAGCAATTGGCAAAGGATAGAAGAGATTGTGGTTTCAAGAATTAGATCACAGCTTTATCCAGACATTTAGCATCTGCTCTGGCCAGGAACATTCTAGGCATGATGCAGCCTCAGTGTACAAATCTGATCTAGTTCCTTTCTTGTAGAGAGGGACAGACTGATTTATCATAGTACTTAGGTGTATTAGATGATACAGGAAAAAAAAAAGATAAAGAGGAAATGTGAATACAGAATACTAGTGGGATGTTATTTTATAGAATGATCAAAAAGACCTGACACAGTAAGTAGAAGAAACCAGAAAAGGGAAGGGACAAAGCCATGTACTTGTTTGAGGTAAGAATGTCCAGGCAGAGGAAGGAGCAGGTACAAAGATCCTGAGGTGGGGTAGTTTAGAGTGTTAAAGGGCAGTTGTGGAGAGTAGCAACCAAAAGGTAAGAATTGAGATGGGAAAAGTTGAAATGTCAGTCCTCACAGAGTTTGGAGGTGTTGCTGTGTATAGTGGCTGCCTCTATATTCAATTTTCTGGGTTTATTGCAGTACTTTCAGTTGGGTTGTGTAATTCTGTGTTTAGAATCATTCCCTTTAAGTCCCTGTGGGTAATATTCTTCTACAGACTTTGAGCATTTAATGTTGTTCCTAGAAAATCTGGTATATATCTGATTTCCATTGGTTTGCACATAATTTTGGGGATTCTGTACTGATGATTTTCTTGCATTTTTGCTTGGTAGGTTGGTCAATAGTTGGTTTACTGGGCAAGCTCTATGTCTGGAAATGGAAAACAGTGATCTCTCCTTAGTTCCCTTCCATTGACCATATTATTTGACAGTTTTGGGAGGTTTTTTTGGGAGGGGGGTGTTATTTGTTTGTTTTTGTTTTTGTTTGAGACAAGCCAGCTGACCTGGAACTTGCTGTGTATAAGTTGGCGTGGATCTCACAGAGATCATCTGCCTCCTCTGCCCCCTCTGCCCCCTCTGCCCCCTCTGCCCCCTCTGCCTCCTTTGCCTCCTCTGCCTCTGCCTCTGCCTCTGTGCTGGGGTTTGTTTTTTTTTTTTTTTTTTAGGAATTTTTTTTTTTTTTTTTTTGTTTTTGTTTTACACAATCTAGACCCTGTAATCCCCCACATTTTGCCACCCCGACCAAGAGTTCAATCATTCTGCCAAACGTGCCCATTTCATCTCTTTCTTGGTCTTGCTCAATATTCTCCAGGAGAGGAAGTTGACTGTTTCAAGCAAAAGTTCACTGTTTCAGTCCAGTTCTCCATTCAGTCCTTTCTGTTGGTGGTGGTGTGTGTTTGTTCCATAATGCACATCACTCCCAAACTGAACGGCTGTGGACAAAAGCTCATGGGGCCATACACAAGAAATACTTACAACTAGGAATTGGGGGCACTAAGCATCCACAGATGAGGATACCAGTCAGCGTTTGTTTTTCTGGACTGGTGTTACTTCACTCAGCAATGATATCTTCCGTCTAGTTCCAGCCAATTTCCTGCAAACTCATGATGTTGTCTTCTTTACTGCTGCATAACTCCATTGCGTAAATGTACACATTTTCTCTATCCACTCGCGAGTTGAGGGGCATTTTATTTGGGTTGGTTCCAAGCTCCTTGCTATTGTGAAGAAAGCGGCAATAACTGCCCATGCAATGTATCTCATCTGGTGGCTAATCCTGGGTACAGCCCAGGAGTGGTATGGCTGGTTGGGTGGCAAGTTCTTCCAAGTCTTCCAAGGGTCGTCCCACACGCTTTCCATAGTGGCTGTACAAGTGACATGCCCACCACAGTGATGAGTGTTCCCCTTTCCCCACAACCTCTCCAGCATTGGTATCATTTGTTTTCTTGAAATCCTAGCCAGTCCTTCTGGAGTAAGATGGACATCTTAAAGTTAAAGTTTGGTTTTGATTTGCATTGTCCTTACTGAATTAGTGATGTTGACAATTTTTCTTGAGTGTTTCGCAGCCAGCGCGAATTCCTCAGCTTGGTAGAAGTCCCTCTGTTCAGATCTTTGCTCCATCTATGGATTGGGTCATTTTGTTGTCCTTTTTTCTTGGGATTTTTGAGTAGTTTAATAGATTGGAAATCAATGCTTGTCAGATGTATCTGCGGTAAAGGTAGCCGCACCCACGCGGCTGTGGGATTTCTCTTCACTTCCTTTATTATGTCTTTTGATGTACAGAAGATTTGAGTTAGGAGGGCCCATTTGTCAACTGTCGATCTTAATTCTTGTGCAGCGGCTGTCGAGTCGAGAGTCATTAATATTCCTACACCTGTGGCTTGTAGTCTGCTGCCACCTTTTTTTTTTTTTTTTTTTTTTCTGGCAGTTTCAGAGTTTTCAGTTGAGGTCTTTGATCCATCTGGAGGTGACTTTTGTATAGGATAAGAGGTAGGGGTTTAAATTCATTCCTCTACAAGTGAATAGCCCAGTTTTGCCAATACCACTTTGCTGAAGATGCTGTCTTGTTTTCTTTTTTCTCCATTATGTGTCTTCTTTGGCCCCTTGTCAAATATAAAGATGGCTGAAATTGTATGTGCTCAGATTTGATCTTTCAGTTTTGGTTCATTGGTCAACAGGTCGGTTTCTGTGCAGTACACCGAGGTCTGTTTTTTATGACTATATCCCAGTAGTATAGTTTTGAATCTGGTATATATGGAGATCCCCCTGTGTAGCTCTTTTCACCTGCAGGGTTATTTTGGATATTCGGGGTCTTTCGTTTTTTTTTTTGGCAAGTGAATTTAAAAGGACTTTTGTTTCCAGCCTGTGAAGAAACTCTTGAGATTTTGATTGGGATTGCGTAAATCTATACAAGATTTCGGTAGATGGACATTTTTACAATGGTAATTTTCCCAAGCATGAGCATGGAGTTTTTCCATCTTCTGATGTTCTTCTTCAATAATTTATTTATATTTTTTAAGGTTTTAAATTTTTGTTGTAAAGATACGTGTGTCCTTTGGTTAGTATGTTTCCTAGGATTTTATTGTGTTTGTGCGGCTCGAAATGTGACGGGGGAGAGGTCTCTTTGCCTATCTTTTTCTCCAGTTTTTTGTTCTTGGTGTAAAGAAGGCCATTGAGTTTTTTTTTTTTTAAGGTTATTTTGTTCCGCCACTGTTGTCTGAAGCGTTACTAGTTTCTAGGAGGTTTTCTGGTGGAATTTTTAGCCTCCCTTAAGTAAACATGCATGTCATCAACAAATAGGGATAGCCTTGACTCTGCTTGCCAATTATTAGAACTCCTTTAATGTCCTTTTCGTGCCTTATTATGCCCTAGTAAGAGTTTTCAAGCACTATATTGAAGAGGAGATGTGACAGGGGGAAGCATTGCCAAGTTATCCCTTCTTTAAGGGAGATGTTTCTGGCCTTTGCCCCTTTAGGATGAATTGGCTTGGGTTTCGCTTATATGGCTTTGATTTACATTGAGGAATGAAGTCCTTCCAGTCCAATTCCTTCTAGGACTTTAACTTAAGCACGAAGGGATGCTGAATTTTGTCTAAAGCTTTTCAGTATTATTGAGATGATGGTTGTGTTTTTTGTCGCTTAATTCAGTTTATGTGTTTGATGATGGTTATTGATTTGTCGCGTATGTTAAACCATCCTGGCATCTCTGGTATAAATCCAACTTGGGTCATAGATGGAGGATCATTCTTGAGTGGGTCTTGGTAGGTGATTTGCCAGTAAAGCCTGTTTAGAATTTGTTTTGGGCATCTTGTTGTTTTCATTAAGGGAGATGGTCCTGGTAATTCTCCCTTTTTTAGTTGTTATCTTTGCCTGGTTTT